>JAQQAC010020896.1:4761104-4782144 GCA_029783875.1 Phataginus tricuspis | reverse complement strand
CTGGATGATGTGGAGCATCTTTTCATAGACTTATTTGCCAAGTGCAAATTCTTTGGTAAAGTGTCTCTTCAGCTCTTTTGCCTATTTTTTTGATTGAATTGTTCATTTTCTTACTGTTGAGGTTTGAATATTGTTTTTATGTTTTGGATAATGGTCTTTTATCAGTATGTCTTTGCAAATATTTTCTCACAGTCTGTGGCTTGTAGTTTCATTCTCTTGACAGTGTCTTTTGCAGAATAGAATTTTTATTTTTAATAAAGTCTCCCTCATTAATTCTATCTGTAGGTATCAAAAAAATCATTACCATACCCAAGATCATCTAGTTTTCCCCTATGTTATCTTGTAGGAGTTTTATAGTTGTGAGTGCATTTTTGTATCAAATTCAGTCTTTGAAAATTATTTACCAATGCACAGTCAAGCTGATATTTTCCTAGGGTCACCAAAGTTATAGAAACCTTTGCAATAAACAGAAACTTCCAGTTACTTGCACCAGTTAGCCCTGGGTAGTTATGACCTTACAAATACAAGCATTTTTCATTCAAGCATTCTGTACAACATTCATGCAGAAATACTACCAAACTTCTCCCTGCGTAGGCACATTTCTAGGTAGTGGGAATGTAATATTCAACTCAACAGACACACATCTTTATCTTCTTGAAGTTGTTCTAGCAGGGGAAGGCATACAATAGACAAAACAATAAGCAAACTATAATGTATCTGAGCTACTGGTAAGAGCTTTAGAAATACACAATATAGGAAAGAATAGGCAATTTGGGGGGAATTTGCAGTTTGGAATTTGGTCATATAAGTCTCATGGATAAGATGACATTTTGAGGAAAGATTTGAAGGAGCTAGGGAAGAGAATTGTGCAGATATCTAGAAGAGGAAGGGGGACAGTAGGCTGAAAGTAAATCAGGGGTTAAGGGTGGTGAAGATGCTGGAGGACTGTACAGATTTTTTGCCTGCAATGTGATGGAAAGTCAAGGAGAATAAACCAAAGGATAGGAACCATGGGTGCCATGGAAACAAGATGGGAGGATTCCATACATTTTCCAGTGTCTCCTTATGTTTCTCTATTTCTTTTGGTTCTGTTTCTCTGGAAAACCCTCACTAATTCAGGATCTGAGTACAAATATTTTTCAGACATGGAGTGTGAAATAACGATGATTCTTGTTTGATTGACTATTTTCTCTACATAGAACCATCAGCTGGTGTGTGTGTGCGTGTTGGGGAAGATTGAGTATTGAGAGTTAACAGTCTTCTTGGAGAATGGTAAAGCAAATTGCTGGGGAAAATGTAATATAAAATCTGACTTCTAAGCCATCTGACTGCATGAGGGGTCTCTCTTGAAACCTTCGAAAGTGTGCCAAGGAGGAATTACAATGACGGACATTAGAATCTAAAGGAGAAAATGGAGAAACAATGAGTGGGGCAAATGGTGAAAATGTAATGAGGTCATTTATTGGAGAAGGACCCTGAAGTCAGAAAAGAGGAAGGAACAGAGAATGAGAACCCAATTCATCAAAATGCTGATGTGAGTGTGTGGGTCCGTCTGTGTGTCTGTGCGATGTGTGTGCATCTCTGCAGTGCGCATGCATCTTTGTGCATCTGTGTGTATGTGTTCCACCCAGTAAAATCCAGCAGCTCAGGGGCAGCCACAGAGAAAGCAGAGACTGGGATTTAAGAAGGGCTGGGCTGGATTTTTGGCAGGTGAACATAACGAAGGTGGAAGGCTTCGAGCAGCTGAAGGGGCGTCAGCAGAGTCGTGAGTGGAAGGGAGGGAAGTGTGGTGAGGATATTTGCCCTCCTGTCTGCAGTGTACGAAATGCTGACTCCTCACACACTCATTGGATGGTACCAATTATTTTCTTGGCTATCAACCTGCAGACACACAATGGCACCAAATCTATCAGTTAATCTGTGTTTCCCTGACCCTACTCAGCTTGAGGCTCCTTGGACTGCTTACCGACCTTGATTTCTTTTCTTATCAAATGGTTGTCGTATCTTGCCAACATTTTTCCAGTTACACTTGTTCTTTTAAGGTTAATTTTAGAAATTTACATATGTTGGAGATACTAATTCTGTCACCTATATTCCATGTATTTTCTCTGCAGAATATTCTTTAAGTTTCTGTTATATTTTGATTTATAAAAGTTTTAAATGTTTACATATTAAATTGGTCATTATTTGTGCAATAGCTTTTGGTTTTTCCCTTGTGTTCAGGAAACTGCCCACAAACGGTTTAAAATAATTTCATATATTACTTTCAATACGTGCATTTTTAAATATTTTAGTTTTGGAATTTATTTATGTATGGTGTAAAATAGGGATAAAACTTACTTTTTCTCCAAATGTTTAGTCCATTTCCTCAACATTATTTATAGAAAAGCCTAATTTTCCCTCATCTATTTGCAATACCAAATATACCATAGATTAAATTCCACACGTTCTTGAATGTCTTTATCAATCCTCTGGTCTGTTCTTCTGGAATAGCCATATTATGTTGTAATAGTAGCTTCTTAGAATATTTTAATATCTGACAGGATAAATCCACCTCAATTATGCATAGATTTCACATTGTTCTTGGAAGTCTGCACGTTTATTCTCCCATATAAATTTTATATTCAGTTTGTCCAGTTGCCAAAGATATCCTTGTTAAGGTTATGACTGAAATTTTATTAGATTGGACTATTTGTTTTGAAGAATTGGCATTTTAGTTAGGATTAAGGTTTTTCATTCTTAAGCCTTCTTTGTCTTTCAATAAAATATAGATTGTTTCTTATAAGACTTACATATTTATTGTCACATTTAATATAATGCTCTGTAGTTATGTCACTCCTGTAAATAAACTCCATTTTCTGCTCTTCCATTTAATTATCTGATTATTAAAGGAAAGCTACTATATATATTAGGGCCATTATATTATTAGTTATAATTATTTTACGTGACTCTCTTTTATTTTCTAAACATATAATAGTAGCAGTAAAGAAGGGTCATTTGTCTCCATTTCTGGTACTTGTATCACCAATTTCATTTTCAGTTGTAACACACAGCCCTCTGACACCATTGTGAGGAACTGGTATTCTTGTATTTCATCTTGATTTTAGTCAGAGGTCTCTTAACAATTCTCCACTTAGTATCCTACTTGCTGTTGGTTTTTGAGAAATACTCTGGCCATGGGCTTCTGTTTTCCTCTTTTTAAATTAGACTTTTCATAAACAAACAAACACAAATAAGGTCCTCTTTTATCTCTATTGCCTTGGCTTTTGGGTTGGCTTTGTTTTCTGGCCACATAATCTGCTCTTGTCTTTATTAATTCAGGTGTACATTCTTTAGGTTTGTTTTTCTCTTGTTCTTAAGCCTCCTAAGCTGACAGTGTCTTCACGGGCACCCCCTGTAACCTGGGTGCCTTGGCACCGTGTGTGGGGGGTCCTGCCAGCTGTCCCCAACAAGGCCTGGCTCTGCCAGAAGACACCTCATCCTTCTCCTTGGACCTGGGGAGATCTCCCATCAAACAAGACCCTGTCAGAATTTTTCGTTTTCTGCACAAGGAATGAACTGTTTTCTTTCAGCTTGGTGGAGCATTTTGATCTTTCAGTCAATGCCACAGAAGGCCGCCCTCCTGTCCTCGCTGACAGCCGTGTGGGCCGTCCAGCGTGCTCTTCTTGAGACAAGCCCATCTCAGACAACTGGTCTCTGAAAGGAATCATCTAAGAACTATGTTGACTGCTCACTTTTCAAGATTCTCCAGGCTTTATTCCTAATGTAAATTGGTTTAAGAAAACATCATTAGCTGCCTCTCCATCCCTCAACCCTGCATGTGTCTTTACAGGAACCTGGTGAGCTTACACTGTCCGCTGGTCGTCACTGGAGGCCAGCGCGAGAAACAGACCCGTGAGTTTCTCCAGGTGTTTAAAGAATGATTAGTGAAGACTTGTTGTAGCATATTCCCCATGTCACGTACATGAAGATTTTACATTAGATACTTAACTCTGAATGCCGGGACTGGACATGATTTCTCTCTCCTATGAAATGGGGTGCATTTGTGTTAGTGAATGTTATGTAATTCATGAGATTTGATGATTTGCTGTGGTTAGTAGGAAGCTGAACACTCTGTTTCTTCATTTCTTACTTTTTTTCTCATTCTCTTTCTGCTTCTCTCACTTAGCATGTTGACTTCAGGAAGCTTAATTTTACTTGTTCTTTTATTGTGAACTGTCTTTGGGAAAACAAATCATATGTAATCAAGTTAGGTCATTTATAAATATGGAATAAACATGCATGAGAACAGCTTAAGATTTCTAAAGCAAAGGAGAGGACACTGGTGTATTTGCCTTTTGTGAGCTACAGTCGGTGTGTGTGGCTCCAATGCTTGGGGTAAATCTGGAAACACGATTACAAGGCCCTCCTGCAGAAGACCATCTTTTGGAAGCGCACTCCATCTCTGTCTGTGGTGGGAGGGTCAGGGGTTGATAGAACTCGAATCCAGGAATGATATACCAGAAAGAATATGGGAGGACTTTTTATTTACTGATTTTGATACCATGGTGATTCAAGACCAAAAAACAAACAGTATTTTACTTCATCAGAACCTATTTGTAAGGACCTTCCAGGTTTGAAAAGTTTACTCAATGGAATAAAATATAAACAGCAAACAAAAGCATCAAATTTCCCATCAAATACCTGTCATATAGTCTCTTAGTCCAGAGCTCCACATGCTGAGCAGTGTGCTGCTGTTTTCCAGACGTTCTTTAAGCACAGGAGCCCCATTTGGCCCCAAGACCTAGTCTAAAATGTGGTCTCTCGGGGCTGTTGACTCATCTGGACCCTCCCGTCATGGTTCACTCAGAAGAGACAGGAAGAGGCAGAAGCCTGTGGGACCCAGGCCCCATGGTGTTGGTCACACACTGGCCAGCCTCTCGGACCCCTCGTTCTGGGCTCGGGAGCAGGGCCCAGGTCCACCTGCTGTCCCTGGGCTCAGGCGGAGCGTCAGATGGCCTTGAAGGGCCTCGCTTGGGTTCTGCAACTCCATGCCCTCCTGCAGCCAGGCCCAGGCACTGGGGAGAAAGCACCTTACCCCAGGCTCATCACTTTGAAACGAGAGCCCTTCACTCCCACAGACAGCCGGGAGTGACCCACCCGGCATGGCACGACCTGCCCTGAGTCTGGCAGCATCTCCAGGGACACGGGTGCCAGGGTGGTCCTGTCTCTACCCTCGTCCCCTCTCCTCTGCAAAACCAGAACAGGATATAATGGGAATAATATTTTTGAACTCTTTTGTGATGTAGTTTTTGTGCAATTAAATATTTCTTGTCCTGAGATTCACAACTCGTGGAATGAATGGAGCTCACCAGTTCAGGAGAGAGGAGGACACAGCCTAGGACCCATGGCTCATTGGAAGAAAGTCTTTGTTCCCAAAAAGGGGGAAGAGGATTGTTCTAAATTATAAAACTTAACATGTTAAGGACAGAGCTATGAAGTAGAGGAGAGAAAAGGTCTACCATCAAAGAGGGAAAAACATTAAAAGTACATCCATAAATAAGAAGGATAAGACTCGGTGGGAATAGGAAGATTCCCCACCGGAGCGAAGGGAGGTGAGGCTTCCGTGCATTGTTCTGGGGCTGAAATGTTCAGAACACTGGAAACAACCTCATTTGTGGGTAAGGAGGCCTGGATCTTCAAGGCATAAATGGAAGAAGAGAAAGTGGAAGCATACCTAAAAATATAGAGTCTTTCTTTGTCTCTCTTCTACGACTTTTGCTTTTGAGCTCTTGGCCTGTCTTGCCTGGAAGCGGAGGAGAGGAATCCTCCTGAAGCTCTGTACCTCTTACCTTGTCTGCAGGACACTTACGAATACCGAGTCCTCCTAGGCCCCTAGGCTGTCCTTCTCCTTTCCCCCACCCGGGTGGCCTGGCCAGAGTGTGTTCAGTGGGACGCTTCTCAGATCTGGGCTGCCAGTGCCTCTTTTTGGTCTTGTTTGTTAATTTGTTTCATTTCTGTAATTAAGCCACACACTGAAAATAATCCAAAAGAATGTAAAACACTTAAGAGTTGTGTTGGCTTCCCAGGGCTGCTGTAACCAAATACATAAACTGGGCGGTTTAAACAACAGACATTTACTGTCTCGCCGTCTGGCTGGAAGTCCGGGCAGGCCCGGCTCCTTCTGAGGCTGCGGGAGACGCCGCCCCAGGACCCCGGCGGCGGGCAGGTGGCTGCCAATCTCTGGGGGTCCTTGGCTTGTAGACACGTCACCCCAATCACCGCCTCAGGTTCACAGGGAGTATTTCCTGCGAGGGTATCGTCTTGAAAATTTCTCGTTTTTCTAAGGACCCAGGTCCTATCGGGCTAGGGCCCAGGATGACCTCATCTTTACTAATTACATCCGAAAACCTCATTTCCTAATAAAGTCACAGTCAGGAGTTACTGGATTAGGACTTCAACACGTGACTTTGCGAGGGTCGGGGGGACACAGTTCAAGTCGTGATTGTTGTTTTGGCTTACTTTTATCTTTTGAGGATCGTAAGAATATACAAGTGACAGCATTTTATTGTATTGTAATTTTTGTCCTAGTATTAAAGAAACAGTGGAAAGTCTGCACAATTTTTAAAAATTGGCTCATTGTCTAGTCTGTCCCTAAGGAAATAAAGATAAATTCACCCTTCTCCTGACACTCCGTGGCTCACTAAGCCAGGTTTATGTAGGGATTGTATCAGCAGACCCTTCTCAGCCCTGAGGGTACCACCACACCAAATGAGTTCTGGAGAGAGATCTCTGTTTTTCATATTTTATGTATCTTGTTTTTCTTGCTTTTATTCCTGGAGTTCCATTTAGTGCAGGCCTATAAAATAACACAACAAAGAATAAGTATGTTCTACCTCTTGGCAGTTGAAGTTCCAAAGAGGAGATTCATTTTGCATCTTTGACAGACGGATGTGCTCAAATATACCTTTCAAAAAATTAAGGGGATGGTCACCTTTTTCTGTACTAGGTCCAACAAAGAAAGCAGTGGGATCCCCAGTTACACAAAAAAATTATAAGACACATTATTTAAGGCACAAATAGTTTTACTGCCTTTTTTAACATGTCACAAAATCAGAGTAAAAGCAGCCAGCACAAAATTTCAACAGCAGTTTCAATTCGTGAAATATCGCAGCCTCCAAACAAAGGCTTCCAGGAAAAATACTGAAAGTCTGCTCATTTCCATACTAGCTGCAGTCTCCAATACATGTCTTAAAACCAAATCTCAGAGGGCAATTCTCTTTCATCATCACAGTATTTCTTATGTACCCATCTAAGGAGATGCAAGTATTTCTTACATGCTGCTCCACAGATAATGAAATTCTGTACTAGATAGATAAATATTCCCTATCCTGTAGAAGTGTACATTTTCGGTGTGTTCAAACTGTAACAGACAACTTCTAAGGCAGGGCTTAATGACCTACATCGGACACGATAGAACTAAATGGTCACTTACTATGACCCAAGTCATGCACCAAAGAGTCCCTGGATTGTACCTAAAAAGAATGCAAACAGGTAATTATTAGGTCTGAATCCCACAGAGGAAAAGGGTCAGAGGGCCAGGAAACAAGGTGTTAATCCACTTTTGTGGCTTCCAACTATGAACAGGAGACCCTACTATTTCTCTTCTCTGAGCGGCTTCTTCAGCAAGAGAAAAAGACACAGTCAGTCATGTTTAAGGCCATTCCAGGTTTACCATTATGCCAGGTAAGACTGGCTCTAATGTTTAGTCTGTTTTTAAATTTTTTCCTTTAAATAGCTTACTGTTTTCTTATACTTACATATATTGAACCAAAGTGTTGTTAAGAATCAGGTTCAACAGTTTTCTGTTTAGCTGGCTAATTCATTTCTGAGGGACGCAGACCAAAGTTGTTTCTTATATTTAAGACACTGGAGCTTATGAGGAAATACATTTTCAAAGTGGCTTTCCTGTTTTATTTTTCTCCGAAATACACGAATGGCAGCATTAGATGCTACTGAACATCGTGTCCAGGTTTGTCTAGAGGCAAATCCTTCAAGATGCCTCATCCTGTGAGTGCATCCGAAGGAAAATCTCATTGTGCGTCCAGAGTAATGCATCTGAGGGTTGCTGTGCTGTCCCTAAATTCCCGGCCATCCCTGTTCTAGCTGCCGCTGTCCCTCGGGTAGGCGGGAATCACACTCCCCAGGAAAGGGTGGGCAGTTCTCGCTCTCCCAGTATTACGAACAAGTATCTGTGGAAACAGTTTCCTCACTTGAGTATCACAAAAACCTCCCAAGCCAATAAATCTCCCAAGTTCATCTCCAAACAGCTCAATGCCTGCATCAGCCCTTGGCTGGGCGTTTGAACTCCTTGTTGCTGAGTTAAAAGCAGGACTACCAGGGCAAAGAAACAGACTCAGGAGGGCAGAACCCGACAAGTGGTGCGGGACCAGAGCCAGGAGGGCGACAACAACAGCTGCCAGGCCCTCGTCACCTCTTCACGACCTCCAGAGGGAAACGGATGCACTTCCGCGGGAACCTCTCTCCTGGGGCAAACCCCCGACAAAGCAGGGAGATCCCGGAGGGAAAGGGAGTTCCAGTCTCTATCTGGCACCATTTGCCTGTTTTCCCCTGAAGACATCAGTCGTCACGTTATTGTCTACAAATAGTAGGTCCTACATAAGTGTTGGTTGAAAGGATGCCTGGGTGGAAGATTGGTACATGAATGAATAGTCTGAGACTATCTCTGAGGTTGATTTCTAGTGATTTTGCAATAGCCTATGAAAAATAGACATAATCTCATCTTTAAATAAAATGTACATGAAAGAAATAAGCACTATTGAATATAAGAGAAGCTGAACTAGCCTATGGATTATATTTGCCTTTTAATCCACTTTCTCCTCTATATGAAATGTGGCATTTAAAGACATCTGCCAATATTTTAAAGGCTTCTGCTGGTGCCTGAATTATATTTTAAAATTAGACCCTAAAGCCGCATTCAAATGCATTACTTTCATTTACTAAAGTATGCATACAGTCTCGCTCTGCTGCCAGGCACCCCTTATTTAATCAGTCTGAGAGCAGTGCCGACCATCTCCATCTACACCAGAATCTCTGCCAGATCCCGCTGTCTTTTACATTTCACCTCTCTGGAGACATATGACCCCCTTGAAGGAAAACGAAAATAGATACATCACTGAACAGGTGCTGGGGAGGGGAAGAAAAATATCCCTTTCGATAATCAGTGAAATGCAACTCTGACTCACTGCATGTGCTGTGAAGCATGTCATGCCAAATGCCACCATAAACAACTTTAGCCTTCCTTTCTAAGGGTTAGCACAGTGCTTGAAATGTTTGACACAACGTGGAAGGTGGGGGTAAGCCAATCCATCTACGGTTTGTTATTTTTACAAAGAGAAAGCTGTTCTGCATACTCTAATGGTGATGGTGGTCCCAGCAGGGGAGGGCTCCCGTTGCACCTGCTGCAAAGAAAAAATGGCTGGTTCAGATCTGGGCTTTGATGTGTAGGTAGAAGGCAAGTTGCAGATCCAGGAAAAAGATTGGAATCACCCAAAAGGCAGACAGACAAAGCTTCAGAAAGTAAAACCGTGGAGTAGTAGTTTTGCACTTGGGAGACTCTGCTGCCATCTCCGCAGACGGTTAATTGTTCGTCCTGACGGCATGGACAGTGTTAAGGCCGTGGGCTATGGGGTCTGGCAGAGCTGGATTCAAGTACATAGTCAAAAGCATCTGGCAGAGCAATTAGGTATTTGGTATTCAATGAATATTAGCTCCTGACTCCGGGTATTCCAGGGTATGCCGAGGTAACAAACCGTCCCAGTCCTCTGAGGTCTCACACGGCAGCAGTGTTTCTTCTTCGTGCCATAGGCGCCAAGGGAGGGTGGGGTTTAGGGAAGTGAGGACCGGACTCTGCCACCGGGGACCCTCTGTAGCCATTGCAGCAGAGAAAAGAAACACGAGAGGTTGGCCTGCACAGTTTGCAGCAGCTCAGGCCAGAAATGGCAAATGACACATGTCACTTTTGCTCACATTTTATGGGTAGAATAGAGTCATGGGCCCTCCCGAGCTGCCGGGTGGTCAGGCCACGAGGGGGAGGGACTACTTGGGGAGCATTCTCTCGGCCACCGTGACTTTCTCCCACCGAGAACTCTCCACACTCTTCATACACACACAAGAAATGTAAAGGTGCCTTCAGACCAAAAACAAAGCACACTTAATAAACACCATGTAACATTTTCCATAATTTAGGTATCATTGGCACATCACCGCCTACTAGCTCATTGTCAAGTAAAGAATTTGACTAAACTGTGTCATCATCATTTCAGCCAGAAGTAGAGAAATACCAGCTCCCCCCTCACTCCACCGTAGTTCATTTTTAGCTACTTCGGCAGCTCAGTGGAGAGCAAAAATATGATCTCCATCAGGTTTTCTGAAAATCTGAAAATAGCCCTCATACCTCCTTGGCCAATTGTTGGTATTCCAAGGGGTGCAGGGGCCCTAGGTTGGGAAGCATGCTGCCCATCATGTGGTGCCCCCAGCTGCCCAAGACGGCTGCCCATCTTCTCTGACTTGGTCTTTACCACCACATCTGTAAAATAAGGTAGTTGTTCTATATTCCCTAGGGACCCTTCAACCTCTAAAATCAAACTATTCTACAGCAATTTTTAATAAGAATTTCTCCCTGGGATGTATCATGCTGATGGAATTTCCTCTGCTTTCCACCAAATGTGTTTGACGCCACAGGGACCCAGGAGGTCTACTGCCTGCTTCCTGCCAGATTAAACACCTCTCTTGATGGATCTAAAATGGGTCAAGCAGAGAATGTCCAGATGAAACGATGTTCACAAATTCCCTCAAACCAATACTACTGACAGCAGGCACTGCTATTCTGTGCCTTCGACATACTTGAGTAGCTGAAGTCATGTTTGGGCTTCTCTTTAGGACCTTACCCTCCTTCAAATAAAAATCCATGCTTTAAATGTTTTCTGATTATCATAAGAGGAAATCTTCCAATTTGCCCAAGGAATATGGAACATGCATTTAGTCAACCCACCTTCCCTAAGATTTCACTGTTCCAGGTCTCTTGCTAACACCGAGATAAGGAGGTAAATACAATAAATCTTTTCCTCAAGGAGCACACTGTGTGCTGCGGAAGAAAAATTTGTAAAAAATAATTATGATACAGCATGATAAATATAAAGATGGGGGAAGAAAATAGTGATACATGTTCTTTGAAAACAAGGAGTTTTCTGATACCTGGGGGCACAGGGTCTGCGATTATGAGCACTCGGAGAGCCGGGATCTGTGATGACAGCGAATCCGCCATCATCCTGTTCCACTGTTACTACTCATGTCACTGACACTTGACCACAGTCCGGACGTGGAAAGGAATCTCCCATGATTAAGTACCGTCCCCTTAAAACCAATATAAGGCAGATAAGTGGGATATTCAGGATAAAATATAGGTCATTAATGCTAATTTTCCCAGGAATAAATCAGAGATCCTTGGGGGGAATATCTTGACTTTCATATTTCTTCTTTTCTTCCTTTACTAATGGACGCATTTTTCTTCCTTATTGTACCTGTCCTGACTCTGCAGATTCTTTTCTTCATTCCATTACTCTTACTTTCTCCACACAGTCTCATAATCCCTCTTCCTCCTTAAATGAACTTCCCCTAAAGGCTTTCCTTAGATCACCTTGCATTCTAAATATTATCTAAATATCTACATGAGTTTTACCCTGATTTCTCAGAGTCATGAATGAAAGTGAGCAGGAATTTCTCTGCTTGCTAGGAGGCTTCCGAAACTCAAATTCGGTTATTAGGGGTAGGGGCAATTGCACCAGACAGAATATGTATCCCTGGAATGTTGATCCAGGTGCCAGAAAATTGCAGGCCAGTAGGAAAATGGTGTAATCTGTGATTCCATCTGGCCCATGAATTTCCAGTGGCCTTGCTTATAGATTGTCAGAACTGTTCATTAAGTTTGTTGTGAAACCAAAGGCTTAATATCTGTAATTTAGAGGGTTCAATAGGCAGTTAAATTGAGTGAAACTATTTTTGAATGACTATGCCAGTTTCAGAGAAATAGCCGACATTGCAGCTCGGAAGAGCTACATTTGAGGCAGCACCAGGAATTTAAAATTATTTATAGGCCCTTTAGAAAAGGGCTTTGCTCTGCTAACTTGAGAAACTTTTTTTTCTCCTTTTCATTTTTTTTTTTTTAACAAAAGCTAGAGTGCTGACAAAAGGAAACATTTCCATGCAGATAGGTTATCAGCCACAACCACAGAACTTTAAATGGCTCAGCCAGGGCAAAGGTTGATTGTGTTTTCTGTTTTTGCCTTTCGCTGATCTGTGGTCATCCTAAAATGCATGCACCGTGGTGGAAAGGTGTTAGCCTGTAATGTACATGCTGAAGGCTGACGGATGTGCTGAATGAGGGGTAAAAATGGGATTCGTACAGAGGTCATCATACCGGTCATTTATAAGAAATCCCTTAGACATTTTACTAATAATAGAAATGGTTATGCACTCCTAAAATAAAAGAGAAGGCTCCTGGACTCAAAATGAGGCACCGACAGACTAAGGAAATATGACATTCATCCTGGTGCTTGACATGAGAAGATGACACAGACATGAGGGTGACTTGCAAGCATGGGTGTGTCAACGTGTGCTGTCCAGAGGCACAGCACAAAGGGCACTAGGTTCTCAGGGGCGCTGGTATCGCCGGCCTCACAGTGCTTCCACAGCGGCTCAGGAACACGTGTCTACATAATCCACTGGGGTAGTGTGAACTCCATTTTTAAAGTCTCCATAAATTTTTATCTACTAACACCAGGATTCTGGTGTCTTATGGCAAACACTGCTAGTTCCCTCCCCTAAATCAATCTCTCCTCTTCCTCCCAGGCCCAACATTGCTTTTCTTCAGGGTAGCAATGTGCCAGGGTAAAAGCATAAGAAAGTTGCCTTTTACTGCTCTTACGGCTTAGATGACACACTTATGACAAAGGAGATGTAGTTGTAATCAGCTGGGAATTTCTGGGAAAGTTTTGCTTTCCTGGAATAGATATCACCCTTTTTTCTGTCACTTCTATCATCTTCCTTCCTGGAATGAGGGCATGAGCTGGAGATAAAGCATTCCTTTTGTGATCGAGAAGCACTTGGGAAGATAAAAGCCAACACAGTAATGATGACAGAGCAGAAAGCGAGAAGGAGCCTCGGACATTAGTGACGTTGTTGACTTTCTATTGACAGAAAAAAGTAAAGCAAACCCCACTGATGGCACCCTGGAGGGTCTCTGTAGGCCTCAGATGGAAACAGCTTCTTAGGAATTACAAGAATATGCAGTTTCTATGGAGCTTTTCCAGCACTTAATGCAAGTAAACAAACAAATGAATAAACTGAAAGCAAAACACAAAAACCCTAACCAAAACTGTTCAATATGGCAAAATGTAAGTAATCATTTTTGTAAGTGAAGACATAGAAATGAACGCTTAAAACTATAATTACAAAGGAGTATACCGTTCAATGGTTTCCTTTGTTCTGATGTATTACATTTTGACCAGACATGGCTGTTTGGTAAACAACGAGAATGATGAAATGAATTAAAGCCTTGTCCTGCAGGGAATGTCTCCTTGCAATTGTGTAAGAAGATGAACTTTGGGATATTTTTATATTTTCTAAGCACTCAGACAATTTCCCCTTTACATGCTTTCCACTGATGCATACAGTTTTAGAAATCATTGTTAGCAAGTATCTAATCACTCAATTTTATCATGTCCCACCCATCACCTCCTCATGGGGTTTTCTCCAATTTCTACCTATCACTCAAATGACTGGCTTACAAGAATACAAGTAGAGTTATTAAGAATGCTTTTCCAGAGCAAGGCACTCTCCCAAGTTTTCTGTAAAGGGTTCACAAGACGCTTGGTATACAGGGACACTTACTAATGAAAAAGTACTAGAAATGCATCATGGCCATGCTAAAAGTGTGCTGTTCATGACAAAGAATTTGAAAGCAGTGAGAGATATCTGTGTTAGAGCAAAACTTTTCAAGAAAGAGGTATTTAAAAAGGCTTGTAGCTGGGAGGGGAGTAACAATAGGAGAGAATTTTCTAGGCAGAAGGAAACAGTGTCAACAAAAGAGGGCACCTGTCAAACAGAGGGATTCTCTGCAGATCACCTATGTCCTGGAGTGCAGAGTGAGTGGAGGGGAGAAGTGGAGGGAGTAGAAGGGCTTTGTTGGACAGATGACAGTGGTCCTCAGACAGCCACATAGGAGAATGGACTCTGTCTTGTAAATGGTGAGAGGCCTGTGCTGTGTAAGGCTGTTTCAGATTAAACAAATGCTTGACTTGATATTCACCCTCAAAGGCAGTATTCTATTTTTACCTAAAATGAATTCAGTCTTAATGAGATTACCAGTTTAGAGACACCTGGGTCTCAGGGGAAACCACTTGGGGAGCCTGGAATGTCACCCCCACCAGGAAGAAGGATTGTTTCTCTCTTACTGTGGGAGTTTCAGAGAGATGGAGCAGGGAGTCAGGACTTTCACCATACCAGCATGAACAAGGCCATTTCTTACTCACAGTGCCACTAGAGAAGAGCGTGGTGTGGCCCTCTTTCTAGCCATGGAGATAAGCTCCTTCCCATCCAACAGTAACAAGGAGCTGAGTGTACAACCTGGACTTTCACATCCAGTTGACAGTGATGAGGCAGAGCATCCTTCACCAACCAGAATTCTGTAAGAGGAGGCTTTCTAACACCCTCGGGTTCAAATACAATCCTTAAATTATAATGTCCCAAATGCCCAGGCCTCAATAGAAAATCATTTGTCATACTAAGACGAATGAAGATCTCAAATTGAATAGAAAAGCAAATCATAACACACCAAAACCATGATGACACAGATATTAGAATTATTTGACAAGCATTTTAAAGCAACTATTATAAAAATGCTTCACTGAGCAATTATGAATGCAGCTGAAACAGATACAGAAATAGATATAGAAAGTCTCAGCAAGAAATAGGTGATATGAAAAAGAGCTAAATGAAAATTATAAAACTAAAAAACAATCAAGAGCTAAAACAAAAGACTCATTAGATAAGTATGACAGCACACTAAGGAGGACAGAAGAATTAGCAAACTTGAAAATAGAGAATACAAATTACCCAAGTCTAACAACAGAAAACAAAATAGAATGAAAAGAAAAAAAGGAAAAACAGAACCTCAAAGAGATGTGGGACTATACCAGAAGACCAAATATTCATGGAACTGAAGGAAGATTAAAGAAATAATGGCTTAAAATGTCCCAAATATAGAAATAAATGTGAATCTACAGTTGCAAGCAGCTGAACAAACCATAAATAGGATAAACCTAAAGACATCTACAACAAAACACACAATAATCAAACTTCCAGAAACTGAAAACAAAGGGAAAGAAATCTGAAAGCTGCAAGAGAGAAATAACACATGACCTACCAAGTGAAAACCATTCTGGTGAGAATGAATTTCTCAGCAATCAACTATGGAGGCCAGAAAGAAATGGCACAGCATTTTTCAAGGGCTGAAAGAAAAGAACTGTCATCTCAGAATTCTATATCCAGTGAAAAATATCCTTTAGGAATGAAGACATTCTCAGATAAAGGAAACTCAGAGGACTTGTCACCAGCAGACCTGTAAAACAATGGCTACAGGAAATTTTTTAACAAAAGAAAGCATGTGATAAAAGAAGTTATTGTGGAGCATCAGAAAGGAAGACTATAGAAGAAAAATATGTGTAAATGTAATAAAATTCCCTCTCCTCTGGAATTTTCTAAACTATGTCTGAAAAGTGAAGCAATGTATTTAAAAGAAATACTTAAGACAGTTATTATAAAGGGGTGATAATGGAGGTGAAGAGAGGTCAGAATTCTACACCTCACTCAGACTGGTAAAATGTTAGCACTAGTAGACTGTGGTAAGTTTTCTCTATATATATATATGGTTATACTTAGAGTAACCATTAAAAACATACTCAAAAACACTACAGATAAATCAAAATGCAATTCTACAATATGTTCAAGAAACTCACAGGGAGGCAGATAAAAGAAAATAGAGATGTGAAAACAGAACAAACAGCAAAACAAAACAAATCACTCATTACAATAAATGTAAATGTAATACACCAATTGAAGACTAAGAGAATAGCTAAGTAGATTTTTAAAAATCAAATAACAGTATGGCAAAAAACATGGCCCGACTATACTCTGTCTGTAAGAAACTCACTTCAAATACAATGATATGGATATATTGAATGTAAGAAGATGAAAAATGCATAGGCAAACATTAATCTAAATAAATCAAGTATATTTATATGAATATCAGATAAAATAGACATTGAAGCAAGTTACCAGATATGTTATGGAATGTTATGGAATGCATGTTTGTGTCTGCCCCCCCAAAATTTAAATGTTGAACCCCTAATTTCCAATGTGATGGTATTTGGAAAAGGGGTATTTGAGAGGTAATTGGGTCACGAGGGTGGAGACCTGCTGATGTGCCTTCATAAGAAAAGACATGAGAGCTTTCTTCCCTTTATGTACTTTGCTATATTAGGACACAGAGAGAAGAGAATGTCTGCAAACCAGGAAGAGGATACTCACCAGAAACAGAATTGGTTAGCACCTTGATCTTAGACTTTCAGCCCTAAAACAGAGAAACAAATTTCTGTTGTTTAAGCCTCCAAGGCCATGGTAATTTGTTATAACAGCCTGAGCAGACTAAGACAAAGGGTCAATTCATCAAGAAGACATAGATCTAAATGTGCATGCAATAAGCCAAAAAAACCTGAAAAATAATGTAGTACAACCAAGAAGAGAAACAAACAAGTCAATGACTAAAGTGAGAGATTCAATATCCCTCACTCAATAATTGATAGAAAAAACTAATCAGAAAAAAAACAGCAAGGATATAGACAACAGCAATCAACCACCAGAATTTAAATGATATTTATGACTAATTCACCTACTGTAGCAGAATGCACAGTCTTTCCAAGTGCCCAGAGAGCATATGCAAAAATAGAATATATGCTGTGCCCTAAAACAAACCTCAGTATATTTAAAAGTACTGAAGTGACACAGTGTTTTCTGACTGTAATGGAACCAAATTAGAAATCAAAACCAGAAATACAACAGGAGAATCTCCATATGCTCAGAAATTAAACAGCACTCTTCTACATAATCCATAGGTCAAAGAAGAAGCTTAAGGGAAATAAAATGATTTGGTGAGCTGAATGAAAATGAAAATACAGCATATGGAAACGTGTGAGATGCAACTAAAGCAGAACTGAGAGGGAAATTTATAGCACTAAAAGTTTATATTAGGAAAGAGAGTGTCTTAGGTCAATAATCTAAATGCCCACATCTAGACAGGAGAAAAAGAAGGACAAAAATAAACTCAAAGCAAGCAGAAGGAAGGGAGTAATAGAATAAAGATTATAATCAATGAAAGTGAAAACAGAAACACAATACAGGAAACAGAGATACAAAACAAACATAGAGAAAACTTATGAAATACCCCCCCTTGGTTCTTTAAAAATTTCAATAAAATTGATATATATCTCCAGCTAGGGTGACAGAGAAAACAAAAGAGAAGACACAAATTACGTCTATCAGGACTAAAGCAAGGGATAGCTCTACAGATCTTGCACACATCGAAAAGACAATAAAGGGATATCATTGACAACTCTACACACATGAATTTGATAAATTAGATGAAATATGTCAATTTTGAAGAGTAAAGCCTACCCCAACTTTTCCAATATAAAACCAATAATTTGAATAGCCCTATAATTATTAAAGAAATTGAATACGTAAGTAAAAACCTTCCAGAAAAGAAATTTCTAGGCCCACATGGCTTCACTGGAGAATTCTACTGGAAGTTTAAAAAAAATTAACAAACAGAAGGGAATACTTCCTACTCATTCTACAAAGCCAGTATTATCCTGACACCAAAACCAAACTCAGGTAGTACAAAAAAGAAAACTACAGAACAGTATTCCTCATAAATACAGATACAAAAATTCTTAACAGAATACTAGCCAACATTTTCTACAATATGTAAAAAGAACTAAGTACATTACTAAGTGGGACTCATTTCACAGCAAGAAAGCTATTCCATATTTTTAAATCAATCAGTGTAACCCACCATATTAACATGCTAAAGACAAAAAATCAGATGATTACAAATAATGTAGAAAAAGTGTTTGACAAAATAAAACAACTTTCAGATCACTACAAATGGAGGAAACTTCCTCAACTTACTAAAGGACATCAGTAAGAAACCTACAGCACACATATTTAAGGGGGAAAGATTAAATATGACTGAGAAAGAGGCGAGATGTCCACTCTCACCACTACTATGCAAAATACTTCCAGAAGCTCTAGCTGGTGAAATGAAGGCAAGAAAAGGAAATCAAAGGCATAGAGCTCGAAAAGATGCAATAAAACTGTTCATATTTGTAGACGACATAGTGATCTACAGAGAAAATCCCAAGTAATCCAGGACTAATGAGTGATTTTAGCAATGTCGCCTGATGTAAGAGGAATATACAAAAATCACTTGTATTTCTATATGCTGGCCACAATGAAAATGTGAAAATATAATTTTCAGTCACTCAGAGAGGATTAAAACCTTAGATACCAGTAGAACAAAATAAGCACAGGACTTGTTAACTGAAACTATAAAATGCTGATGAAAGAAACAAAAATAAAATAAAGGGAGAGACATACTATGGTCATGGATCGGAAGATTTAACAGTTAAGTTGTCAATTTTTCCTAAATTGACATTTAGGCTTAGTGCAAATATTGCTTAATCCCTGCAAGATTTCTTATAGATATAGACAGGAATATTCTAGACTTTATATAGAAAAGCAAAGAAAATAGAAGAGTTAAAACAATTCTCAGAAAGAAGGATAAACTGGGAGGAAGCAGTCTACCCAACTTCAAGACTCATTGTGTAGTTACACTAATCAAAACTCTGTGGGCTTGTTGGGGGACAGACATGAGGATCGATGGGACAGAACAGAGACACTCAAAAGAGCCTACACAGGTACCACAACCTATTTTTTGAGAAAGTTGTAGGAACAATTCTATGATGGAAGAATGTTCTTTTAATGAACGATGGTGAAGCAGTTAGATATTTATAAGCAAAGGAGGAAAGAAAGAGGGAAGAAGGGAGGGAGGGAGGAAGGGGAGAGGAGAGGAAGAAAGAAAAAGAAAAGGAACTTCATTTAAGTCTTGTTATACAAACTGGATTATAGATTTAAATGTTAAATGTAAAAGTGTAAATCTTTTTGAATATAATATAGGAGAAAAATCTTCCAGACCTAGGGCTTGGCAGAGCATTCTTGAATGTGACACCAAATGCACAATCCATCAAAGAAAATAAATAAATCGACCTCTCAAAATTAAAATTATTTGTTCTGTGAAAGACCCTCTAAAGTGAAAAAAAAAAAGCCAAGCCATGAACTGGAAGAAAATATGTGCAAACCGTATATCTAACAAAGATATCAATATCTAGACTATATTAAGAAATCTCAGAACTCAACAGAAGAAAAAAAGGAAAAGCAATTTAGTTAGGAAATGGGAAGAGACATGAAGGTGCCTGTCACTGAGGGCACATAATCACACTGAAAGGTGTTCACTATCTTTTGAACAGTGCTAATCGTTAGGGAAACAAAAACTCATACCATGAAGAAATACCACTGTGCAAACAATTAACATAAATAAAAATAGTTACAATACCAAATGCTCCCAAGGATATAGCAGTGGGAATATAAAATGATACAGCTACTCTAGAAAGTAGCTTACTTCTTTTTAAATAAAATTAAACATTTAATTACCATCTGACCCAGTAATTTTAGTCATGGATATTTATTCTGGAGAAGTAAGAACTTAAGTCAGCACAAAAATGTGCACATGATTGTTCATAGCAGCTTTAATTGTAATAGAAAACCAAGGAACAACCCGAAATCTGTCAGTAACAGGTATATGGTGAAACAAAAGTGGTATATCCACACAATGAAATACCCCTGAGCAATAAAAAGGAACTGATTATTTATACACCCATTACATTGAATGGATCTCAAGGCTCAGTGAAAAAAATCAATCTAAAATGGTCATATAGTGTGTGCTTCCATTTGTGTTTTCAATATGACAAAACAACAGAGATAGGAAGCAGAAAAGTAGTTGCCAGGGTCTGGAGACTGTGCATGTGGTAGAGGGGTCGGGGGTGGGACTATCAGGGGTAGCACCAGGGAAATCTCTGTGGTGATGGACTACTTCTGTATCTGCCTTGTGGTGCTGGTTGTTCAAATCTGCACACGTGGATAAAATGCCTAGAACTCTACACACGCAGTGTCAGCACCAAATCCTGTGTGCTGTATGCACCGTATGTACCTATGTACTGTAACTATCCAAGATGCAACCTTTGGGAGAAACCACCGGGTAGAAGGTACACAGGCTTTCTCTATACTGCTTGCAACTTCCTGTGAGTCTAAATGATTATTTCAAAATTATTTCAAAATATAATGTATTCAAAATATTCAAGGAAAATATTCAAAATATGGAATCAAACTATATGCAAGATATTCATCATTAAAATCAAACTATAAGACAAAAACTAAATACCCACAAAGAGAATTGTTAAATGAATTATGGCACATACCCAATCATGGAGACTATGTAACAATATGCCAAAACATTGAAGGAAAAGTGAGGAAATTTTTGTATACACTATACTTGTATCTGTCTATCTGTCTCTTTATATTTTTAATGGAAGGAATGTACTAAATCTTAACCAGTTTTATATTACACTGCTGGAATCATAAGCCTTCCAACTTCCCTTCCTCTTTTCTATTCTGTTGTATCTACTGTTACTCATGCAACTAATACAAATTATCATGATACAATTTTTAAACCTAACAGATAAAATTAAGTCTTGTTTGATTACCCTCCCTAAATCTATTCCTATCTCTTGCTAAATGCACATATACA
>JAQQAC010020896.1:4459492-4760604 GCA_029783875.1 Phataginus tricuspis | reverse complement strand
TGTGTGTGTGTGTGTGTACATACATATATAATTGACTTTTACTTTATGCATGTTAGCAACAATATTAGAAGTCTTAAATGATAAGAAGCTTATATTTTCTTTAAATAAAAAAGTTATGTGCTTACTTATTTATAGGCTATGCCTCATCTACTTCCAAAATGTGTTGTCTGCATAAAATAATGGCTTCAAAAATCTAAATGTAAAATAGGAACAATAAAAGCATGACAGCAAGAGAAAACCCATGTCAGGAGCACGCAGATGCACATAACTGCTGTGACTGAAGATCAAAGATTAGCTCTGGGCTTTGTAACAACAACAACAAAAAGGCATTTTTCATTTCCCTTTATTATCTATTACTAATTAGTGACTCAAAGGATAATGCACATTGACATTGAGTAAGAGCTTAATAAAAAGTTATTTTTAATCCATCCTGCCATGCACAGTATTTTATACCTTAATTTTATTTTGTCTATGCAATGACGAAGGTAGTTCTTCTTACCACCTTGTGACAAAGAAGGCACTGCTATGCAGAGAAATTACTGCCTTATCTCAAGTTCCTACAGGGCTACCAACGTGTGGTGGCCGTGAACTGTCAGCAGGACTCTGAGCCACTGTTCCTGCCATTATGCGCTGCCTACGTCGGCTGCTGTGGCATTGCCTATCATGACCATTTTATAAAACAGACAAAAACGACTCCTCTTTGGCCATAAAAGCAGAGGTCATGAGTTTCCGAGGTAACTCAGAGAAGACAGTTCTGCCAGGCCTCACTACTGGGGGCCCCCTGCAGAGCTCTCCCAGGGGCTAACCTGACAAAAGGTCAGGATTTCAGGCATCATTCGTTCACCGAAACTCCCAACACCAACTTCCTGAAATGCTAAGTACCCAGCTGGACTTTCTGCATGGAAATGAGAGACAGTTCAAGCTTAAAGCCTGCAACAGTATGAGTTAGGGTTAAGAAAACAATATAGAAACAGGCTGTTACGTATGGGCCAGATAGTCTCTGGTTCCAGTGTGTGATTTGAACCTAATACGATTTCATCTGGATCTGACTCTTTTTGAGTCTCTTGCTGCTTCCCTGTGTAACATAAACAATGGCCGATGGCCCAAGCACAGGATTCCGCGGGGCTCCTCAGAGCTCTTGCCCAAATTATTGACAGATACCTACATGCAGTTAAGTTCAACACAAACACTGAGTTTCCCCGATTTACCTGGTCCCCTGCAATATGCTGAGCAAACAAGATTCAGTCCTTGTTCTTCAGGACTTGAGTCTCATCAGAAAGAGATAACCAGACACACACACACACACACACACACACACACAGGGCCATGTGGAAAGGGCCAGCGCAGTGTACATTCAGGATGCTACGACAGCTCAGGGGAGGAGACGCCAGCGATGGTGCTGGAGGAGGGGAGGTGTTTCATGGAGTTAATGAAAGACTTTGTTGAGAACTCACAGAAAACTGATCCAAATCTCACTTTTAGGCTTATCATTTTTCTGAATGTGAATATTCTCCTGGTGACTAATAATATAAACTGGATGAATCCATGGGTGCAAAAATAAACCTAATTCTTGTAACATAAGAAAAGATACAAAGTGATATGTTCATTAAAATATACAAGTAAACATGTGTGGTGTTCCTGTGCCCACTATGTGATCCTGGAGAGGGCAGGAGGATGTGCAGTAACTCCGGGAGCTGGGGATGATGTTCCCCCAAATCAGCTAGAAAGGTGAATAACAGGAATGATAGTCGTGGAATCAGGTGAAAGGCATGGATGCAAAGGCCGGGCATGGACATGATAAGCCCAGTGCTGAACAAAACGTTCCACAGGATGTCAAGTATCCTGTTGACAAGTTACACAACTTGGACTTTTTAAGTCACGAATTGTTTATGGTTCATGTTGTCTGCTACCAAGTCCAAAAATCCTCTCCCAAATTCCACATGATAGACATTCTTTCCTCTCTTTTCTTAGAACAGTGCCTACGTCATCCTATTATTACATCCATCCAGGGATTGTGGGACTGGTAGTGCCTTTGGAGTGCTCTGGGCTCAAGCATGGCACTGGAGTGTCCCAGAACCAACAGCGCCTGGTACACACTTGGAGGTTTGGCAGCTAGAATGCTGAGGATGGTCCTTTTGTTAAAATTCATGAAATTCCACCCAGATGCCATCACCACGTGCTGGTAATGAGCCACTAGGCGTGGCAGAACGTGTGCCAGACCCGTGCACGAAGTGGCTGCGTGGAAGAAGCAACCCTCCATACTTAGGCATGTTGGACCAACCTGCCAGCTGATATGCAGCACAATGCAACCTGAGAAGGGCCCGTGGGAGTGCCAACAGGCTCTCTGTCCTCACAGCAGGTGAGGAGAGACTTACTTGCTAGTGTAGACAGCTGACTTGGCAGAGGCCCTCGGGGTTGCAGAAGGGGTACTGTTCCATGCTCAAGGCGGCCAGCACGGACCACCTACTGCTTCCCAGCCCTGAGGCCTCCCTCCCGGTCACTCACACGTGGATGCTGCTAAACCCAGCTCCGCTTCTCACGCGCTTTCTTGCCCAGCTCACCCCTGGAACTTGCCAGGGTGTGTTGGCATCAGGCCCGCCTGTAGGCATCCCGAGCGGGGCCGTTGAAGACCTCAATTAGCTGGGATGGGTCCATTTGACAATCACCCAGGCCAAACTGGCACCTGCGATCTGAGTCACTGCCTTTTAACTGTTTATTAAGTGGTGACAGTGACAGCTAAATAGTGAAGAGGAAGGGCCCTTTCCCTGGGTTCCGGTAACATGATGCTTCAGTGGAAAGGCAAGAGCATCGTTAACATGGGTGGCTCTGGCAGAGGAGGGGCGCGCGGCTGCAGATCACGGCACGGCTTACACGCAGCTCACCTCCTCTTGTCTCGTGGGAGAGCGTGTGTCAGAAGCTGCCCAGTCCATTGCTCCCTCCTCTGCAGCCCTGGCTTTGGGCAGCTTCTCGCACATGTGGGTTTTGAGTTGAAGGCTCCTTTGGTCAAAGGAAAGGCTCCTCCTGAACCCGACAGGCACCACGCTTCTGCGGCAGGCGTGGCCCTGATGCCTCCAGCAAGAGAACAGGCCTCGAGGGAACGCCACGTACACTGATGCGGCCTATGGCACATTTCTGCCAGAAGTGAGCATGCGGCCCTGTCCAAGTGGCCCCCTGCCCAACTGAGAGGGGAACGGGCATAGATATCCCACCCACTGGCGCATAGGGTTAACTCTCCCCGGCCTGGAAATGATGCACAGAAGGTGGACTTCCCAGGGAGACTTGGGGGGCAGGGCCAAAGATGGGTGTGGCTTCTCCTCAGTTTAGCCTAGAATCAGACCTGTCTGTCTCCCAGGGACCAGTTTCTGGCTGTCAGGAAAATACATGGGTAAGTGTACGCACGTGCACACACACACACGCACACACACACACAGCCTTGGACAGCACATATGTCATCTCCTGCAAGCAACGCAAAGTCCTCAGGGAAGCAGGATTCCTGAAAGCGGAGGCCTGGGCCAGGTACCCAGGGAGTTAGACTGCAGACCTGAGTGCGAGCCCCACATCCCTCTTTGTGCCATGCAGTTTTATCTTGGGTAAATCTCTTGGTTCATCTATAACCAAGGCTGTTTGTGCACAACATAAGGAGGATAATAGTAATTCCTAACTTGGAGGATGGTTTTGGAGATTGATGAACTCATTCAGGGCTTCTCAACCTGGGCACTGACGTTTTGAGCCAAAGAATGTTTTGTTGTCCTGTGCACTGTAGGGTGGTCAGCAGAATGTCAAGCATGGAGATAAAAGATTAATAAGGAGGAGGTAACAATATTTATAAATAAGTGGGTTAATAAACCATGCCCAGTTTCAAAGTTATGGGGCAGGAAATCAGATTAGTCCAACATGATGCATTCTGTCTCTGTGCTACCATAAAAATGTTATATTAAAGTAAACAAATTCTGTTTCTTTCTTCCTAGGAAAGGGGAGGGAAAAAAAGAAAATGAGTAACACATTAAATTGCCAGGATATTAATTATACAGAGCTACATATTAAATGTTATGCATCTAAAGAGCTAATTTTCTTTACAATGTTATTATTATTTGTTACTTGTATAGCACCACTGATGTAAACATACTGTTTTATAAATACTCCCATAAAGTGCACTGCTCTTATATGAGTGTGCCGTATAATTATACATTTACCTTCTAATAAGCGATGTGAGAAGCACAGCTCACTCATGGCAAAGCCCCTCTGCATTCGCATCTATCTGACTTTCTAAAAATCTCTGGGTAGCAACTACAGTCGTGTTTGCTAGAAACAGAACTGATATCATCGGAGTAAACAAGAGTCTTAAGAAAAACCTATTTCTGTTATTTTTTTCTACTTGAAGGAAACAGGCCCCTCTTTCTCAGAAAGAGTTTCACACCATGGGGTATTTTTTGGAGGAGGGTATTTTTGGGTTTTTTGTTTGCTCCTCTACTGGGCTGATCTATCCCTGTCAAGTTTGCAAGGCGAGTTGTACGTGGGTGGAAAGATAAACCACACAGTACGTTCTCATTGCCAGAGTTAGGTCACCTTAAATACCGCATGGCAAGTTTCTGCAGAAGGGGAAAAAAATGCAACAAAAAGAAAACACACAGACATGATTGAAATGCCAATGTGAGTTATGTTCTAAAAGGCAACTTAACGTCTTCAGCCCAAATCACTCATGTCAGCCAAGACCCTTCCTGCCCTTTGTCATCCCTGGGCAGTTGGAAGATGGAGGTAAAGAACAGGCCACTGTGATACTCAGCAGCTGGTCTCCTTCCGGTGCCACAGCCGTTGATCCACCCCACATGACTGGCCTTAGGTCACCTCCAGCTCAGATACACTAGCAGACGGCCCCTTGGCAGATACAAAGTAAGTCTGCATTGTTCAAACATATGAGCAACTTTGGGGCTTTGTTTCTTTTATATTCTCTGCATGCTTTGCATCATGAAACCCCTAAGAGCCTGCAAATGTTTCTTTAAGAAAAAATGCACTGATTGGAAATACCAAACAGGACTCCATATAACAGCAGGCAGCAAATAATTTTCCACGTCCATCAGTAGGATTGTAGACCCTACTTACTGATTTATAAACGGAAATGGCTCCAGAGTGACAACTGCCACCCATGGGGCTGCAGAACCTCAGGAGGCCACGTAGCCAGTCTGTCAATCGAGCAAGATTATAAGGCCTGAGAACTTTCTCCCAGCTGGCTTCCTTGCAAATCCCAAAGAGTAGAAACTCATGGTAATGCGTGTCCCTGGTCTTTGAAGAAAATCAATGGTGATTCAAAATAAGAAAATGAGAAAAGAATTTTAAATCCCATAACCAACAGAACTTTTTGCAAGTATCTACTTTTTTTTCCCCCCCTAATCTACAATGTTTCTACAGATATTTTAGTCTGGAGAAAAACTTCAGGAAAATCTTTGCCCATATAATAAAATTCATCTAAAATATGTTTAAAATGGCCTATATATCAATGACTTCACCTAATTCTCTATGTAACGATAGATCTACTTTATACATTTGCTCAATCCAGTTTGTCTATGAGATAGGATGTATTCCAATGGGAATGGTCAGTGATTCCCAACCATTAGAGGAGGAAGTCAGAATATGGGAAGGACTTGGGTGCTTAATGAGAAGGCAAGTGTTTCTTTCCCTCCTGCCCCATAGGCAGTAAATCGCGGATGCAGAAAGAGTCCTGGAATACTGTCATGCTCTAAGGCAGGTACCCCACTCAGAGTTGTGAACTCAGGGTGGATTTTTAATAGTTTGGAGTAAATACTTCAGGAATTGACCAAAAGCCTGATCACCCAAGATAGAAGCGGAGATAATTTAACACTTGATATGGCAAGAAGTGTATTTTTAAGGAAAATAATGTCAAAGAAGGAAGTTTATCTAAGTACTCTGACAGTGACCTTAGATCAGAAATTGAAACACATTTCAGTAAAGTGATTTAAATAGAAAGGAAAGAAAGTGCATAGCTGGTAATTTTATGCCTCCGGTGAAGAGAGTAGCAACTGAATTCAAGTTATATGGGAACCGGCAGATGCCGCTTTGATTTGTACCATCACCTTCCCGTGAAAACTGCACGTGCGGGCACCCTGTCCTTCTGTTCTGGGGGCTTATCACACGACCTGCTCAGTGTGAAGCCCACCTGACAGCACAGTATCCAAGATCAAGTCTCTTCTTAGAATAGAATTTGTTTAGGAAATTAAGTGCACTTTCATGCAATTACAAAACCATAGAAACCAGATCTTCCCCGGCCTTCCCGGCTCTCATCGGTATGAGGTGATGCATGAGTGTTAGATGTTTGGCATCTCCCAGGAAAGTCCCCAGTCAAAATCTCTTCGTCAGTAGAAGAGCATTTGTTAGCACATGGAGGGTGAGGAGTGCTAAGATAGGGGTGCCTGGGGGAAAGCAGGTGTCCCTGACCCAGACTCAGGGCCGTGGTAAGCTTATAGAGAGAGTGGTTTTCATCATGTGTAGGACTCAGTTTGGTGAAAGTGAGTTTGGGGTGGCAGAGCACCAAGCATATGCGACAGCCAGTGGGAAAGTCTAGAGTCAGAAAGAGCCCAGAACCTTCTGGGAGCTTAAAGGACCTCACTGGGTCTAGCTGAGCGCAGTGAGTGGCAGTGGCATGGGAGGAGGCGGGTAGTGCTTGCTGGTGGGTGGGTCTGGAGTTGAGTAGGAGCCCATACTAATATCTAAGGACCTTGACACACTTGCATCTATGTCTTGTCCTCAGAGGTCCCTGCAGAGGACAGGAAGAATCCAGAGAGAGGGAGGCTGAGCCCTGTCCTGTCAAGGGCTTCCAGCAGTGCCCTCCAGGCCCACAGTCTGCTCCAGAGCCTCCCTCCGGAGGTCCAGGTCTCATTCGTGCTTGGGAGACAGTCTCAGTGGAGAGAGTGGAGAGATTTTATGTCATAAACTTAACCAGTGGAAGGTCTTAACATTAAAAAGAAGACAAGTGCTTTGATCTGATTTAAATCTAGACATTAATGCTTAATTGATTGATATGTTTAATTGATAACATTCATGCATCATTACAATAGTTTTTTTTCTTGTTAACCTTATACATATTTTTCATTTTAAAACTCTAACCATGAGCCTAAAATTTTTGGAGAATTGTGAAGCGAAAAACCCATGGTTCTCCATCCCACTGGTCCAGTTCACCGCGTGTAGCAGCACTCTGTGCATTTCCTTCTAGTGCTTCCCCTTCTGAGTGGGCGTTTTACCACATTTGTACTCGTATTATGTACACAGTTTTAACCCTAAGTTTTTCCATAACATTACATCATAGATATTTTTCCTGTTGGTAGGAGACTTCCATAGTGACCATATTAAGTAGAAAGATAATATATCTTTTATAAATGCACCGTAATTTATCTAACGAGTTTCCTAATCTTTAGGGTATGGTCACCAGTTTGCCAACATAAATCATCCATGCAGATTTTTCCCAAAGATTTTGGAGTATTCCTTTGGGACTGATTTCTAGACCTGGAATTTCTCTTCAGTGTGTATCAGTTCACTTCTGTCTCTTTGTTCATATTACCAAAATAGTTTCCAAATGATTTTCACCAATTCACATTCAAGAGAGATGCCTGAGAAAGCAAGCCTTCTGGAGGACTTGCGGGGCCCTCTCCTCCACATGCCGTTGCATCGTCATGCCCGGCTGAGAACGGAAGTTTGAGCAATGCAGAAGCTATGGTCTTCCGACGGAGGGACACACATATGACAGCAGTTTGCTTCTGGGCACATGTTCACCTTTAGGTCATGTCAGGAAGCAGTTCTCCATGGCCTCTCTCTATATCTAAACTATGCTTCCAAGAATATTTACACAGGAGGATTGAAAGCTAGTGTCTCCCTCCAGGGCAAAAGGCAGACTAGTTTTCTGACCATGATAATAAGGCTAACGTGTCCCCAGGGACAAAGGCTGGGCATATTTGCCGGAAGCCCTCTTACATGATTGAGGCTTTGCATCCCAGTGTTCCTCAGCTGTTACACAGCCCCCAGGGTACAGCACGTGCCTGGTGTCACCTCTGTGTGACCTCATGGCCCTGGGGAACCAGAATAGGTACAGAACATCGTGAAGCTTCTGCTGCCTGACGTGCAGCTGTCTGAGTCCATATGGGATCACGCTTTCCTCACCTGCTGGGTCTTCGGAAGGTGGTTCCAGCCCAGCTGCCGCTGAGGGACTGCTGGACCACTGACATGTCATGTGAGGACAGACCACTGGTGTCTGTGTGAGAGGCGCCCTGTAAGGGCACAAAAAATGACCCGGCTTCTGATGTGAACTACAGCAACTGGTTTTACCTTTATTAATTCCCTGATGGCCTAGGTGGTCACCAGTCATATTTGCTTACAATACAGGAAAACCTTAAGTGCTCAAACTCCGGAATCAAACATACTCAGATTCAATCATCTCTTTCCTCACTTACTTCTTGTATGACCTTGAACATCCAAGGACCTTGAATCTTCAAGCCTCAGGTTCTCATGGATGAAATGAGAGTAAGAAGAGAATCCCATAAATGTGTTTAATGAGGCGATATATTAAAGGTCATGGTGTGTGTAACAGCTCATAGCATATACTGAATAGTATAACTGTGAGTAAAATTGCAATATTTCCGGAATCTCTTGCCTGGCTTTAGTGCATCTCCATATCAATAGGTGTTTCCAAGGGGTGGAGAGAAGTAGCCCATCTCCACAGCAATAGGTAATTACGATGGAGGGCTTATCTGGACCGGAGAGCTTGGTGGGGGGAGGGCTCTTCTTCTGCAGCTGGGTCGTGAAAGACATAGGAGAGCAGAAGTGGACGACTGCTTGTAAGAAATAAACAGGTTTCTCCCACTTTATTTCTCCTTTTGACTGATTTCGGTTTCAAAGGTATTTGCCCTGGGATTTTCCCCTGGAGTTACAATAACCATTACTGTTTTTGCTGCTTGTTTGCAAGATTTGAATAGCTTTTCTGTCTCCAAAGACTCTTAATATTATTTGTAACCAGATCATTTGGTCAACAGAAAAGGCTTAAGTGGTTCTCAACCTACTCTTACAATTTTACTGAAGAAAAATGTGGAATATAGACAGTGACCTGCCTTTTGTTGAACTGGACAGAGAGCTGTCACCAGGTGGGACCCAGGCACAGGCCTGTGTCAGCTGTTACCTGCCTGGCATTTTAATTTCCTATGGTTGTCTAGCCTGAGCTAAGTGCTGTATAGATAGGAAGCAAGAAAAGGAAAGATAGATTCAGTCAGAAAACCTAGAGAAGCGAAGAACTGCAACAGAACCACCATTAAAACTAGGCAGACAGGAAGTAGTCTCACATGCTGTTGCAGGCATATTTCTGGTGGAAAGTAAAGGCTACACTTTCTGTGTTAAGAGGTGAACAGCTTACTCAGAAGGGAGGTTCTTGGTTCTTGCTCTAGACAGTTTTCTTTTACAAATGAAAAGAAATTTAGATGTCGCCTTCTAAAATCACCTAAGATTGCAGGGAAAGTGGCAGTAGGTCAGAAGACACACAAGCAAGCACAAACAGCCCATAAAGAGAAGACAGGCCAACTCAAAAAGTAAAGTTTTAAATCATAAATGTTGTGTAAAATTATAGAATGCCTGCAGAAGAGTTTGTGTGCACAATTATAGTGTCGTACAAGTTACCTGAGGTAGCGATTAGGAAAGCCTGAGGCAAGCTGTACAACCCTCTAGAAATGTAAACTAATGTTGAGTAATAATGGAAAGTAAAATAATTAACATTTCAAATTATATTGCATAGGCAGTTCATATTTAGGATAGAACATGCTGCTGTAAAGACCTCTGTCTCTTGAGAGGTTAATGCGATGGTGGTTTGCAGTTCTCAGGCATGAACATCTTGCCACCGGGTTGGCAGCTTTCCAGGGTAGTTACCCTCTACCTGGTAATTCAACAATTCTTGTTGCTTTGATCTAGTAGTCCCACCCCTTCACCATGAGGCTTCCTTGGTCACCATCATGGGAAAGACAGCTTGAAGTTTGCAGCCAGTCTTTTTGTATTTTGGCCTAGAATTAGCAGATATTGTGTCAGCCGCAGCCCAGAAGCAAAAACTGGCCGCGGAGACTGGGAAATACTGGAGACAAGGCATCTGACTGCGTAATACCTGTAGAAAGAGCTTCACACAAAAGTTGCTTAAAATTTCAGTGAGAAGCTGTACTTAGTATAATAAAGTCTCAATTACCCACAAAACTAAAATATTTAAAATGTCATTACATCAAGTAAATAAGATTTTACTGGGTTCTGAAAGTTGGATAAGACCATATGGATTAGTTAAATAAAACAGAGAACATCCCTCCAGTGGAAGGATTCATAGAGTTTGATCCATTTCCACATATACACGTCACATGCTCAGACAGGATGCACTGCTGTGAGCTGCACCGTGTACCTGGGTTGCAGCCAGCAACGTGTGAGGAGAGTCACTGTATATACCATTATGCGATTTCTAGGTTTGGGCCTTAGAAACTTAAACTTTCCATCATTTATACCTTTCTTTGATCCTAGCTGATATACTAGAGAATTCTCCCAATACGACCTGGGAATCATGGATCAGGGATGGTGTCATCCTAAAATGGAAAATCTAGACCCTTGCAACCCTGTTGCGTCAAACAGGAACACCTGATATTTACTTTATCTGAGCAAAAAATGAACTTTTATCACATTTTGAGCCTTTTTATATAATAACTGTGCTAGTTGTACAACTATCTTACTCTCCCTGAAAGAAATTAAGTCAAAAGTTTAGAGTCGCGCCTGAAGGACTGAGATTGAGGATCGTGGGGGAAGAAATATTCTGCCTTCATAACACTTGGTGCCTTTCAGTTTAGTTTTTGAATTAAAATTTAAAACTAAAAAAAAGTAACGTTAAAAAAGAAGGGAAAACAAAATAAAATTCATGTTATATGCTTGACTTTCTGCACCCGTCTCTTTCTGCTAAATACTTAACACTGAAATGAAACCAAAATAAATCCATTTACTTGGCCAGCACATTCACTAATCATGCGACCAATAAAGTTCCTGACACTCTGGGAACCTCAGCTTCATGGCTTTATCTTGAGAAAGGAAAGTCTTGATACTGGAGTGTTATTTGAAAGAAGAAGAGGTGGTGACGCTGGATTTCATTAAGTTAGGGAGTAGGGCAATGAAAACACCGTCTTTGGGGCTTTGAAAAATATCTAGGTTTGTGGAAAACACATAAGCAGAGATTCTAGTGATATTAAAAAAAAGAAAACTATGAACCTGAAATGTTTGTAAGTGGGCTAATGAAAAAGAAAAGGCAACTGCCTGGCCATAACAAAATGTCCTTCTAGGTCAGAGGAGATGAAAGCCCGGGGCAAAATACCTCTAAAACAAAAATCAGTCAAAAGGAGAAATAAAGTTTAAAACCCATTTACTGCTTACAAACTGCAGTGCAGGGCCGTTTCTCTCTCCTGCTCTAGCAGAAGCCAACCAGCCCTCCCCTTAACCTCTAGTTCTTGGTTGCCCAGGTAATTACCCATTGATATGGAGACGAATTTCTCTGCACCCCTGAGTCAAGCCTGTTGATATGTAGATGCATTCAAGCCATACTTCTCTCCACCCCTGAGGATGCACTCAGGCCAGGTGAGATATTCCGGAAATATTACAGTTTTGCCCACAGGCACACCCATGTGCACACACACACATGCTCATGCACACTCAAGCTCATTCATGCTGTTTGGTGAGATATGGGATATGCAACTTCAGAGTTATTCTTACTGTAACAACCTCCTTCGTTCATCGTTGCCTACTGAGAAAACTTCTCACTTTTGACAGGTCACGAAATCCCACTGATGTGGTCGAATCACGGGAGCTGTGCTCACAGCTTGGCAACAGGAAGCGCCACACCACCTCTCCTCCAGTCATTTCAGCCCTGTCTTCACCAAAGACAGCATGTAACCCCTTATCCAGAAGACTTTTATTCCAGGGAGAAAACACAAGAGTGCGTGTATCCCCCATGCCTTGTCTCGCAAATATCTGGATTTCTGCAGCATGTTTTCTCAATCATAGTCCTACCCAAATATTCTTCCCTTTACTTGCAGAGTTTTCCCTCTCTTTCCCCTACCTGCTTTTTAGCATTAAGAAGCCCTCCACTTATTGCAGGCCAAGTATTGAAACAGAGGGCCAAGCGCATATATTATTCGGGCTCCTCAAATGCTAGTACTCGTGTGTGAATGGGTATCTCTACCTATTTCCCAGCGCTTCTCCCTGCCTGTCACAGGGTCTGGCACATAGAACAATCTCAACATTAATTTTAATGAAAGAATACAAAAATAACTAATTATGAAACCCTTTCTACTGCCATGAAGCAGAGAGGATTACCTTTAGCACCAACACAGCTCTTTAAGCACTCGGCTTCAAGAGAGCTTTAATACCGTTCTCAGGAAGTGGACACTGACATTTTGGTTGATCTTTCTGGCATTGAGGGCTGAACCGACAGTAGGACTTTAGAAGCCATCAGAATGTTGTAACCGAGTTCCTGGTTGGCTGAGTGGCCTCCTGGCACTGAAGCAACAACCAGAAAAACCTCTTACTCCTGCTGCCAGATGAACCAGGCAACTGGTCTGACACTTGATTCCTCGTGATCCATGACCTTGGAATGGGGAGGAATCAAGGGAACAGTCATACTGCCCGTGTTTACAGGGTGGGTTTTTTAATGTCTTCACTTTGAGTATGCTTCAGTCTGTCATCTGGGAAAGTCATCCTCTACCACAGCCTGAAATCATTTGAAAAAGAGACTCAGGAATGAGTGTCTTCCTTTGTCAGTCTGTCCTGTCCTTGTCATTGTGTGTTTTTGCTGCACAGGAGGACTTCACCTCCTAGAAAGGTAGGTCGTTGTCACATCACGATCACTATCACCTCTGCATTTACTGAGCAACTGCTGTGTGCCAGGACCTGAGCACACACCTCTACTGCCTGACTGCTGCGCCGGAATCTTTGGAGCTATGCGCTAATAGTCTCCTATTTTGGATGAGGAAACCAAGGTGCAAAGAGTTAATTTCCCAAAGTCGTATTTTTAGTAAGTGAAAAAACTAGAATGAGCCCAAGTTTGTTGTAGCTCTAGATCCTCAGACTTACACATTACTCAATGGATCAAATCATAGTTTCACTTTATCTAATTTTGCACTTCTACCAATTAATTGTGGGGATGGAGGAAAGGATCTAATTATAAAAACAACTTCTGTCTGAAAATAAATATCCGTCAAACTCAATTTGTTAAAACAGCCAGGAGAGAAAATACAAATGAAAATTGCCTTCATGTCAACAGAGGTGATGGCTGGGAGACAAAGGCAACACACGCCCCTGAGAGCTGCGGGTGTCCTGCAAAGGTCTGCCCGCGGTCTGGGGACGACCCCAGGAGCCTGGGGGAGGGGGGCCCCCCGCAGAGGCAAGGCCCTGCCTGACTCTCTGTTCACAGATCCCACCTGCTGATGTCGCAGCTTCCGTTTCTGATTCGCTTTTAGCCTACGGGGGTGGAGTGAATGAGCGACTGGCTCCCTGAAAACCCTCAAATCTGGCAGTGTATGTCGGAGTGATCCCCCCTCATGCCTCGCGTACTGCAGTCCGTGTGGGGTGCTTCCTGGCTTCATTTGCTCCTTTACCTTTGGGTGATCGCCCTTTGTTAGTATGAATGTGAGCAGTTACTTCAGTCATTACTGGACGGCAGTGGGGAGTCATAGCAGGGTTCCAAGACGCCCTCCTCCTCCTCCTGAAAGAGCCCTGCCTTGTCGTGAGATGCTATTAGAATTCAGACAGGCATTTAGGAGCTGAAGGAATAGCAAGGAGAAAGCCCTTCCTTTCCTTCCACCCTCTCACAGCAATGCTCAGAACACACCAAGAATTCTTTTCATTCTAACAACTACTTTTCTAGGTTTGTTTGAAAACCTGGTTTTCCTAAGTGGCAGTGGTTTGGGCCGAAACTGAAAACTGTGATTCAGATAATGCAGGTCTATTGAAAGTTTAATGTATGTATGTTCTGTAATGAAGCAATCATAAAATTGAAATCATGAAATGACTGGTGCTCACTGCCTTTCCATTTTCCAAGTAATTATTTGACTGCTGTGGAGTTTAGCAGCCTACTTCTGCTAATTAAAAAAAAAAAATTATGACAATAAAAAAGAAACGTTTGTAAATTGCACGAAACATAGGATGTACTCAGATGATGCTGGGATAAACACTATGCTCCTTTTTATCGGAGTCTTTGAAATTGTTGGATATGTGAGTAAAATATTAAGACAACATTGGAAAAGTTTTTAATTTTGGAGACCCTCTCTAATCTAAGAAATGCATTTTAATTATATTTGACTTTTGCTAGAGGTGGGTCATCACCAGATACTATGTTGGTAGGCCAAATTATAGCCCACCCTTGTTCTTCTAAATAAAGTTTACTTGGGATACAATCATTCCCATTTGTTTATGTCACATCTACGGGTGTTTTCATGCTTCAGAGGGAGAGTTGAGTCAAAGCAACAGAGACTGTACAGCTTGTAGAATAAATACAATAGTTACTATCTGTCCTTTACAGAAGGTCAGTGACCTTGCTTTAATTAAAATAGACATTATAGCAACTACAGTTAGGCATCTACAGACTTCTGAAACAGATCTAAAAACACAGCTTAACATTCCAAAGTGCTATTACTCTCAAATATATTCTGTTTGTAGCTCCAAAAAACGATGTTCATCATTTTCTTAACCTCTTAAGAAATGCACTGAAGAAAAACTAGCAGAGCAGAAGACAACCTGTATGTGGACAAAGTACACGATAGAATCTCCTATGGACCTCAGGGTTTTTGAAGAGCAAATGGTACTCGGTTTGTCCAGGACCTGTCCGTTCCCAACTGGCAAAATGAGAAGCATGGCTCCAAGTTACGGGCCCCTGGCCAGCAAGATCAAAGGCGTGTGTGGGAGAGAGTACCAGGGAAAGGAAGCAAAAATGCAGAGGGTCCCAGCCATGGCTTCACTTGAGAAATGTGGGGGAAATCAAGCAGCCGTCAAGGCCAACTGCCCCGCCCGGGTCACTGAAGCAGAGGGTCTGGCTCTGTGGCCAGGGCAGCAGAATTGTTTGAAGTTCACCATGGATTCTACTGTGTAAATGGAATCGAGAGCTCCTGAGCTCCAGTAAGGAAGGAAGCTGTTTGTGATGAGAAAGCCTCTTAACCACTTTGGCCTTTTCCTTTCAATCTGTAAATCAAGGGTATTAGAATAAATTTCTCTGAGGTCATTCCCATCCGTGATTTTAAGTTCGGTTCAGTTGAATTAAATTAATTTCCCCAGATGAGGAAGCATGGGAATTGTGCACCGTCTGTGCCCCAGAAGTAGGCAGAATGGAAAGAGTGGGACAGGGGTGGGTTTATCACCCTTGGGAAGTTAGCAAAGACTTGGTGATGTTCGTGTTGCCACCTTATGCCTCAATACTCTAGACAGGAGAGAAACGGGATGAATCTCAGGCACCTGCGCTTCTAAGTGGCCCTTCCAAGCCCCCCCAGTTCCAGCTCACTCCCACTAAACAGACGACGACAGGACACATGCTCTGAGCCTCACTCTGCAAGAGGAAGGGCAGAGCATCGCAAGTGAGGACATTTTCTTCAGAGTCAAGTGACGATGGGTCCAATTTAGGTTCTACAACTTCTTAGCTGTGAGACATGTTATTAATCAGACATTTACAACATGACAACATGAGGGTAACAACCATTTCTCTATTCTAGGATCATTGTGAGGATTAAGGAAAATAATGTATAAGAAAGGCTTAGCACAGTTCTGGTCACAAGATAGGCTTAAAAAAAAGGCAGACCTCAGTATAATCATCACCAGTGTTATTACTACTGTTATGAAGGCAATGCTTTGGCACTAGCCAAGCAAACCAAAGGGCCCGGCGATCAATGATTTTACAATCTACTGTTACAAGAGACACCTAAATGAGCTGGTTTTACTGATATTTTATGTGCTTTGTAACAGCATGATAGGCAGGCACCTTTTTATATAAAACATGTCAGGCATTCACCATAATAGCAGACGATCACATACACATGAGTGCAGACTTATCCTAGCTTGTCCCCACTGCAGAATGCACAGCTTCCCACATGCATGTCACACTGTTATTACACAGATGTGTGTCCATAAACAATATGCAGTATTGTCTTGAATATTTGAAAACTTCATATAAGTGGTACTCTATTATATGTATGATGATGAAAACTGCTGTTTTGCTCAATGTTATGTTTTTGAGATTTATTTATATTAATGCATGCAACTCAATTTCATGCGTTTTAAGTGCTATATTCTATACCACTTCACAATTTTGTGAAAACTTATTTATCCTTTCTTGTGCTGATGGATAGTTGGGTTGTTTCCATTATTCTGTACCCAAAAAAGAAAGGTTTCATTGTCCATTTATGTACATATTTCCTGGTGTGTAAGTGTGAGCATCTCTGAGGGGTTGTTAAGGCATAGACTCTGCATATTTTTAACTTCTCAGGCCCCTTTCCTGGTTCTTTCTCATCTCCTAGCTTTCTAAATGTCTGAATGTTCAGAGGCCAGTCCTCACACCTCTCCTCTACTCTATCCACCCTTAATTATTAGAAGATGCCACCTGGTATTAGTCTTTGAATATCATGCAAGATTCCTCTCTCGGTCTGGACTTCAGACCTGAACTCTAACTCATGCATCCACTTGCTCAGTTTCTGTCCCTTCTCCAATGCCTGAAAGGAATATCTTCGGGACGCTGTAAGTGCTCCCGGTGGGTGGTGTCTGTCTTCTGGCACACACACCACATTTCTCATAACACTTTCACTGAAGTGGGAGAATGAGACTACTTCCTGTCAAAAAATAGGAACTCTTGTTACGTGTCAGGTTTCCCCAGGAAGCTAAGTCAAGAGACGCAGTGGAGGAGGTTCCTAGGGCCAGGCCTTCCAGGACTCACTTATAAGGGAGTGAGAGGAACCGGGCAGAGGGGAAATGGACAGCTCCAATTACAGCAGGGCCTTAGCTGACCAGTGAGGGATTCCGGAGCTGGGGTGGCCCATCAGAGTCGCTGTGAGTCAAGTCAGAGCTGCATCTTTGTTCCCCAAGTCCGCGGCCCCTGGACGTGAGCCGCCTCGAGGGAGAGGACTCACCATCGGGCTAGAAGGCTGCCTTTACAGGAGGCAGATCATGGGGAGAGACTTTGAGGTGATCCATCAGCACCTAATTCTCCAGAGCAGGGCTAATGAATACTTCAGACCTTACAGGGAATTCTGGAAAACACACTACTGCCTCCACCTCACACCCACACCCCAAAGCAGCGAGAGACCCGCCAACCTTTCCCATCTTACCCTTTCCTTCAGCAGCGACTGTGATGATTATGAGGGGAAGTGGCAGAGCCATATCACCAAGTCATTGCATAAAAAATAGTTGTGCTGGAGAACTATCCAGTCTCCAGTGGGCATGGCACCAATGAGATATGAACTTATGATTTAAACCACTGAGATCTGGTTTTCTTTCCACAGTATAAGCCTGGCCCAAACTAACTACTTCTCAAATGAATAATATGTGCACACCCAAGCTCCTGATCTCCCATCTCCTCTAAACTTACTCCTTTCTACAGTCTTCAGGGTCTCAATAAATGGAAGTTCCATTCTTCCAGTTTTTAAATTAAAAAACTCCCATACCACCCACATCAAGTCTACTACAAATCCTTCAATAGCTCATCCTTCAATAAAGTCGTGAGTTAATCATATATCATACCCCCAGCCTTACCTCTGGTCCAAGCTACAGGCACTTCCCCCCTAGATTATGGCAATAACCTCCGGGTTGATTCTTGCTTCTGCACTTAGAGTCCTCTGTGTGCAGCAAAGAAGACAGGGCAATTCTGGGAGACAAAGAATACTCTACTCAAAAACCACCAGTAGCCCCATCGCACCTAGAGAGAGTAAAAGCCAGATCTCTCAAGGAGCTACAAGGCACATTCATTTGTCCCCATGTTACTTTTTCAACCCTATCGGGAATCCCCACTGGTCAAGCCGCTCCACTACCTTCTTTGCTGATGTCAGCGTACTGGTTATGCTTCTTGGTGAGAATGTTCAGACTGTTCGTCCTCCCAGCCTAGAATGACCTCCATCAGCTATCCTCTAGTTCCTTACTTCCTTCAGGGCTCTACTCAGATTCCATCTTAATAGTGACACCTTCCCTAACCACCATATGTTTTTTTAAAAGATACATAAATCAGTATATGCTTTCTTGTTCACTAGAGTATTCATCATGAGACACATTATAAATGTTTTTTTAAATAAAAGATTAGCTCTAGGAGGGCAGGACATTCTGTATTGCCCATTGCTGTATCTGTTATGCCTAGAATAACCACTCTCATATTGAATATATATTTGTTGAATAAGTTAATTGAATATATGAAGTCTCTTATTAGTACTGTGAGTTAGAGGTTACATGGAATTTGCTATGCAAATGTATTTTATTTACATTTAAGAGCAATTTTGTCTCTCACATATCTTAATAACTTTCATTTCTTTCCTTTTTTCTTTTCATATTACAATGGCTGAGACCTTCAGTACAACTCTTTCATAGCATGAAAAATTTTGTATTGTGAAAGAAAATTCAATTTTATCAAGTTATTTTTTTGCATCTATGAAAATGATTATTTGGTTTTCTAATAATTAATGGAATTTCTGATGTTTAACCACCCTTGGGTCCCTATAAATAACCTGACTGACCTTTGAAATCTGTGTCATAATGCAGAGCTCGAGAGACATGGACCACAGATTCTGATTGAATTAGGCCTTAGGCCCAGCCTTTTGAGACAGATGTTTTCATATCACAGACTGGTTCCCAGACAGGTGGAGTGTTTCTTGAAGCTTCATCAGGCAAGGTCAATACCTTCAGGAGCACAACAGTTACTGTGAGTCAGTAAAACAGGTTGGAGGTAGAGGCTGGTACACAGGAGAGCTCACCTTAAGATGTAGGGGTCAGAGATTAACTGGTATCAACAGATTGTTGCCATGTGAAAAATAAAGGCCCAGTGCTGCTGGATCATCTGATATTTGAAATCTGGACTTTTAAAATGTAAACTAAAATTTAAATACTTTTAATTAATGTAAACGCATAAAATATCACATGGTCCAAGCCTAACATGTCTCTAGGCCAAGTTAGGACTCTGAGGTTGAGACCTCCTGTGTACTAGAATGAGTTTGTGTCCTCCTCTATGTTTTTAATAGACATTTTAACTCTTTTATCTCAATTCCTCATTTGTAGATTGTGGGTAACAATAATTGTCTCACTGAGTTGTGGTGAGTAAATGAGTTTGAGAAGCATGAAAGCAACCTGAGAAGGCATCATGACCAAACAGGAAGGGAAGAAGACAACGCCATGCACGTCCGTCATCCCTTGATGAAACCAGCTGAGAGGGGCCCATGAAATCAATCAATACAAGCAGCAAGAAATAAGGAATAGGAGCTTTAATGCATTTTCCCTACCTACAGTCCAGTATAACCCTAATATTAAATGCCATAAAAAAATGGAGATGTTAAAACTCTCCTGCTAGATGACTGGCTGGGTTACATCAGGTATTTGACACAGAATCTTGGACCATACTTGTTCTTGTGGTGTGGGTGCTCAATACCTTTCTGGTTGCTCCCTTTCTGTCCCTTTCGTCCCTTTATGTCTGCAAGGCTAGGCACTGCAGGACCCACAAAGATAAATAATACCAGAGTCCAGTCCTCAGATTCCAGACAAGGAGGGAGGTCAACCATTTGAAGGACAATTGCACTAGGAAGTGTGGTGGAGGGGACATGGCTGCCTGGCACAAACATGGCCCTACCCGTGCCTGGCCAACCTTGGCCAGTCTCTGTGCCTTAGCTCTGGGTGTAAAAGGACAATTTGTACCAACCTTGATGTTGATGGGACTAAATGAGATGTATGCATGAGAAAGGTGTTAGCACTTGACAGTGAAGACTCAGCGAGTGTGCATCACTGCTATTTTTAATAGAGAGAAGCAGAATCCCATGGTGAGAGAACAAGGCTAGCTCAGGATCAGGCTTTGGAAAGCGGGGCTATGTAAGCCACGACTGGAGGGAGGAAGGATAGGATTCCAGGGCAGGAGCAGTCCTGGTATATAACTCAGGAAGTTCTCCAAAAACAGGTGCATGAAAGCCCTGGTGCCACGGGGTGGGGGCGGGGGGGGGGGGGGAGATGCACAGGGGATGCGTGGGTAGAAGTTGGGTTACTCAAGAAGTCACACAGCTGTGTATGGAATCAAGACGCCCACCGAGTCTGTCCAGGTTCCCATTTCACCCTCACAAAAACCAGTCTTTCCTGGGTGCACACAGCGTTCTGTTCTAGCGTTAAGCATTATGTAAGCGGCCCTGTTCCTTAGATGGACTCAGAGGAGCTGTGGGTTGGGACCCCCTAGGGCACCGAGATGGCCCGGGGTGAGCTGAGAGCAGAGCGCACACCTGCGGTGACGTCAGTGGGGGCTCACCTGCCGCCGGAAGGTCGGGCGCCCTGCAGGCGGGGAGGGGCGCACCTGGCGGCCGCACAAGCGCCGCAGTGAGCGGCCTGATTAAAATGCAGAGCCCTGGGGGGCGAGGCGCGCAGCTGGACAGCAGCTTCTCGGAGTCACTTGAAAAAGCCTCTCTCACAGCTGGAGAGAAAATAGCCCTGGCGCCACTGGCCAGCATTGTGAAACGCAAAGGGTCCTTCTTCGGGGCGGAAGCAGAAGTTCACCCAGCTGTCAAGCATTTGAAATGTAAAAGCCCCAGGCCTGCTGCAGGGGGGAGAAGACAGAGGCAACGTCAGAGGAAATGCAAGCTGCTGGGCTGAGGAAACCGTGGGCTGAGGAGTGCGCTCTGAGCAATCAATAAGGCTTTCAGAGAGCCGCGGAGAAAAACAGTTCCGGAGAGCGACCCGGGGGCGGGCGCCGTCCCTCCCGGCCTGGCGCGCGCAGGCCAGGCCGCCCCGAGGATGCGCGGGCCGACGGAGACCGTGCCGCGTCCTCCCTCCCCGAGGCGCCTGCACATCCGCGCGGTCCCCTCGCCGCCCGGGCCCGGCCGCGGGCAGCCGCGCCGTCCTCCCCTCTTCTGGGGTGCGTTTCCTCCTCCCCATCTTCCCCCTGTTCTCTGGACAGCCCCCAAGGCAAGCTCAGCATCCTTCCTATGTCCCGTGCTCTGATTCCCACCCCAGGTCCCACCCAGAATCAGGTAATCCTCCTCTTCCTTCCTACAAACCTCTGCGAAGGATCTTATCACTGAACAACTACGTATTAATGGCCTGACATTTGTCAGACCTAGTCCCACCTGCTAGGCATAAGTGTGAGCATAAACCGCCTTTGTCCAGGGAGCTTCCAGTCCACAAGTGTGGACAGGCAGGTGAGGGACGAATGCAATTATATGGTTATTTCTCCAGTCCTGGTCCTCTGGTCCCTAAGGGCATGTGAGCCAGGGCGGCAGGACCAGTTTAGGCTGTTGCAGAAAATGGAAATGAAACTGCTTTCCCGGCCTCCCGCCCTGGGCCCTTCCCTGCGCCTGTAAAGCCACAGGCTTCCTGCCTGAAGGCACGCCGTGGGTGTGCGCTGTCCGCCCTTGGACCTGCTCAGTGCGCTCGCTCTTCCATTGTTCCTAGATGAAATTTAGGGAGTCATTACATTTTTTTAGTCACTTCTGAGTAAAAAAAAAAAAAAAAAATCAGGTGATTTGGTATCACGAAAACAACATAGTAGTCAAATCACGGCCATGTCCAGTCCCAGGTAGCAGCCATCCCCGGAAGGGAGCTGAGCTGAGCTGAGGTGTCATCCCCGGCTAGAGCTGCCGTCATGGTGGGCTCCCCAGTCCCTCTCTACCAGGGCCCCACCTGCACACCGTCCCTCTGCCAACCCGGCCCTCCCGCGGCAGGAGTCCGCGCAGGGGAGAAGGGGGAGTTCTTCGCAGACGCTCTCCGGCAGGGCAGGCTGCAAAGCTGACCCTTTCCCCCGGAGATGCTTTTATGGGGTCTCCAGTCTCGTCTTATCCCGGAGGCTCCAGACGCTCAGTTCTCTTGACCTGGGAAACTTAGTTCCATTTTTATCCATCAGGGTCCCGACAGGAAAGCAGAAACTCATGGTTATTGTGACGGAGGGAATTCTATCTAGGGAATGGCTTAGACACACAGCCGACAACTAAAGGCAAGCGGTGGGTGTGGAGGACGTCGCGCTCCAGGTCAGGCGTGGAGGACCGCCCTCCCCGAGCTGAGCTGGGCCTGGAGGAGCCTGCTGCTGGCAGGTGCTCATTCCTCCGGGGCTGGGAGGGAGGGCTCAGACCTCTGAAGACCTCTAGGGAATGGACTCAGACTTGTGAAGAGGGGGTGCTGCTGAGAGAGGGAGAAGGATGAGGCTGGTTCTAGGAGCATGGACAAACCAAAAACTGAAATAAAGCACTGAAATAAAATAACTGAAATAAAGGTCGACAGACCCTGCAGGGGAGAACACGTGACATGAGCAGCGTGCAGGAGAAAGGATGACCTCCTGCCCCCAACCCCAGGCCAGAGCCTGCCTCCCGTGGCACCACGGGCAAGGAGCCCTGGCAGAGGGGCGAGCACAGGCTCAGAAGGGTGGGGCAGGGGCTGAGAGGCCATCTTCTCTCTTTCTGCAGAACCGAGGCACCGGGCGGCTCCTGAAGACATCAGGTGTTCTTGCCTGTAAGGAGCTTCTGACCGCAGTGAGCCTGACGCACACCTGCCCTCCTGTTCACAGCCCACGCCTGGTCCCTGAGGAACGGCCACACCTCCTTCTCCCAAACAGACAGACTCCTCTCCTCGCAGCCTTCCCGGTGGCTGCCCACACCCTGCCTTGGTCCCCCTTCGGCTTTTTCAGGAGGGAGCCGGACGCTAGTTCACCGTGTCTGCCACAGCTGAAACCACACACATCCAGGCTCCTGAGTGACTTCCTTAGGGCACCCTTCCTTCCTTTCACATAAGCTAGAAGGGAATGCCCCTCATTCCTTAGGGTATATCAGGACCCACGCTAGAAAACCCCGCACCAGCTCCTCCCAAACCCTGCAGACCGTCAGGTGGGGGGCGGCTGATGCGTCCCGCAGGTGGTTTCCCCTTGTTCTGTGGTGATCCAGCTTCAAGATCTTAACCCCTCTTTCAGGAATATGACCTCTGTTGATTTGTTAGAGCCTCCACTGAAACTTCCACTTTAACGTCCTGTTAAATTTCAATTAACAAATTCAGAATTAGAGGAAAGTTTTAGATGCTATATAAAAAATGTCATTTATACGTTCCCTCCCCTACCATTTATGAAGCACTCTGAGAATAACAAAGAGGAAGAGACATCATCCTTTCCCCTGACATATGCAGGAGCAAAAGGGAAGGTAGGAATATGAAGAAATCCTCAGGATTCAGGATGCCAGCATGAACGGGGGGCTTTGGTGAAGAATGCATGGATGACGGAACGACGGAGCTGGGCTGTGAGCACCAGGATAGCTGGCTGGAGGGAGGGCGACAGCCTCTACAGGCGGGGGCATCACATAGAATCCTCCAAGACACCTAGGGAACAAGGTGGTGACGAGGCCACCCTAGGTCCCCTGGGCTTGGAGCCTGGCTCTGCATCCTTCATCCATGGAGAGGCCCTCTAAGTTTAGATGGAGGGTGTTGTTCTTTTGTTTTGTTTTGCCTGTGGAGATGAGGACAGAGTAACTTGAACCTGAGAAACCAGTTAGGAGATTGATGTTACAACAATGCATGTTTTTTAAAATCTGCATTTCTAAGGCAAGGAGAGAATCTCAGGATCTCCTTAGGATTTTAGAGACTCGGGTCAGGTCTTGGTGACTCACTGGATCCAATAACTTACAGGCAGTAAAGGCAAAACGCATCCAGATATTTTACATCATGAAACTGGTTTTATTTAACAAGGGCTTGGGGAGCGGGGAGACAGTGGAGATGCCTGTGGCTGCGGTGGGTGGCCAGCGGCAGGGTGGTGAGGAGTCTGCAGAGAGGGCCCAGGCATCAGGGCCGTACAGAGATCAGTTTAAATTGCTCTGAACTTTTTGGCACAAAACCATGAAAAAAAAATGGATATTAGACTGTAACCATTGAAAATGCTGATACATCAAATATGCACGTGTTTATGCATGGATTTATTTATAATAAGTCTCCAGAGATGATAAATAAACCTTATAATACTTTGCCCAAATGAACATTTAAGAGACCATTGAGAAAGACAGAACCTTTCTGAAGACATCTATCCCCCCACCTTTTTTTCCCCCAAGGAGCACCTTATTTACAGCCACAGAAAAATGCATTCGACATCCAAATTTTGTTGCAATACAGTGACATCTAGTGTTCAGTTCGGCTAACACCAAAAGACAGTTCCCCAGGGAAACATTGAAGAGCATTTCAACTTTAAATTCTGGCCTGTGTTTTAAAGGAAAAGTTTTGGAGGAAGAGTAAACTGTCATCATCTCATCTTACTGCTTGTAGGCGGCAAAGCCCCTCACGTGTACAGACACACAAGCCCAGGTGCCCCTTGGGGCTGAGAACTAGAACTACAGCTGTGCGTAGTCCTCCTCTGGTGGTCTTCCCCACCTATTTGGTTTCGATTAGGAGTTTCAGTTAATTATAATATAATGATTAGAACTTGGATTATCAGTTTTCTTTAATGATATTCATTAACAATTTTTCACATAAACATAATTATGTGAAAATACATTTTTGTCCTGAAGCAGCAAGAGTGGTTTGCAGATATATTCTGAGCTGCTAGTTTCAGGGCAGAGGCATGAAACATGCCCGCTGCTCTAAGAGGATTTTCACATGTAGAACAACACTCCAACTGCACGTAGCTTGATGGCGTGAGCACTTCACCAGGAGTTAGATGTCCTGTGCTCCTGTCCCAGTGTTGTCATTAATTGGCAATGTGACATTGAGCCAGACACCTGAGCTCTGGGGTTGCATCTGTATGTAAGGTATACAACTGAGTGAGGTTTTTCACATGTTTGAGATTCAGTGAGGTGCTTGTTTATTTTGTCAATCTTCACACCTCTGCTTTGAGAGGTGCTATTTCTCTTGTTTTGTAAATAAGGAAGGCAAAGCTCGGAGTCAAGGGAATGTTCAGGTAGTCATCTTGTACGGGACAAGCCTGGGGGTAAGCCAGCAGTGCCTGGTCCACACTGGGTCTGTTCTTCTCATCCAGCACGGCTGGCTGTTAGTTACATGGAGCATCAGTTCCCCACTCACTGCAGCAAAACGCCGCTGACTGGTCCTCGAAGCTTCTTCATACGAAGTGCAAGTCCGAAATGTTTGTAGATCCAACTCGATCAGCTAGCTATCTATGTATCTACTGTCTATCATTTATCTACCTATCTATATCTATCTGTGTGTCCACCTATCTATCTATCATCTATCGTCTTGAGCTTTTCTCAAGAAGCAGTTGGCTGCACATCACAATTCCTTTGAGGAAAAAGACATCCGTGTTAGGGATGCCAACACTGAAATGTGTAGGTGGGCAGTCCCCAAGGCAGCTATGCTAAACCCAAGGACTGGAACAGGGGGGTTTTGCTCATGCAGCTGGGTAACATTTTGTCGCTTATTCATTTTAACAGCACCCTTGGAGGTTCACAGCTAAATGGCAGCGATAAGGTTCAAACTGAATGAAAGGAAATAAAATGAACGAATTCCTAGTGTGTGTCCAACCCTGTCATCCTGGTCTTTCCCACACCAATTCCTGCTTCACCTCACAGCAGCCTGGCCGGTTAGCAAGTGGCCTTTCCCAGCGTCCAGAGGGAAGGCTGCTCCCTGCCCTCCGACTCGCCTGTGCCAGAGCTCTGTCCACGGTCCTTCTCCCGCCACTTCCCATTACAGAGATTTCTTTGACATTTGTAATATCCAGCGCTTGTCACCGTGTGGGCCAAGACAGCTGAAGGGAGATGCTGGAAAGGGCTGCCTCACACGGTGCTGCTGTGGGCGCACACGGGGGCGGCCTTCGGGCAGACATTTGTGGCGCTCTCTCACAGCTGAAACTCTGCACACTCCCTCAACAATCCAACTTTTTCTTCTACAAATTTTGCCCTCTTTATACACATAAAAGTTCGTGTATTTTTTTTTCATTATGTATTGCAGTAGTTTAGAAATACCCTTGAAGACAATTGCCCATCAGAGAATATTATTCAATAATGTAAAGTCCATCCATACAACACTATTCAGTTGTTACAAAAGTGTGGTATGCTTGTGTGGACTGGCATAGAGAGAGCTCCAAGACCCGATACTGAGTGAAAGACTGCAGGTGGGAAGCCCAGATCTGTCCCATCCTGCAAGTAGTGTGCATGTAGGTTTGCCGAGCAGTTTTAGAGTACCCACTACCTCCCAGACACCGGTCTAAGAGCTTAACAAGTGTTAATTCTTGTACCTCCCCACCAGCCCCAGAAGGCAGGCACTGCTCTTTATCCTCCAGGTAAGGATTTATAGGCAACTGAGACCTGGGAAGGTCGGATAAATTCCCAAAGTCACATGTCCCTCTGTCTCTTCTCCTCCACCTCTTCACTCTGTCTTTTTGGCCCCCTCTCGTCCCTCCCTTTATTTCTCTCTGCCTCCCTACCCCTTGCCCCACACATGGGTATGCAGTGCAGTCTACAAGGGTAGAAACTTGTAGTGAATTCCCTGGTTAACTCAGGACGATGAGGGGCTTTAGGGTGGAGGAGGGAGCTGTTGACTCCTCTGAACACTTGGGCACTGCCTATTTTTTAACAAGTGTGTTTTCCCATATTTCCTGGATAATAATTAAAGCTATCTTTTAAAATGAGTGAGAGAGATGGGGTCTCCCCTGAAGAGTCCCAGGCCCTTCAGCAGGTCACAAGAAGCATTTGGAGGTGGATAGGGCATATGTCTCTCTCCCTAAATCTGGATTAGAAACCTGGTCAATGTCTGAATCCTTCAAAATAGCACACCGACTTTGCCATCTGCTCACCAGGCAGACAGAATATTTAAGTCTTTCTTCCAATAGTTGATCAGACTGTGAGCCTCTTTCCAGCATCTCCCTTCAGCTGTCTTCTCTCTTGTCTGTACCCAAAGCTAGGCTTGGGCCAGGAGATTTTACAGAAGGTAATTCCAGTTACTAGTTCCCCAACCTGGCTGATTAGAGGATTCACTTGGAAAGTTTTTCCAAAAAAAAAAAATGCACATGACCATGTTCAATCTTTCATTTAAATTCAGCAGAGCTAAGATGGGGTCATGGAATCTATTTTTGGAAAGCTCCCCAGGTCAAGCTGCTGGTCAGCTAAATGTAGGAACTCGGTGATAGTGTGGGTCACACGAGTGGTAACGTTGTAGTGCACAGAACAGGCTTTCAAACACATGAGAGGCTGGTTCATGGTCCATGAGGGGAACCAGCCAGAAGGAAAATAATTGTGACGTGGGCGTACACAGCGCAATTCCCAGACCCACAAAGGAATGGCCTGGCGAGAGAGAGCAGGGTGTCGGGGACCCGGCAAATCAGACCTGCGAGTGCGGCAACTTCAGGACATTAAAGCATAAGCCTCGTTTCACAGAAAGGATAATCATAACTGATAGAGCAAAGGTTATTTTCAAGTCACCACATACCCAGAGCTTCCCTCCAGGGACCTGGGGCTCAGGCTGTCATTTATACTGACCGTAGAACCCTCAAGTGGGTATGGCACTCTGGCTACGCAGGATCTCTTCGTTTGAAACTTAGGAAGATGGGCGAGGAACTGGGGTAGGAGATCTTTCTTTTCTTTGCTCTCATAACACGGCCATGTCCTTGCCTGTGGTTCTTCTGGATGGAGACCCTGACATCTCCCCACACGTTTACCCCCAAACAAGAGCCCACAATTAGCTGAAGCAAAACTTTGTCTGGAAGAGACCCAGATTTACCCTCTGGGGTTCTTCTCACCATCAGTTATTGTCTTTCCTTCCCTCTCAGTGGCTAATCCATAGCCAGGCCCCCAGGTGGGAGGCTGTATGGTTGGCTCAGAAATGACCAGCTCTCATTGGATCATCTTGATGCCACTCAGGGCATCTGATTTGGCTCTGCCTCTGCCATGCTTTGCTTGAATCCTTAACCAAGACTTAGAAAGAAGTGGCGGGTTCTAAAGAAATTAATCACTGGACTCAAAAACAAAAAGGGATCACTAAGCACAGGCTTCAGCCCCAAAGGGGGCCTTCGGGCTTCAGCCCCTGAAGGCAAGTTACCTGGGCTCTGGGTTCTGCTCTTCCACGTCTCATCTCCCTGCCTGCAGGAGACCACGGACAATGGGGAGGCAGACACAGAAAGGGCACGAGGGGTGCACGGGCAGTAACAGGAACAAGCCACCCTGAGCCTGTCGCGCTCTGCCCCCAGAGTCTCTGTGGCATATCTGGATATCTGTTAAAACCCTGCTACCAAGTCAATTTTCTTTAGCAAGATAGCTGGAATCTTCTAAATCTTATTGGTCCACAGGAAATGGCCCTCTTTGTGAACACTGATTGCAGAGAGGGGGTCTCATTTACAGACCACTAACAAGATTAAAGTGCTAATTTAAAAAGTGCTTAGTCTACACGTTTAAGCAGCACCAGTCTTGTGAGTTTATAATCGCTGTTTCTGTGTTGGTTGCTAACAGGAGCCATTTCACTCTTTCGCATTGAAATGGATCAGATAAATCACATTAGGTAGGTTTACAGAAGCGAGCGATGACAGGTCCCTCAGACAGAGCTGAGAGCTAAATAACCTGCTAGGGTCTGACTTTTTTTCATCATACATTCTATCTTCAAACTCAATACCTATTTAAGGCCGCTGATAACACTCCACCAATGCGCCTAGCTCTTATGCTCAGACATAACATGCGGCTCCATGAATGCTATGGAATTTAAACATTTTCGATGCAGTCTATTAAAAAGAGAGATTGTAACTAATTCAAATTCAGCAACTTCTAATAAAAAAATAAAAAGTCATTGAAATCTCAGGCTGCATTTGCAAAGAAAACCGGGTGGAAATCACACAAGGACGTTCTCTGTTCTGTCGCTAAATTATCTCTCCTGGGCAGGCAGAGCTGATAAGGGAACTCATTTTACACACACCTCAGGAATGGAACAGGAGAAGATCTCACGATCTCCCAAAATAGAAGGGAAGTTCAAATTTCTAAGGAATAAAAGCTTCTGTATACTTTATGGTGTGGCCATTTGAAATTCTCCTTTAACTTGAGGCAAAGGCCACCCTTGCGGTCCTGGGTGCAGGTTACCCTGTTTGTTATGTAGCCTCTCATTGTCAAGGTAAACTCACACTCCACTAGGCACCATGATTCGATGACACAGACACAGCGCAATTGTGGCAAGAAATCAAAATGAACCACAGATGATTGCATGCAGTACAGTGTTTTCTGGCATGACATTTCAGAATATTTTGCTTCTATTTTTTGATTAAAGAGTCTTAACTTATTCATCTCCATAGGTTGAGGTCAAATTTAATAATGAGCAAATGAAAAAGATTCTGCTATTTATACCTAGTTTCCATAATCTGTGACCTAATCAGACCTGAAAAGAAGAAGTAGAGAGAAATGAACAAAAAATAACTAGAGAAAATTATCAGTGAGTTTTGATAAACAGGAAAATAAAAATGGATAAAGGGAACAGATTGAAGAGGGGAAATACCACTGTCTGTAGGTCATAGAAAGTTGGAAATCTAGTGAATAGAGGTCCAAATCCATTCCTGGATAAATAGAAAGTTGAATAAAGGCAGAGGGCCAGGCAGAAAGGTCCCATAAAATGAAGGAAAATGTCTCCCACCCACGAGGTGGGGTAACAAATTCTGTTCTTGATTTCCACGAGCTCTGGAGCCTGCAAAGATCTCGCTCTTTGGAATTTTACCCGCCTTATAAAACTGTGGTCATAATATTCGCCTAAGGAGCCTGCTGCATGAGACATGAACAGCGTCTTGTTCGGTGTCCCAGACATTATGATAAAACCTCCAGCGAGTAAGGCCAGTAGTGGAAGTGACGGCGTCAGCAAAGCAGTGACAACAGTCATCACAACTTCGAGTGACATTATTTTCAAATGAGTAGACTGATGCCTTCACTACATTACACATGTAATTATGTAATATCATGATTATAAAATTATTAAAAGAAAAATGATACCAGCAATTATAATACCCATTAAATAAGAAAAAAAAACTTAGGAAGTAAAATCTTGCCTTTGAATAATTTCTGAAGGCCCATTACAGGATCTAATTTAAAAATCATGGAAAGGGTTTTGGAGACAAAAACTCAAACTTCTTACGTGCAGCTGATTCTTTCACTTGTTCATTCAAGTGAATTAGGTAGTCACCCTGTCGTGGAAAGGGAAATGCAGATAGTTAAAACAAAAGGCAGTAGGCTCTAACCAAATGATACAAGGTAACAGGGAGAAGCCTGTAGCTTCCATTGTTTAAAAAAAAAGTGTCTTTTTCACCAAATGTTGAAGGTTGAGGATATCCTCAACAGGGAAATGAGAGGAGAATAGGTATTCAGACATAGGAAATGGCTCTCGCTAAGACCCTTTCCATAAGTGAGGAGTGGACCCTTCACTTATGGTTGCGGGAGGCTGTAAGTTTGCTCTGGCTGTGGTGTGAAAGGTGTGGTGGGCTAGGAGGATGAGAAGCAGGGCGAGATGAAGAATAAAGCCATGACTGTGCATCCCGGGCGGAAGGGGAAGCTCATCTGGAAGACGATGGAGAGTCCCCACCCAGTGGCGAGGGAGGGGCTCAAGGTGCTGTGTGAAGAATGGGCCAGTTCTGGTTCCTGTTCTCATGGAACACAGCTTAGAGGTCATCATTGCACCTTAACACAGGTAAGAAGTCAAATAAATGAAAGTGATAAATCAGCAATTCTTAGGTCCACAGGGAAAGGGAGATCCCGGGGTAAACTGCTGCCCCCAAAGCTGGGGAGACAGGGGACTACACAGAATCACAGCCCACTGGAGCACAGACTCATGAGTACAAGTCTCCATGGGAAACAGTGTCAGAGGAGGACAGAGGCTTTTTGGAGACAAGTCCGAGAGACGGAAACCCCTGGGGAGCCCAGTGACAACAGGGGGCTCTGCACTTGGTGAGTTTTACCTCCAGGAGCTTGACCCGGCTCTCCCAGTAAATACTGGAGAAAAGCCCCCTCAGGACTTTGGCTGGAGGAAAGGAAAAGTACTTATTTTGAGATACGATATGCCAGAGAATTCTGTTCTCCTTCACAAGGTCTGAGGAGAAACCATTTAACCCGAGCCCATCCTTCTGGGGTTTACCCCCAACTAGCTAACCTGGGGGAGGGGAAATACCCATGCCAGCTCTTTCTAAATAACAGAAATATCTGAGAGGCTAATGTAAAGTTCATAGTCCAAAGGCACAGCTTAAGACTGAGACCTCCAAATGATTTCCCTCATTTGTGGAGTATAACAACGAAGCAAAACTGAAAGAACAATATAGTAGCAGACTCAGAGACTCCAAGGAGGAACTAGTGGTTACCAAAGGGGAGGGGTGTGGGAGGGTGGGTGGGGAGGGAGGGAGAAGGGGAGTGAGGGGTATTATGTTTAGTACACATGGTGTAGGGAATCACTGGGACTGAATTGGGGTATGAGTGGGGACTTGGTAATATGAGTAAATGAGGTAACCACATTGTTTTTTCATGTGAAACCTTCATAAGAGTGTATATCAATAATACCTTAATAAAAAAAAAAGACTGAGACCTATCATGGGACTACCGAATGCTTGCTTTCCCCCTACAACTCACCACCACATTACAAAAGGCCTACTCATAGCAATTCTTTTTGTTAGTACACCATGTGTGGCACTCAGGAAAATGTTACAAGGCATACTAAAAGGCAAAAACAGTTTGAAGAGACAGAGAAAGCATCACAAACACCCTCAGATGTGGCAGGGATGTTGGAATTACCAGACTGGGAATTTAAAACAACTGGGATTATATGCTAAGGGCACTAATGGATAAAGAAGACAGCATGTATGCAAAGGGATGGAAATTCTAAGAAAGAGTCAAAAAGAGACGGCAGAAATCAAAATGCCATAACAGATATGAAAAGTGCTTTGTTGAGCTTATTTGCATACTGGACATGGCACAGGAAAGAATCTCTAAGCTTCAGGATCTCTTGATAGAAACTTGGGCAACTGTAAAACAAAGAGGAAAAAGACTGAAAAAGGTATGTCCAAGAATTGCAGGACTTGTACAAAAGCTGTAACATGCCTATCATGGGTCTACCAGGAGAAGAAACAGAGAAAGAAACAGAAGAAATACTTGAAACAATAATAACTGAGAATTTCCACCAAATTAATGTCAGACACCAAACTACAGGTTCAGGAGGATCAGAGAACACTAAGGAGGATAGCCCCCAAACCACCCCAAACCAAGCAAACCCCCCAGAAAAAAACAAAACGACATCCGTGCACATCATTTTCAAACTACTACACCGAACCAAGCTCACATGGCTCATTCACCAAAATAAACCACATCTTGGTCTGTGATACATTCTGAGTTAATTTTATGAAGACCTAAACATAAGACAAGGACATAGAAAGCTCCTAGAAGATAACAAAGGAGAAAATATAGACGCTCTGGGAATGGCCACGACTTTTTAGATACAACACTAAAAATGTGATCCATGAAAGAAAGAGTTGATAAGAGAGACTTACAAAGGTCTGTTCTGTGAAAGACACTGTCAAGAAAATGAAAATTCATGGATGCAAGATAACAGAGATCCTAAAACCCGACAGTGAAGCTAAGAGAGGGAATGGAGAGTGTGGCTAGAGAAAGGAGGTGTGTCTGAAATAGAACCTACAGGATGAGGCATGGATGGCGAGGAGTGGAATGCGGAGACGAGGACGATTGCTGGGACTCTGAGACTCTTGTTTGGAAGCCTAAGAAGCTGCCACTGGCACTGACTTGAAGGGGCAACTGAGCAAGGAATGGGACTGGGTCAGCTGAGGAAGGCAGCACAGCCCCAGAGCTCCCCAGAGCTCTCTCTGTTGTGCTGGTGAACGTGCTGGCATTTTCAAGTACATTAACTTACATAACTCCCAAAGAACTTGGCACAGGAAGCATACTCATATTCATTTTTTAGAGAAAAAAATGGTCAGTGGGTTAATTAACTTCCCAAAATCCACCCTGTGCTTTTCCACCACACTCCAGCTACCAGCCAACAGGGTGGATGTTACTATTTGATAAAGCTCATGTTTTGACTTATATTTGATTTATGTTCATTTGTTGATTTATGTTTTATTGGGAGAGAACTTGTCTTTCTCTCTCGTTCCAAATCTGGGAAAACTGATTCTGCCTGCAGAGGGACTGGGGGGCCAGTCAACATCTCAGCATCCAAGCCTGGTTAATTCTTGGCTTCTGTGGACTGGTGCGAGAGAGAGCCCACTCCTTGACCACCGGGTCTGCCTGAAAGAATGGTGCAGCCAGTGGCCCGTGAGAACCCCACTGAGAGCTCCAGGAGTACATCGAGTCCAGTAATCAGTCCAGTCACCTCTCTGCATGAGTGTGACCTAAGTTAAAAGCAAAATGGGTGCAAATCTGGGAAAAGAATGAGAAAGAGAGGAAAGAGAAAAAAGCAGGGATCTAGGGGTGAAAGCAGCTGAGCTGCTGAAAGCATAAACTGAGCAGGTTCCAGAATTCGCTGAGATTCCGCTGTGCCACCTGTAGCCTAGGAGAACAGGTGTGATGTGAAATCCACATGGAGGACTTGGTGTGTGTAAAGGCAGGAATGGAATAATGATCATAACAATGATGCATACAAGGTTCGTTGCCACTGTTTAACACCCCTGCACTCAGAAATTTTGCCTCTGCTTTTCCCCATCCCCTTTTCTTCAGTCCTCCCTCGTAAGTAAAGTAAAAAGTTTCAGAAAGGCTTCCAGGACTCCCAACACTTAAAAGCCCTCGCTGCTCAGACAGTAAAGAACTGGTAGGCGAGGTGTTGCATTGTTAATTGCCAAATACCAATTCCATAAGAGGAGAACATTACCCCATTTAGGACAGCAATGATTATGACAAGTGAACCTCACTTTGAAAAGGAACAACTGGATACTGATCTGCTCCCCATGAGCTGCTGAGTCTAGGCTGGTGAGATGTTCTCAGCTGTGTTTTTAGGCAATAATACAAGAGAGCATATTCCTTTCCCCAAAGTAGAAATGTGGGGAAAGGGGAAACAAAAGCAATATGGAACCTCCATTTCTATAATTAAAAACAGATCGATCCCCAAACACTAATGCTGAGCATGAGTTATGAGCACATGGATAAAGTATAGAACCAGTGATGCCCAGGTATCTGCTTGGCAGTAACGGAAGGTCCAAGCACTCTCTGGGGCTACCACTTGACAGACGCCACAGGGATTGAGCCGGGTGTGCTCCAGGCTACTTTTTTAGACTAAGCTAAATTCACATCGCGTCACAGCACGGAAAATACCAGCCCATCTCCCAGCTCTGTTCTACTCAAGCATCCTATTAATGTAGCTGCCTGCCATTCTGCAGTGAGAGAGACTATAGGGGATGCCTGCAGGACACACTTCACAGATCTCTTAATCATGCACTTCCCACCACTAGATGTACCACTTTGGAGAGACCATGAGCTCCTCTCTGGGAATCCATTTCTTCACTGTGTAGAATTAAGGGGTTAACAGCAACCCAAAAGTTCTGCCACCTGGGGAGCATCAGCCATGCCTATGCTTCTGTTAGCAGGAGACACCCTCTTGCCTGAGGCATCCGCTGGAGAGGGCCTCTCACCTGGGGGCACAGATGCAAAGGCATTTAGCCTCCTGGACATCCTGCAATGTGGACATCCCCAGGTTCGCTGGCACGGGTTCGTCTAGCGCTGTGTCCTTGAACTGGTCAGGCCTGCGGCTCCCTGAGCCTTCGCTCCCCATCTGCCCAGGACGTAGCATTGCATGTAATGTGCAAGGAGTGAGGTAATAGGTGTGGACCCAGGGCGCAGGAGTTGGCCCCTAGCACAAGCTTAGAGACCGAAAGTTCTTCCATTCAGAGTCCCAGGGGATAGAAAGAAAGAAAATACAACAAAGAAGTAGGGAAAAAAAAGGGAAGATGGATTGCCATTCCTTAAATAAAATCAGCGAGCGAGGTGTGAGAAAAATAGAGAAATGCAGAGAGTAGAGAGAGAGGAATAGCTACAGGCACTTGGAATAGTGCTGAAAGATTCTCATAAGTAAAAGCTTCTTTTAAAATATTGGAGTTCCTCCATATGGGAAGCTTGGGGAAAGAAGAGAAAAAAAATTAAATTAAAGCATTTGAAAGTATATTATAGTTTTATCTCTTTGGCTCTGTGATTTCAGAAATAATATAATCCTATGGAAAGGATGCTGCCAGGAGATTTTGTATAGTGGCACCCTGGCAGAACGGGGCTGAATGATGTCAAAAAAGCTTATATAACCGTTTTGTTTTATTCATTTACATAAATCACATTTACCGTAGGTGTTTTATTCAAAATAAAGTTTGGGAAAAATAAATTGAACAGATGAACCTAGGCAAACCTGGTGATTTTTTTCATGAGTAGTGTTTGATGATAAAGGCATAAAAGCATAATGTGGTATCATTTCACCAAGGCACAATATGGATCGTCCATATGGAGCAGAAGTTGATAATGCTGCAAAGCAAAAATAAACAGAACAGATGTACTTGTAAAATCGAGTCTGCACCCACCCCTGAGTACCTGCCTTGCACTGGAGAAGTTTCTACAAAACTCAAAACTGGCATCGAGTCACCTTCCCTTGGGAACTCTTGGGAAGACAAAGATGAAATCTTACGTGACCCAGCGGAGATAGGAAGCAGTTTCTGAAAGCGGCTGCGTCCCCACTGTGGAGGTGCACAGCCATGACAATGCCTCCTGTGTCCGGGGCAGGTGACGTGGGCTCAAATCCCTGCTCCCCCACTACCACCAGAGGATCCATGGGAACCCCAGTCCCTCAGCACAGATTCCTCAAAGGTGACCTTGCAGAGGTGTTACTGGCTTCAGAGGGATGCCATAAGGTGTCACTGAGAAAATACAGGGAGAAAAAAGGATGCAAAGCTCAAGCACCATAGAGGCAGAGTTTGGTCCAAAGTGGCTTTGTTCAGGACCTTTTTAAGGGACATGCTCCAGGGACAGGCAGTGATCTCATTTTCTCAGGGAGATGAGAACCCCATGTTTATTGCCTGATAAAGATTCAATATAGAACCCTAATAGGCTGGGAGGATGTCAGCCATGGGCCACTCTGCCAATAATATTAACAACATGGACACAAAATTTGATCATGTCCAGGTGATTGCTCTCATACAAGTTCCTCTGATGTGACCAGACCCTGTGAGGTCCACAGGGAAGGGAACAGTCCTCACACAGCAGATGACAGCCTGGCTCAGACAGGGTACAGGGCAGCTAGGACCCGGACCCGTGTCACGGCGCTGTGCCACCATCCCCACACATTTGCAGACTGACACTCTCATTGTAGGAGGAGATTTTCTATCTCATCGGTCCCAAACTGTTGGACCCCTGCCTGAGGACAGATGGACCTGCCAACAAACAGGCCCCGGTACTGAGGACTCAGCTGAGCGTGTACGGAGTGCCATTTGTCACGTGTGAGGTGTAGAACTCTTTGTACATGTAAAGTGTCTGTGTGCATCTACAGGGTGGCCTCTTCATCGCCAGTTTCCAGTCAGACAGCAAAGCAATGTCCACTGCTAGCAGGAAGGGATCTTCTCGGGCCCCCCTCCGGGGGCCGCAGGTGAGGTGAGGTGCTGTCTCCCACCGCAGGCAGAGCCCTCTTGGGACCTCAGCACTGTGCTCCTTGCTGCCTTGTGAGGAAGTGCACTGTGCCGCTTCGTTTAAGCCCAGATTCTACTCAGGTTACCTGAGTGCTGCAAAGTCCCTCCGCATATCTTACAAAAGGCGTCTGGAAATTCTTTTCCCGTGGAGGCTCCACGGCTGCTCATTTCAGAGACCAGTAGGCAGACGGGCCTCAGCAGCCCAGAACCCAATTTAAGGAAGCTGAGGACCAAAGGGAAATGGAAAACAGAAGGGAAATTCTTCCCTTTACCCAGAGTAAACGTGGTCACATGGCCAACAGCTGGAAGGCACCATGCATGGCCCCTGATAGAATCAAGTGGCCGCCCATCTGCTCGGCTCCCAAAGCAGCATGGAAAAAATAGCGTCCCACGTCCCCCGCACTCCAGCTGTCCTCGGCATCCAGTGCTTGGTGATTTTTTTCTAAAAATAAAATGCAATAAAATCATCACTTTTCCAATCAAGACAGCACTCGTGTGAGGAGCCATTACAGGAGACAGGAGCCATTGTTCCAAGCCTACCTGCAGGCTCGTCCAAGCAAGGGCAGAAGTGGCGCCTTACTCTGAAATGGGCGCCATTGGAAATGGAAGCTGTGAAGCCGGCCTGCCTTGGAATCCCCTGCCTGTAAGTGTGCATCTGGGGGAAGGGGGTTGATATCTGAGTCCCACTGGGCCCCTGGGCTTAAGTACTGAGCACTGTGAGCCCCTGGGAATTAGTACCCCCTGGGTCCTGTTTTAGATTCCATCATTTCTAATCAGCTCCCTAGAGCATCCCACTGTAGAATGTGGACATATGTCAATATTCAAGAATAGAACTGGCAGATATTTGCAGACATGCAGCCTCTGAGTATGCCAGCATTATCTTCAGTCAAATTCTCTTCTAGAGGAAACAAACTCGAGCAAACACTTCTCCATGGACTTCAAGTTTTAGAGCAGAACTTGCAAAAGACAGCCTGCCATTGAAAGAAGAGTTAGGAGTCTGATTCTCCATCAAGGCAAGAAGAGCTTGCCTCCCCCCACGTTCCTGGGCCTGCCATGTAAAGAGCCCCCACTGCATACAAGGAGACCCTTTGCCATTAATCAATCCCACTGGTTGTCCCTTCCTGTAACTTCTGTAGCACTTCACACACACCTCTCCTGGCATTTGTCACCTTGCACTGCAATGGTATGAAACACATTTGTCTCCTTCACTAGATCATCTATTGTTTATTTATCTGAACAATTTTTCATGTGCCAAGAACTCTTCAAAGCAATTGACACCAGTTGGCACATTTCATCCTCCTGAAAGCCCTGTGACTTAGCGATGGTTGCTGTGGCCGTTCTGTAGATGTGGAAACGGAGGAACACAGAGTGGGGCACCCTGGCAGGAGTCACCCAGAGAGGCAGTGGCGGAACTGGCCTGGGCACCTGGACGGCCCTGGAACTTCTCTCTACCGCTGTTCTGCAGGCACCTGAGGGCAGGGGGGTCATCCTACGCTTTTTCCTTTATCCCTTACTTATCCCTTGCCGGTTCAATACATTCTTGTTGATCAAATGCTCAGGGTAATGATATCTTTTCGAAGACGTATATGCAGGCTCTTGATGACATATATGCATATGTTTGCCTTGGTGCTCGCTATAAGGTCAGTTCCAGAAAGGACACTTCAGGCCAATCCATAATTTAGGCATATCAGGAAAAGCACAAAAACACTGTGGAATAAGCCAGCAGACCTTAAACCCATTTTACAGATGAACAAACTGAGATCCATGAATTAGACTCATCAAAGAGTCTGATAACAGAATGTTGCACAAAATCATATTTTAGGGAGATAAAATGTCACATACAACTTCCTGGCTCAAGAGAAAATAGTTGATCACAAAAGCAGCCTGCATTTCATTCACTTCAGGATGATGACATGCACCGCTTCAAGGATCCCTGCCCAGAAATCTCCTAGAGTAAAAAGCTCCGAAGAATGAAACAGAAAGAAACCACACACTTAAAGACTGGTGAGCAAGCATCGTGACCGCACCTCCCAGGGTCTAACGGGAGCAGCCTTTCCGCATGAGTCCGCTGCCTGGAGTCTCAGTCAGGTATTCTGTCAATAACTGGATGAATAGAGTATTTCCTGTAACGGCGATAATTCTTGTCATGCATGTTTGAGTAGCCCTGTGCTTTCACACACCCTTTGATTTGGGAGTCCCCCAGGAAGCGGGTGTGACAGGCTGGGGCGGGGGGTCTATTGTCAGCCTGACAGCTGAGCCTGAGCGTCAGGGGGGTGCCTGCCCTGCTCCTTGTCCCCTAGGCTGGCAGGACTTGAGCACAGGTGAGGCTGTTACCCTCCTGGAAGCCGTAGCCCCACTTAAAACGTTGGCTTAGTTGCAAATATCCCACTTCCTGGAATGAAGCAAGTGATAAAGATGAGTATGTGGGAGATGCATTTCTGCAGGGCTTCCGGGGGCCGAGCACAGCAGCGGTGAAGAGAGCCCGGGTGATGCCTGGCTGAGGTTCCTTTGGGAACATGCACATCCCTGCGGGGAACAGCACTTAACACGGGAAAGGAGGCGATCTCAGCCGCACCCCGGTTATCTTGTCCTCTGTTCTGTTCCACTCCAGCCCGACAGCCTGGAGCCTCCCAGCCAGCGTGCCTGTGAAGCTGCCACCTCTTTGTCCTTACCTCTCTCCCTCCATGTCTCTTTATCTCCTCCCCACCCCGCCCCAGGCTCCTCTGTCTGTCTGTCTGTCTGTCTGTCTCTTTCTCTGTGCCACTGCCTTTAAAATCAATCTTGGGACCCTGCGGTGACGATTCCTTCAGAGGACTGTGTTCATCTAAGAGGCTGCTATGACATTCTCAGATCCAATATTTTGTCATTCCAAGATTTCATTTTTCCTTTTCAAGTATTTTAACAAACATCCACATATAAAATCACTGAAATCTCAATTATCATGAGACTGCTAAAAAAAAAAATCCACATGGACATGTTAGAAACTAGTTCCTTGAAAAATGTTTAAGAATGAATGAGTGTTTTACAAAATATTTGCCAGCATGAATTTTTATTTCTTCTTTGATTCATTAATCCGGAAGGCGGGGGGTGGGGGTGCGCCATGTCGCGTCCGAGCGGACACACAATGCTGAAGATGCTATTGAACAGAAAGACGTCACGCCGGCAGGGCTGGATGGTGGCAAAGACTCCTCAAGGCTGGCTGAGTGGGTGGGGAGTGGTAGATGAGTTTCAGCGTGGGCAAGTGTGAGGAAATGCATCGGGGGGAAAACCAGCTATAACATGATTCTCTCCTAGCCATCAGAGGCAGGATGCAGGAAAAGACAATTTCAAATCATCAGAAACTATTACTCAAATATAAATACTAGAACCCTACCTAATAATGCTTTATGATTTACAGAAAAGTTGGGTGCATGGATCTGTGTATACACACATAAAGTAATTCCACAGAATTTTACATGTACGTGATTTGTGAATCAGTTAACAACTTGGTTATAGTTACATGGCTATTTAATGATGAAACAATTAAATACTCTTCTTGACAGCAGCAACTGATAATCTTGAAGAGAAGCCATACACACCAGCCAGGCAATATAGTATGTCCTGTGCTGTTTTAAGTAAAAATGCTGACTAACTGCTACACAGCATCCGAAATTCTTTAAAAAGTAAACCGAGGGTAGAAGAAAATGGTGTAGGGCCAGGCTGGAATCCCAACGTTGCATTAACCTTAGAACATCATTGAAAATATGAAGCATTCCACTACCTGGTGCCCTCTTTATGATTTTAGTGTCATATATAGATTTGTTTCTCTTGGTTAGAAAAAAGCATGTTTTGCTTTATTTTTTATGGATCTGTGCATTTTATAACTGCTCTTTTTTCTTTTCTGTGTTAATTTCTAGGAAGCAAAAAGTCAATTTTGTAACACAGGCGGCAAGTTTAGGGGACATTAGAGAAAAAGGACAGATAATGTATCGTTGACTCTAATAGTCTAGTTTGAAGCAAACACAGCATACGGCTGGACAGCCGATGCGACAAGCCGTGGACACTTAGTTCCATGGACAGTGGTCGCCCCTAATCCTGCACACCTCAGCACAGAAGACACCATGCAGTTCAGTCTGCCCCGTTCTTGAGTGCTTTCTCTGGGTTTTCAGTTCTGCCCCCATCCAGCCTCCAGGTATGACTCTGACTTGGGCTTTCCTAGATGCCGTCTGGAACCATCCATGACATAGGGTCCCTCTCACTTCGTCACATTCCCCTCCTGGCTCAGACAGGCCTGGCTCAGCCACATACAAGGCCATGATTGTCCAGGTTAGACCAGTTTTTCAAGTTGCCCTTATGAACTGAATGATGTAACACGATTTATGTTTCATTGGAGGCCAGTTTAATTTTTTAAGTAATGATTTGGCACAACACATAATTCAAAGAAAACATTTGTCACTGGGATATAAAGCCAAACAGTTTGATAGCAAATATCCATTTCTATACTAAGTATAGACTCAATTAGTAGTTACACTATTCATAGGTCATTATAAGGATCTCCTTGAGCCCAGAGTGCGCTTGCTGGAGAGCATTTGCCTCTCCAAAGTAGAGATGTTTTAAGGAAATGACATTCCAGGTTACTCTGTCACTAAACTTGTTTCTAACTTTCTATTTGGCCGTCCATCACTAACATTTCCCCACTTAACATCAGACATTCAAAATGATTTTTCAAGTGACCTTTGTGTATCTTTATCCTTGGCATCTCCTTACTGGCATAAAGTCATGGTCTTATACCAGCGTGCAAGTGTGCAACTCTGTGTCCGCCACACTGTATCTGCACACGAAGTGTTTGTTTAAAAAATGAATTTGAGTTCAATCGCCTTGAGTGTTTTTGCTTGATTACCCACAGTTTTCTGAAGGCAGGCAATTCTATAATCTGTCCTTGAGTAGAAAAGATGAGAGAGACATTTGGGGACTAAAATGTGTGAAGTAAAGAGTTTGTCATAAAATGGCCAATATCTAAATATGTATATTTGGACAATGTTATTCAAAGATAAGATGAGCCCTTGGTTTTACTTAATTAAAATATTTCAGAGTTAAGAAAATTAAGTGACATGCTCAACGTCACACAACTAGTTCATGGCAAAACTGGAGCCTCTAGCTCAGAACTCTCTCCTGTACGACTGTGGCTTCCGGCACAGAACGCTCTTCCTGGGAACGCACAGATCCTATGTGGGGTTACGTCTTCCTTTCCCCAGACTTGACTTGTAAAATTCAGCTTAGTTACTAACTCCAGCGACGTCTTCCCACGCCAAGCAGTGCACCGGCCCTTTCATCACAGGCTCGCAGACCCGGTTCCTTGTCTCGGGGAAGATCGCCGCACACCCCTCTTCACGTCAGATCCCAACAGTAAATCAAATGGGAAGAAAAGTAATGTGACGTTTGAAAGTGGGAGCCAGTGGCCTTGACTAGCACCTGTTGAAGGAAATGTAAGGCCAGGCTTTTCTCCTGGAATGCAGACCTGCTCCCAAACATCACAGGATTCTTACGTAAGATGATCAGGAGGACCTGACAGCATCCCCTTCTTAGCAGCTGTCAAGTCCTTTCTTCTCCTTTTCTCCACACTGCAGCGTGAATATTTCACTGTACTTGAAATAAAACCTTTTTAGAATACATCCCATACATTTTCAAAATAGGTCTCCAATTTCTTGATTTTTTTCTTCCAGGCAATTGCTTTCCTCACAGGATGCTACTACCCTCATTCTCAAAGGAATTAACTCATTTCTTCATTTTCTTCAGGGAATTGCTTGTCTTCATTGGATGTTAACAGTTAACAGGTAGGGCTTAAAGAAAACAAAGTCCTCCTCTTCTCTCCCAAAAGTGTCAGACAGGTGACCCAGGATAGGACCACCCTGTAGTTGAACTATGAGCCAAAGGGGGGACCAATACTGTGGTAGGCACTTGACCCAGCAAAGGGTTTTGAGGGGAGGCTTCCTGTGGCATCTTAGACCATGGAAGTTCCCTGGCCCCTCTAGTTCCAAGTCTAGTCCTTCAGCCATTCTACAGATTCAATGAGCTAGTCAGTCTCTCTCCTTCATGTCCCATTTTGCTTATATTTTCTCACATGAGTACCTGCTGCCTGTACCCACACAGCCCTCTAGCTGCAAGCCTTCCCCAGTCCAGGCCCACCCCACCCACTGGCTACTGAAGGGTCCGAGCTTCATCCTTAACCCTCAATGCCCAACTTGGTCTGTATTCATGTTTGGTAGGTATCACTTGTAACGTGTTCTTTCCTGCTGACATCCATAAGGACACAGAGAAGAGGAACAAAGCCATTCGGGGTACTTCTAGAAGGGTTTCCATGAGGGAAGGATGTCTGGGCTGGGACCCGAAAAATGACAAGAGTTGGAGGGTGGAACACAGCTGACGTGGGATGAAGTTGGAGAAGTCAGGAGGACAAAGAGCATGCCCCGAGAACCAGGGAGGAGAGAGAATGGAACTGAGAGTAGATCCACACACTAGTGCAGCTTCTGGGCAACCTGGTGGAGGAGACTGTCCTTATTCTGGGACAGTGGGAGCCTTGGCACTGAAGAGTCTCTTAGGATTGGAGGGGTCTGTGGGCTGCACTCGCGGCCATGGCTCTGCAGCTTTCAGGCCCCCTCTCAGGCATACCCTCCAAATGCCCACCTGCCCTGGGCCTGTCCCCCTCTGTTCCTGGACTCCTGAGGCATACCCATACTTAACTCTCCGTGGATAGGCTGATGACTCCCAAATTTGACTCTAGCCTAAAACTCTCCTCTAAGCTTCAGATCTTTGATCTAACTCCCTGCTCCACCTCCAGATACTTTTGTTACGAAAAATGATTTCATTCTTTTCCCCCACAACATCTGCTGCTTCTTTAGCACAAGCAAAGGCCAAACAACCACCCAGTTATTTAAGTCAGAAATCTTGGCCTCACCTTTTCAGTTTTCCTCACAATTTCCCAGAGACCCACCAACCATTGGATCAGTCACCAAATCCTATTGATTCTATTCAGTAAAAATATTGAATCTGACTTCAGTATCATTACTTTACTTAAGAATTGACACCTTCTCACCCATAACACTGTAAACACATTCTTGATGGTATTTGGGCCTCTACCACTTCCATCCTAAAAATCCATCTTTCCTGTGAGGGTGGATCCCCATTGTCACATGACATTTAATGGCTCAGGATGCTATTTGGTCATTTACAGTCTTTCCCTGCCTGATTCTTCACTCAGACCTCACTGTCAGTTCAGCCTCTCCCACTTGCTGACTTGAGTCCTACCAGACTACTTGCATTTCTCAGCAGATCTTAAGCTTTCTCATACCTCTGTTCATTTGTAGGTGTATTCCCTCCATTTAGAATGCTGCTCTTCCTATCTTAGTCAGCTCAGGCTGCTGTAACAAAAATACCACAGACTGGGTAACTTATAAACAAAAGAAATTTATTTCTTCCAGTTCTAGAGGCTGGGATTTTGAGATCAGGGTGCCAGTGTGGAATGCGAGAGCCCTCTTTCTGGGATTGCAGATGGCTCACTGCTCACTGTGTCCGCACGTGGCACACAGGCAAGGGAGCTCTGTGGGTGTCTTTTATTAAGAAACTAAACTCAGGCACGAGGGCCCCACCCTCGTGACCTCGCCTAATCTTAATCACTTCCCAAAGTCCTCACCTCCTAATACCATCACATGGGAGGTAGGGTGTCAACGTACAAATCCGTGGGCCGCAGAAGCAGTCCTTTATATTCCCTTTTTACCTTTAACCTTCAGAAAGGATGTTCTCTTTTCCCTCCCCAGAGGCTAGTGCCCTTCCTCTGGGCTCAAAATGCATTTTGCTATTCCCCCCTGACCTCACACTTTCACCTGTGATTAGTTAATTCCATCAGCCCCAACACAGGCATTAGCTCTATAAAGGGGGGCCTCCCACGCTCCACTGGTGTCTAATACAGCCTCCCCCCAACTCAGACAACACATGGTGGACCATGACCTGAACAGCAGCGAGGAGTGAGCTGAGTGCATTGACCAGAGGAGGGAACATCTCCTGACGCATGATCTGCTGCAGTGAATCACTTGCTATGGCAGCATTTTATATATTTTTTCATGAAATCTGTAGATTTACATTTATTTTCTCACATGACATTAGTTCTGCCACATTAAGCAATTCTATACTATTTGAATATTTCCACTTTAAAATATGTCTGGGGGTAATAGAGCTGAGGAGACACATTTGCAAATGAGAGCTGCCTCATCTGTGCTGATTCCTTCCTGGGTCTGTTGGAACATTCGTCTCTCAAAGTTATTTTCTTAAATGCAGAAATGCTAACATTTTATGCAACATGGATAAAACAGTGAGGGCTTTTTCAGTAAATAAAAGTAGGTCTTTGCTGTCCTAGAAGTAGTCTAGTAATACTTTAAAAGTATAAGCCACGGCAGGTAGGATTTAGACAAGTTATTTTTCTGCATTTTTTGCTTTTATGTTACATGTTTGACAACATAGCTAATTCAAAGTACATAATCTTTTTTTTGCTACTAAACTATCTTCAAATAAGTTACCTTGAAAATAACACATTAATTTTGCTTTATTCATGTCTGAGTTAGATGAAATAAAACAAATGAAAGTGGTGATAAACTTTGAAGAACTGTATACATGTTAAATACTTTTTTAATACTAGCCATCAATCATTAATTACTGAGTACCTACTATATAGCAGTTAACAGGCTAAATATAAATATAAAGATTAAAAAGTCCTAGTCTCTGCTGTTTTGTAATCTGCAGACAATTTTGGAGAATTGGAGCAGAGAAATAATAAGTATCAGCAAAATGCAGTCTGTAGTGGGGGCCCAGAGCGGGCCGAGCCATGCCAGGAGAGTTCAGAGGATGACAGCGTCACGTATGAGTGCCTTTCCAGAGAAACAGAATGGAGCTCCTGGTCTTGAAGAACAAATGGAATATAGAAAGTACGTATTTGGAATCTGGCATGTGGAGTTTGAAGCTGGCCCTCTGCTATCTTCTACACCCTGTATAGTCCCGGTCCTCAAGTGTGGAAGGGTCTTTCACTCTGAAGGAGCGTCGCTCCCGCGATTAGGTTCTGTTATATGGCAAAAGTGAAGGGATTTTGCAAATCAGTTGGGACCTTAATCAAATCTGAGATTATGCTGGGTGGGTGTGCCCTAAGCAGGGAAATCCCCTGGAAGAGGGTCACCCTTCCTGAACAGAGAGACTCTGGCTGTCCTTGGAGAAGCGCACAGCCCTAAGTCACAGTCATCAGGGAATGAATTCTAAGGGAGCTTGGAAGCAGCTCTTTTCCTAGTCAAGCATCAAATGAGAAACAGCCTGGTGGACATTTCAGATACAGCCCCGCGAGGTCTGGAACTGAGGACCCAGCTAAGTTAGACCTGGACTGCGGACACACAAACTATGAGGTGCTGCCAATCACTGCATCAGTGGTACCTTGTTATTGTTATACAGCAGTAGAAAACTAATACAGCCTCCAGTGCTCAAGATTCCCCAACTTGAAATTGTGGTAGGCCTACTGTTTGGAGCTTCAAAAGCTAGCATTCTCTACAAAAGGCCTCCATCGTCTGAGCTGTTCAGAGGCAGGCAGGAAGAAGGGGCCGTCCGCTGCAGATGATCTGGCTTTGGGGCCAGAGGGGAGCCTATAGAGGATACGCAATGTGCACACAGGCTTGTCAACACACCTGAGCATCACAGACACCATCTCTGGAAGGGATGTCCAAGTTCGCATTTTCTCTCTTGAGGCTCAGAGTGGCACGTAGCTCCTGGAGAGCTGGAAGTGGAGCCCAGGTCCTCGGACACCCACACCGGTGTTCTCAGCTCTATCTGAGCCGCCGTTGAGTCTAGGCAAGTCCCCATGTGATGGACCATCATTTTAATCAGATCCTCATGGCATCTCATTAAGGCCCAAAAGAGAAACTATCCAGCTTTCCTTGCTTATATCACACTGATGGTTGTTGCTTTTCTTTATGATAAATTAGAAATAACTCACAGACACATTTGGCAAGTTGAAGAAAAACGGATTTTTTACAATACACTGAATAAACAGCTTCTGCCTGAATATCTCCTCTACTTCACTGGCTTCAATACAGTGGAAGTTTATTGACGTATGTACTGCAAGCTACATTTGAATGATTGCTTCATATATTATGTTATGCTACATTACATCGTGTTCCTTTTCTGCTTCCATAGCCCAAAGACTTATTGGAATCAGTTGTTTCAGACTCATAAAATAAACATGACTTGGAAAAAAAGAAGATTGTTGTGCTAAGAATCCCACCAGTCTTTTGAAACTGCGTCCTTGGTTATTTGTTGAAATTCATTTCATTTTTCTATCATTATCCCAGTGCATGTTAAACCCGATCATAGAGCATAAACATGCAATCTGCTCAGTGAGGCAGTTTGTAATAAGCTCGCATGAAACAAGGTTTTCAGGGTTATGGTTCGTTGACTATTTTTAAAAAAGAAACTACTACCCATAAAGCAGAAAGTTTGTTTGAAAGTATGAATTCTAAAGTGAGCATTTTCCTAAAGTAATTCTGTCTAAAATTAATGAAACTGCCCTGTCTTTATCAACAAACCATCTACATTCCATGTAGTAGACATTTTTAACAGGAAGATTTGTGAGTCTGCAGAAGCAGCAGGGTTGAGGAGGAAATGTGCAGAAATCAGAGGCTGGAATCAAAGCCCAGATGTCTTTCATCTCCTCGCAGACCTGGCCTCCACCCACTCCGTCTGCTCAGAGACAGAGGCCCATGTAAGAGTAAGGTGCTTTACTTTCTGCCTCCCAGCTGACCTTGACATTTGAGAAGTGAGAACAAGAGTTGAGGGTGGTGGGTGGAGGTGAGGTGGAGGTTCAGGACCCTTCCTGGAGGGTCACTGTGGGGTGCTAACTTCCTCTCCCAAGGACCTCAGCTCCTCTGGGGGGCCCTTTCCACATGGCATCTTCTCTAGATTTCAGTGTCCACCCAGGTCCGGCTCCATCCTTGTTTTCCCCAAACACCACCCATATCACTGGAGAGTCCCTTTGTAAAATCTCTGCAGTATCAAATTTGAAAGTGCCAGTTGCTTTTTGCAGGGACCCAAAATTGCAAAGTTCTGGTTCATTTATAATCCCTGCATGTGTGGCCTCTTTTTCCTCTTCTAAAAATAAGGGGAAAATATTCCTGTTCAAATTGTCTCATGAATCTATTAGGAGTATAAAGTGTGAGAATATGGGGATAAATGCTTTTCAAGGGTTAATATCTTCATTCACTACATGTACACTGAAGGCTTCCTTGGACCTAGGCACTTAGAAGTCACTATGTAAGAATACAAGAAGGGATTAGACTGATCTTTGCAAACTGAGTACCGTAATAGGAAGACCGGGGCAAGACTGAAGCTGAAACTAACGGATGAAGTGCAAGTTCAGTGCAGCTCAAGCCCCAGTGGGGGAAGAGGGATGGTGGAAGTTTCCAGCGGAAGGTGCCGTTTGAATTTGACGTCCAAGGATGTCTGGGATTTGCATGCAGGAATGGACTAGCTTGTCCAGGATGAAGGAGAACAGTGAGCAGGACCGGGGCTTTGACAAGCCCGGGAGTTACCTGACTAGGCTCAGGGTGTTCAAGGCATTTCCATATGTGCCAGGTTTCAAAATATGAGCCTCTTTTATAACCAGCATCTTCTGTGCTCTTAGCTCAGCAGCTGGTTCTCAAAGTGTGACCCCTGGACCAGTAGTGTCAGCACCATGTGGGATCCTGTTAGAAATGCAGATCTGCAGCCCCTCCCCAGACCTGCTAGGTCAGAAACACGGGGTTGGCCCACCCACCTCTTAAGGAGGCCTCCAGTTGTTCCTGGTGCTCACGTGCTAAGGCTGGGGAACCCTCACTGCAGCAGAACCCCCAGATGGTGTGCATGATGGTGTCTGGGATCAGTGGAGGAGGCCTCAGGGACACCAAGGACATTGCTGTGAAGTCAGTCAACAACTCTTTGATCTCAGTTCTTGAATTTCCATACATAACATGAAGAACTTGAATTATCTTTCCTTTAAGATCCCTTCCCGGTTGGACACCGGTAGCCCCAAGTATTTTTTCTCAGACAGAATAATGATGACATGTTGAAGATAGAGCTCTGGGCTCACAGACTAGGGTGTGAATCCAACTTGCTACCTTCTGGTCCTGTGACCCTTGCATAGCTTCAGCTTCCGCCTTCAAACTGAGCATAACACCATGCACCTTGCAGGCCTTGAGAGGGGACAATGCAATATTACTATTGAAAGTGTGAAAGCAAACTATTGCTTTTATTTTACTTCTGTTCATTACTGAGGTCTCATTTCACAGTCTCGTCTATGTTTGATTTCTCTGTTACACATCATTGTAGTCTCCCACAGCCATGTCCCTTGGCTGAACTGTCATCTACCTACCTGGGGGAAGACATGTGTGATGTCTATTCACCTATTAGACAGTAGGCGCAGGAGGGAAACACCGTGGGCCCTTTGTTTTTATCTGCTGTATGTTTAGGGGCTACAACATAGCATGCACTCAGTGAATATTTCTTAAATGAATGCATGAGAAGACAATTACCAAGTTTTCTAAATAATCATGCAAACAGGGACAGAAGGACTGCCATGAAACAGCCCTTAAGCCTCTACAAACAAACATTTCTAAGCACCTAGAATGAACAAGGCAGTGTTTGAAGTTATTTTCCTCAGGAGATTTCTCACCAATAAAACATATGAGGTGAGAGCCTGGGTCTTTAAATACTACCTCAGCCAGCCACACTTTCTGCTGTAATGTAATCACATTGTCCTGAGTTTCACCTCAAGTCTCTCCCTGTCTCCGTGCCACCTGGAGAGCCTGTCCTGCTCTGACTTTAACTCCAGCATCACTGAACCTGTTTTATCACCTGCCCCCAAGGTGGGTTTCCTGTACCCCTGGTCTTAAATCCCAGATCTTCCTGTTTTATCCTTGGCAGCTATGAACATTCTCTCTCTCCCTCTCTCTCTCTTATATATTTACATATGTATATATCACCATATACTGGCATTTTATCTATCAATATATATATGATCTGTCATCTATCTCAGTAGGAATTGGTTATGACCATGTTTCCTTTTTTGTCTTCTGCTCATACTAAGGGCATGCCTTCCCAACTGGGCTTCTGTATGTGGAGAGACGCCTGCCACCAGGCTAGCTTGGCCTGTATCAGCAGCTATGAAAATGCCTTTGGATGGTTGGCTCTCGCTGACCTCAAAATGCCATCTCTGCTGCTCTCTGCTTCCCACTGCTTCAGAATTTGGTGTGTGACAAGGGTGGTCATCCGGCTAGGACAGTCAGGCTTCAGTGCTTCCCAGAGAAGTGCCAGCCAGTGCGGAGTTGGTAGAGGCACTGGGGCGTGGGAGTGGAAAGTGCCCAGCTCAGGCCTTCCCAGGTGGGGCCCCAGACCAGCAGCATTGGCCTCACCTGGGAGCCTGTGGGAAGTGCACGCTCTGGGCCCCCCTCCTGACCTCCGGAGCCAGACCCTCCAGGGCTGGGCCCAGGCTCTGACCTTAGACAAGCCCTCCACACTCCAGTGTGAGAGCCCTGGCCTCGCACACTGTTTGATACTGGACGCCCCGCTGGTGATAGGACGATGGAAGCTAGGAAGGCACACAGCACCTCGAGCTAGTGAGCTGTGCTGGAATGTGAGCGATCCACGAAGCCAGATCTGCTTCGGGCCTATGTTGGTGTTGAGCTCGTGGCCACCACCCACGGGATGGGGGTGCCGCACACAGGGCTGGGATGGGCGAACCCCAGCGTACAAACAACTAGGGGCATCTTCCGGGGGCGTCAGTGGGCGCCTGGGCGCCGTGTGGTGGCACCTGCCGTTCAGCGTGTGAACATTCCCTCAGCCCAGGGCGAGCTGCTTGGGAAGGCGGTCCGCGCAGCCCTCCGTATTCAGGCCACAGGCCCCCCTTTGCTCCTCGGAGGCTCGTGAGGTGCGCAGACCCATTCCCATCACTTCGCTTATGCTCCGTTGACTTTCCTCGCTGGTTCACACACGAGTTTAGGTGAAGTCCTGCTGCTACCAGAAGCAGCCCCCACGTTCTTCCCACCCAAGTACCTCTGGGCGGACACCCTAAGTCTTGGCCTCGAGGAACCCCTGACATCGGAGGGGCCAGGAAGACCCATCAGATTCCGGGGGCCTCTCAACTTCCAAAGGGCGGTGGTGACCTGCCTAGAACACAGGCCCACCGCCCCCATGAACCCCTCACTCCTGAACCTCAGCCTGGTGACCGTTGGACTGGAGTCTGTTTGGCAGGGCAGGGTGTGAAAGCGGCTCTCCACTTAACAGTTGTGTGAACTGGACCAACTGAGAGCCTCCCTGGGACTCAGTTTTCTCCTCTCAGAGGGAGAGCAGGAGGAATAAATGACTGAATGGGCCTCAGATGCTCCGGCCCCAGGAGGAACCCGTACATGCCACCCCCCTCCAGCCTCACCTGACCTGACTGCTGCACAGACGTGGTGTGAACTGGCTGGACCACTTGCAAACCTCGCCTCTCCTGCAGCCAGCAGCTGATCCTGCCCAAATCAGGGAACGAGCCGCTCCTCATCTACCAATCCACCCGTCCCTCCAGCTCTCGGAGTGCGGACTCGGCATCCGCTGTGTCTGAGGGACCCTCAGGAAAGGGACTCAGGAGAAAGTTCTGTCCCACCTGTCACCCTGCTATAAAGATGTTCTTCTCCTCTTAGGGTTCATCTTCCCACACCCCACCCTGTGAGGCCCCCAGGCAGAATTTATGTCACCTTTCTCTATATGCACCAATTTACATCTCTACTGAAAATAAAATTTATTACAATCAACTTCTTAAGATAGGTAACTTTGTATATCTCTCAATACCTTTATCCGTGTACATTTTTCTTCCCTGCTAGAATCCAATACCTTTCTCCACCTACCTCTCACATACAACATCTAATAGAGTGGTTTGCACTTAATAGGCTCTATTTCTTAATTGTAATCTTGACTAGAAAACCAACAAATGGGGTTCTCCTCCTGCCCTGAAAAACACTGACAATCTGGTTGAAAAGGTGTAAGCACGAAACTGTTCATTTGCTCAAGTTGGTGGTTCTAAGTTTCTAAGCCTTGCTTGAAACTGTTGTCTAGAATCCATCACAGAGCCTCTACTTACTGTATATCTTTAGCTTTAATATAGGTCCAAGGTGCTACATTTTCCTTAAAAAAAATATTTGAAGTAAATGCCGAGAGATGGATCCAAAAGTTGGAAAGATTATTATAAAGTTATTATTGGAGCCGTTTCAAGACACCCCACACGCCTGCAGTTCTCTCTCCCCTGTTTATTCAGGTCCTGAAATGAAGTACTCAGACTAGTCACCTTAATCAGGGTTCATTGGACCAGTAAATGGGAGATGGATAATAACATTGTTTGGGGAGCACAAGGTTTTATATGCTTAAAACTTACAAATGTAAATCTTTCACAGAGTGGAAACAGAGTAAACTCATGTCCCTTAAGAGACAAAATTTCCCGGTTGGAAAATTTCCCCAGGCGCTAACTTTGGAGAAGTTCCCAAAGGCAGCCGCATTTCTGCTTTGTCTGCTCCAAGTGGTCACCTTATGTCCACAAAAAGATGCTGCATAATTCAAGATGGACCTCACATTTTATACCCCTGAAACCCCCCTCCATGTGCCAGCCCAGCAGAAGTATGGGCAGTTTCCAAGTAGCCACATGGATTTGCACATTCAGTTTTGACATCCCACAATATTTTTGTCTCTGTTAATTTGACTGGTCCTCACTTGGTCTCTAAGCCCTCCCCTTCTGGAAGCCGCTGGCACCCACCCATCCCCACCCTGACTCCAGGCACCCTTTCTTCAGGCTCCCCAGCACCTGTCATAACTGTCATCACACTGCACTGTCAGCATTTACATTTACGACTATGAACTCCATGAAGGCAGAGAGCAGAACTCTCATTGTTTTATCCCAGGTGAATTTTTAATGAATGATGAAGAAATAAAAGGCATTACACATGCACAGCTGGTGACATTCAAATGACCATTTTTAACACAGATGGAAGAGACCCAAGTGTTTGGTCATGGATAGCTTTTGGGTCTTCAGTCTCGGTCCCCACATTTGAGGGGTCCATCTGCTCACAGATTCTAAGAGAACTTAGGTGACCTAGGAAACTCACCCGTCACTTCTTGGGAAGCAAGACAGGTTTGAGGGGGTTCTCAGCTGCCCCACTCAGTTGCCCCAGAATACTCCCTCCCGTCTGTCATTTCATCACCGAGTCCTCAGTGTCGGGTGTGAAACTTCCTGCACACTGGGGTTTCGCAGAGGGGATGGGCACAGCCAGCCAGCGAAGGGATCAGAATCACGCGGGCAATCAGAATACACACCTCACTCCTCTTATCCTAGAAACATCTCCTCTCAATATCTCCCCATCCCCAAAACTACTGCCCAACTTCCCTCTTTTCTCATGCATCAGCTTTGTTGGTAAGCACCAACACCAGCTGAGTTTACTGCGGGCCCGGCAAGGCTGCAAGTACTCCAAGTATGTTAGCTGGCTTACTGTTTACAGAAGCCTGGGAATTACAGTTTCATCCTTATCATCATCCCCATCGTCATTATCGTGGTATAGGTGAGGAAACCGGGGCACAGAGAGGTTAAGTAACTTGCTCAAGGTCACACAGCCGAAAGTGGCAGAGCCACATTCAGACGGGGGCAGCTGGCTTGAGAACTGATACTCTTAATCACCACCCTCTCCTGACGAAATTCTCTCTGTCTCTTTTACATTCTTCTATTCTTTACCAAAATTCTTGAAAGGATAGTTTTTATTTGCTTCTTTCATTTCTCACCTCCATTTATTCTGTATTGTGCTACAATGTAGCCATAGTCTCAACTCACCCTCCCTCTGTCCTCCACGATGCCCAATGCCCAGAGCCTGGCCCACAGCCCGCTGGGCATCACCATCTGTGTTCCTGACAGGTCGCACACGCTCAGCACGGCAGCGACTGAGGGTGCCAATTTTTCCTGAACATGCTGCTGATTCTCTGTCCCTCTCCAAGAATGGTGCCACTTTCCATCCGCTTACTCAAGCCAGATATCTGAGCATTGTCCTCACCCTTTTCTAATGATGTCAAGACTGAGGCTATTAAATTTCAAGTTTACAAAAGTAATTTTTACCCTCCCACTTTATTTTTACTCTCTACTCTTTCTTTGCTCTAGAAATTCTGCCGTTTGTTTAAAATGATCACGGGCTGTCCTTTTCTGGTCCATTTTCTACCAGACAGAAGTGTTAATTCAGCTCTCAGACTGCATGTAATCCTGTGAGAACACACAAAAGAAGATGTCTATTAGAAAGACGTGTGATCTTGGAGATGGGTCTCAAAGGGTGGCCCATGATGGCCTGGTCCTTTCCTGGCTGTAAACTCTGTCTCTCTACTGGAAGGCAGATTGGTGGAAGGGAGAGAGCACCCCGCCAAGAATCAGGGAGCTGGATTCTAAACCCCATTTGCTGTTATGACCAACCGTTGGGAATAAGCCAAGCGGGCTGTCCGGTCTCTCTGCACTTGAGTCCCTTCTCAGAAACCCTGGCACCAGCTCCCGGACGCCACCCCACAGGCTGTACTGAGTGCCCTGTGAGTTCCAAGGAGAGCTCCAGGTGTGAGGGGCTCCTTCCTCCATGACAGAAGGCCGTGGGCTGCTGCCACTTTCCCAGGCAGCCATCTCATTAGATGGAGTGCTAAGAACACAGACACCTGACAGAAGAGGGCTTTTCTTCTCCCATTTTCCTAAAGACTTGTCTCAACAAAGGGGGGCACCAAGAACCCCTGGTGGTTCCTGAGATCTTCCCTCGGCTGCTGGAGAGCTGCGCTCTCCTCTGTCTCCCGCATCCCAAACGCACTCACAGGCATGCTCAGACTACAGATACGAGGAAGTAGAGGTCCTTGCTCCCGGGGGAGTCACCCTACTGGCAATGTGCTCAACCACCTGCTCTCCACATCTCATTCCCACCAGTCTTTTGTAGGTCACCTCAGATTAAGTCACTGCATATACCCAGAGTCCACATATTGAAGCCTTAACCCCCAGTGTGATGATATTTGGAGGTGGGACCTTTGTGATGTGACTGAGATTAGATGAGGTCATGAGGGTGGGGTCCCGTGCTGGGTTTGTGCCCTGAAAAGAAGAGAACCCCGAGAGCTTGCACGTACCTAAGAAAGGCCATGTGAGCACCCAGTGGGATGGCTGCATCTACAAGCTAAGGGGATCCTCTCCCCCGAACCTGACTGTTGGCATCCCGATCTTGGTTTTCCAGCCTCCATAACTGTGAGAAAATAAATTTCTGTTGTTAAGGCACCCAATCTATGGAATTTTGTTATGGTAGCGTGAGATGAGTAAGACAGTCATCTCTTAAAACCAGCTGTCACCAGCATGTAAGCCTATGCATTGTTCTGTTCAAGTTCTTGCCACATGGATTTTCTTTTGAGTTTCTGAGAAGTTTCATCTGTATTCACCGAACTGAGCACCTGCTCTCTGCTAGCCATTGTGTTAAATACTGAGGATACTAAGATGAACCCACATAACAGAGTCCCTGACTCGTGGGATTCAGAGGAGATAGCTGTGTACACTACGAACTAGGAAATGATCTACCGAGTGCCAGGCATCGTCCGCTGTGTGCAGTGTGAACAGCCTGACCCGCACTCCGTTAAAGCTGCTTTATTGGTAAATAATTAAGAATACTGGTGTTTTGTAAAAAAGAAAAACACAAAACAACAACACACAACACAGATAGCTATTATAGTCAGAGTTATGGCTTATTAAAGGGAAAGGATACAGATTAAAATCAGCCAAGGGAAGAGATGCATAGGGTTTGGGGAAGAATCTAGAGGGGTTCAAATGCAAAGCTTCCTCTATCTTCTCCCCATGGAATCAGGACATGTTACCCCCCGCCGGTCTGGATACATGACAACATGAAGTGGGTATTGTCAACCGGGGAAGCTGGCTGAGTCCCACGGTTCGGACTTATTAAAGGAGCTTCATTAAGCAGTCATGATTGAGTGTGGTGGTTGTTCCTGACTTCCAGGGCTACTGAAATTCCCTGAGCCAAAGCCCCACCTAAATCGCAGATGCCCTCTTCTCTCGTGGCGAGCTCCCATCCTAAAGCTGAGCTACACCTGACAGGTAGCCATGAAATGGAAAAATGGTTGTATATCAAATTGGGGGATTTACTTAGAAACTGATTTTTAAGCATCTAACAGAGTCCTTGGCACCAAGCAGGTAGCCGGTAAACGACTTTCACCCCTCATTTCTTTCTTCCTCTGTGTCTTACTCTTCATAACAAGAAGGGGCTCCTCTCCTGGATGGAGCGGCTGCCCCTGCTCCAGCAGAATGCCTATAACAGGAGAGAGCCTTTTTTTAAAACACACACACACTTCTTAAAAATCTACTTTCCAATGCTATGTTAGTGATTTCAACAGCTGCGAGTCAAAAGGAACTATCACAAGGGTGTGGTTTCCATGGCAACTGCCATGGTTACGGAGGAGAAAGAAAGGGAATGGTGGGGGGTGGCTGCCTTCTCGTCCACTGTCCTCCCCTGACATCTGCCAAGGGTCGTTCCGCACCCGCCTTCCAAACAGCGGCTGAAACGGCCCTGTGGTGACGGTGCTGGGCGGCGGCTAAAGACTGGAAGGTTCTGGCTCCCCGCGCCTGCTCTCTCCCTTTAGAAAACCAACGATGAAACGAATCATTCCAAGTGCTGACTCCTGTTATCCCTGAATCACAGGATCTTGATGACTGGCTACCAAAAATGCTGAAGGTAGTGGGGAGGTGGGAGTGTGGGAGAGGGATGGGGTAGGAGGGTAGGGGGTTGTTTCTGATGAGTTGGAGATATGATTCAATTGCCTTTTAAGGCTCATCCCACCCTGAGTCAAGAATAGTCATTTTCAGGCATGTCTCTAAGCCGGTAGTAGGCAAATTCAATAGGCTAGATGAAGGAACAACCATTACTTCTCAGAAGCCAAGTGCTCATGCAGCAGGTACAAAATAAAACAAAGTGTCTTGGATACATAATAAAGACCAGCTGTAAAAGTATTTTAACTCGGACATTATGCAACTTAGAGAAATGTCTGCACGTGGCGATCATTGTCAAAGCATCTGCTGTGTCAGAAAAGGCTCACTGTTAGCTACAGAAAGGTCCAGACATTTTTTTGTCACATCTAAAGACTTTCATGACCGGGCTTCTGCTCACTCTCCTTGAAAGCTGCACGTCTCTCCCACCTCCTCGCCTCTGCACATAGTTTTCATCCTACTGAACGGAAATGGCAAGCAGCAACCCCTACCACCTTCCACCATGCAAATGTCACGTCTTCTCGAGCACTGGCTCGAGCATCCCTCTTTCCTCCAGGTGGTCCTGGGCACCTGCCCCTACACAGGTGTTCTCAACCGACAGTCCTCAGTCCCCAGCAGTCAGCCCCCACCACCGGTCCCCTCTTCCCAAGCCTCCACAGATTGCCCAGCAAGCATCCTGCGGACCGGATGTGCTCCTCGCCTGGGAGTGCTCAGTCCTACCCACCACATAGATCAGGTCCTAGAAAGGCCTCAACTGCATGGCCAGACTGCGATACCTGAGAATAAATATGGATGCTTGATTGACTGTTGTCTGCCTCCTGCGACTGGCACCTAATAAGAAAACCATCATTTGTTGCAGTGTAGAGCCATTCTGAAAGAATATACACTGAACAAATATTTGTGGGATAAAGAGTCCGATTTTACCAAAGAGGATACATTTTACAGTCACCCACATTGAGGCTATTTCACTTGAGCTGTGCTCTCATGTTATTAAGTCTCAGCCTCCACAGAAAGGTGACCTCCTCCTCGCTGTGTCTGCACACCACCCTCCCTCTGTGGGCATCTCTGACCGAATTTCCCTTTTCTTTTAAGGACACATTATATCGGGTTGGGGGCTTACCCTGCTCCAGATGACCTTATGTTAAGTAATTAAACCTTAACACCGACCTGCTGTTTCTAACTAAGACCACACGCGGAGGTACTGGGTGGCAGGACTTCCTCGCCCTCTGGGGGAGACGCTGGCTCACAGCACCCATCCTCCCCCTTGCAAGGACCAGGGGGGATGATATGCACCTACTTGCAGCGTCTATGTAACTGGAAGCCTGAATCCATTAAGACTGGGGTCATTTCATTTTGTTGCTGTATTTTCATCCACTTGTTTTTCTTCTGTTCCTTTAAAAATATATTACTAAGTTACACTTTAGTGTATTTGAAGTTGTTACCTCACAAATGTCTCTTCAATGTCGGCAGCCCCTGGGCCAGATGGCCTGGTGGCCCCTCCGGTGGGCAGGAGCCCAGCAGCGACGAGAGAGGCAGGCAGCCCCCGTCACACGCCCGCGTGCACGGCCCTGCACAGGAGGGGTGGGGACCGGAGCCCCGTGAGGGCGTATGCAGAAGGCGGAGCGGAAGAGCTACCGTGGGAGCGGGGACGTGGGGGAGCGCTGCTCTGGGCTCTGACACGCAGGGCACAGAAATGACCAGCAAATCCCTTCTCGGTGGAGAGCCATCGGCGAGGAGGAGCGGCGGCCAAGCGACAGGAGTCAACGGGACACAGGCCTGGGACTGCGAACGGGACAGGCTGCGGCTCCAGATGGCAAGAAGAGAAGGAAAGGAACCACGAGCTGGTGGGGAGCTTGCCCCGGGCCTGGCTGGCTGGGCTCTACTGGGAGGATGTGCCTGACCATGTTCTCCAAGGGGCCCGGGGCCTGGCTGTCAGGTGGGTGGCTTGGGTTTCTCTCCCTTCAGGTGCAAGTGCTGGGCATGATGGCGACCGGACAGCTGGGCCGGGAGAGGTGCGCCTTGCTCACGGCTCACTCGCCACCTTTGGGGCAGCGGCTGGGAGGGCAGCCTGGCAGGACCGCCCACGGCTCTGGCTGAGAGCCAGGAGCACACAGGGCAGGAGCGACCAGGTCTCGGGAAGGACGGTGGGCAAGGCAACAGTGGATGTTTGCAAAACATCCTCTGCAAAGGCAGAACCTCCCAGGGAAATTCAGCCGCCTCACCTGTGTGGGTGGGAAATGTGGGAATGGAACCCTGACAGAAGAGTGGGGTGCACAGGACTGGGAATCCAGCTGTGGACTTGCAAGTGACTGCTGTGGGCCCAGGGCAGGTACAGGGCCTTCCAGGGCCTCAGTTTCCCATGTGCCTATGAGCCTCCCTCCCTCTCTGGAGTGAGACATCTGAGGTGTGCACCTGCAGAGAACGTGGCTGTTACAGGGACTCATTGCAAGCATCTTGCAAACAAATGGTGTGTTTCCCACAGGCCTGGCCCTCTCCGGGGAGAGAAAGACGCGGGTGCCAGTGAATTCTAAACCACAAAGACAGCCTCTTTCCTGTTCAGTTCTACAGGGAGATGCTGTGACCCCATATGACCCGGTATGACTTCCGATGAGATGGGAACTGGCCAGGCCTTGTCTCTGCGAAGACAGTGTGCACTGGGCCATTAACTGAACAGGACACGGAGCTCTACTTAGTAAGCCGATCATAGACACATGTTCTTCCCCTGTGCTTTTTCTTTAAGACTTTACATAATTAGTTTGAACAATCCAATACTATGAAAACATGTTCCCTTTCATCTACTGACTCTAAGGTAAATTGGTAGCCTCAGGGGCAGAGTCCACTCACAGAAATGGCACTGAACTGGATGTCAGAAGGTTCAAGAATGAATCACGGCCCCCTGTGGGTGCCCTCTGTGACCTCATCAATCACCTGCCACCCCTTTGCCTCGGTCTCCCCAACTTGAACACGTGGCCCCGAATACAAAGTTGTTTTGATGGCCAAGTGAATACACAGGTGAACCAAAGCCACCGACTTAATTAAGATGCTGCACGACAGACAATACAGGTGGACAGGTGCATTGGCCACACAGGTCATATTCATCTCCAGGAGTGCTTGTCTTCTTTGGCACAGAACATTCCATAGTAAAAAATTATTTTAAGCTTGTAACAGTGATACCTTAATTGAATGGTGTGGTCTTATTTGAGAGACCAAAGATTCCAGTTCCTCAAGGAAATTATTTCTATGTGAGATGAGTTCCTATAGAATATTTTCATTTGTCCTATGCATGCCCTACCACATACAGAGGTGTCACCAGGCCATGAACATCTTGAAGATATGGCCCAAGGTCAACCCACTGTGCGTCCTTACCACCCACACCAGGGCCTGGGACAAGGCAGGACATAACTCGGGGGTTATCTGTTAGGTTGACATAACAAACACAACGAGACCCAGACAAGCCTCTGGGTGTGAACTTATAAGCCTCTGGAAGTGAAGTTGCTGCTGTAAGTCATCAGCTCTCCTCTGGGAATCCCAGGGAACACAAGGTGAGTGTAGCAGCCTCTAAGGGCAGGGCCCTAGTCCCACAGCCCTTGGCAAGGTGAGACCCTGTGGTGCTGGGCCACCGGAAAACGTGGGGCTGACTGGGGAGCAGGAGACTGGAGGGAAGGCGAGGTGTCCTGCTGGCCAGCCATTGGCTGAAGTCATGCCTGTCTGCAGTGACAATATCAGTGATTTGGGAAACAGTCTCTTGATCCATCAGGAAAGACATTCCCGGTGGAGGGAATACATAGAGAAAATTCAAGAGTGAGGATTTCTTTTTAGGAGACATGCAGATCAATTTGTAAGAGTAAAATGTACTTGTGAAAAGCAGTGGGCCTGCTCCCCGGCTGATCACCAGAACCTTCCCACCAACCAAGGCAGGCCCCTCGGGGTTGCTCAGGCCCCTCGCTTAGCAGGAGAGGAGGTCGCGGTCACTGTCTGGACTTCCCTGAGGCAGACGCATCAAAACTGTCGCCCTGGCGGTGGTGGTTCACTCTGTCAGCGGAAAAAACGTAATGAGCTTCCAAGGAAGGCCTTGTAAGCGACCAGTCATCTGGGATGTCATCACATCAGAGGCTCCAGCAGCCCCGGGATAACGGGTGGTCTCGGGAGCAGAGCAGAAGCCTCCGTGCCCTCTGCTCTGGTCCTTAGGGAACAGAGAAATGCTGCCTGCAGGCTGCCCTTGATGGCACTAACGTCCCGGGGCGTGTGCACTGGCAGGCCCACGACGTTTATTTCAGAGATCTCCAGGGTGCCCCCCAAGCCTGCTGCCTCCTCTCTCTGGAGCCCCAGCCTCTGGGCCTCCAGGGCCCCTGGGTGGCCCCTCAGTGAGCAGGGCACAGGCACCGAGGGTGTCCACCTAAGATCATGCCCGACAAGGATCACGTGCCATCGGAGTCCCCAGAAGGGATGAATGTGTCTCCAAGCCGACCTGTGGGCAGCTCCGCAGGAGTCGGATGAAGGTCAGAACGTTACACGGAGGAAAAGGGCGCCTTGGAGGAAGGGACGCGCGCCGGGATGGCACCGAGCCAAGGCAGGGTGGCGTCTGGAGCCCCTTCCTGCGGCTCCCCGGTGGCTCCCCCTCTAGAGAGCTACCGACAGAGCGCTGAGCAGGCGTGTCCACTGGCGAAGGCACAGCTTCCCAGGAAAGGCTTCCAGGCTTACGACTAATTAAGGGTTCACATGAGGCTGGGGGGCTGGCACTGAGCTGCTAATGCTCTTGACATTTGTCCAGATTAACGATAATCCCCCGTCACTGTATCAGAGACGGTCCTGGAGCCCTGCTCTCATGTCTTTCTGGTTCTGCTCTCCTTTTCGCTAGACTAGCAGTGTTTTGGCCCAAAATGAAACCCGGCAAACAAGGCAGTCGGGACAGATTGAAGCTGAGAGAGGCAGCTCCTCTTCCGGAGCCCCTCCCTCCTCCTCCCTCTCTCCCTGTTTGTTCTTCCTTCCTTGCGTTTGTCAGAAGCAGAGGGACTAAGTCTGTGCTGAGACTCGGTGGAAACACAGGTGTGAACACGAGACTATTCACTAATTCCTTAGGCATCAGAGAGTCAGTTCTTCCACCCCTAAGCCCATAAACATCCACTGGCCACGAACTAAGGGAAGACAATTGCTCTCAGCGGGCACTGGAGACGCAAAGAGAAACATGATCATGCTTAGGCTGGACTCTAGAAAACAGAACCGGGGCAACACCTGAACACAATCTCAGAGCACGAAGGAAAGGGACTGAGAGAAGAAAGACAGGTGAACGCAGGGGGGCATCGCAGAGCCGGGCCGCACAGAGGGACGCCTCTGGACAGGGTGCAGAGGGCATTGTGTGTAGCAAGCATTGGACAGGAAGGGATAGAGAAGCCACATCTGCTGGTGCCCCATTAGCCAACATACCCTGTGAGGGATTTTAATTCCCCTGGACCCTTTGACAGTTACCGGCAAAGTTGGACCCCATGCCCTGTGGCGTGGCCATTCTTCTGAGTCCAGGATCTAGCAGATGGCGGGGCTCAGAAGACAGGTTAAGCTGGCGAATTTGAGGCGTGTGTGCATGGAGGGGGTGAAGTCCAATACTGGTCCTTGAAGAGTTCAGGGTCCAGTATGGGAGCTGAAGTCATAATAATAAAATAATAATATGATGATACAGCAGTTTACTTGCTGTGCGTCCAGCGCTGTGGTAAACACTTGACACGGATCACCTAATTTGACACTGACCAAAAATGAGAGACTCTTTCCAAGATTTCCCAAGTTTACAGATTGGGGAACTAAATCATAAAGTGCCAATGAATTGCCCAGGGCCACTTGGCTGACAGGTGGCAGGGCTGATGGTCACACACAGAGGCCAGCCTCGCCCGCCAGTCACTGCTGCTCAGGGACGGCTGTGCAGGCCGTTGTCTGGGGGCGACCAGCCCCTCCAGAGCTGCTGCGACCCCAGGCTTGGCTGTCCACCCGTGATGCCCACGCCCTGGGTCCCCACTCAGGCTGGGTCACTCTGACCAGGTTCAGGGGGCTCTGGGACAGTATTAGGGTGTTTTCTCTAGAAATTTAAAATAAGACAATGCATTTGCACTCTAGAAATTAAATGCTTGGAAGTGCACAGAAGTGCAGAGTTCAGGTCAGTGTTGAGTCTCCGGGGTATTCCCATGTAGATTTCAGAACTTTTCTCCACCAGTTCAGGACAAGTTGGGAACAAAAATAAAGGAAGGCAGGTAGGATGAAGTGCATCCTGATGACTAGTGTCTTCGCTGACAGTCAGTGTGACAGGCCGGGACCCTGCGGCCTCACCCACCAGCCCCTCCCATAGGCTGCCAGAAAGCATCCAGGAGGGCCCCAGGGGCTGGGGAACGGAGGAGCGAGGAATCCCTTGTCCTGGAAACTGTTCCCATATAACAAGCTAATGCACTTCATGGGGGCAGAGGGCCCCCAGGTCAGGGAACTGTGATGAGACCTGTTCATAACACATCCCACGAGAAAAGCTATGCAGTGGGGGAGGCTGGGGCACATGGGACATGCTGGTGCTGAGCTAACTGCGGTCTCCACGCCATCCAGTCTGGGCCACGACGCTGAGGTGGGTGTCCTTAGTATTCTCACTTCACAGGCAAGGCCGCCGAGGCTCAGAGACAAAGTGAGTTGACGACGACCGTGGGGGCAGCGCGTCCCATGGGCAGTGGGGGTGGTGGCCAAGCCTTTGGGGGCTTTGTGTGCAATAGGCTGTGTCTCTGGATGAGCAATGCCCAAGGACAGTGCAGCCCAGCCCTACACAGGGCCCGGCTGCAAGGGTGAGGCAACCCATTGGCTAAGCCGGAGCCCAGAGATGTTCTGTCCCTCCAACTGCCACCCTTGGCCTGGACCACACACTCACCAGGCAGCCCCTGAGCATGACTTGGCTTCGCTGGCACTTGCCTGCAGGGAGAGGTTGTGTCTGGCGTCTTCCTAACAGATGCAGCTCTTCACAAACTGAGAAATCATTCTGGCTATTGTCACCCTCTCTTGGGGGCTTTGTTAGTCTGGATTAGCACCTACAGAAATGATCGACCCTGGGGTACTCAGGAGACAGGGTTTCTGAGGCTGCAGACCTGAGGGCCAGGCACGGGCAGAGCCAGTGGGATTCTGGGGGACCTGCAGCTTCCGCAGACACCCACTCCTACACACGCCTTCCCTTCAGACATCCACCCACCAGGTGGCCAGCGTTCTCGACCCTTCTTCTCCAGTACTTTCTAACTTCTTTACGGCCATAGTGAAACAAAATGCGGATTTAGGTAAGCTGCCTAGTATGGTCATTTTATATATTCTTAAACCTGAAACACACACACACACACACAGAGTCACTCACTCACACACTAGGTGCCCGGCACTGTGCCACATGGTTATGAGCCAAGGATGAAAAAGAGCCCCTGCCTTCAAAATCATACATGTTAGTGCAGAAAACGGCACGAAATGTAATTACAATGCCATTTGCTAGGTAAAACAAGCTTTAAAGAGGGAGTGGGGATTTCTCCCAGAGAAGGAGGTATAGTGAGAGAAAGAACATTGCAGCCAGAGTGGAAATGAGCAAAAACCCTGGGGGAACCAGCCCTGCCGGCCTGGGGTGCCTGGGGGTGGTGTGGGCCCAGAGTGCAGTGAGTCTGCACGGGCCTCAGGGCTTCGCTGGCTGGCTCTGGGACCTCTGCCTCTCTGTGGGAGGGTGGACAGGGAAACACTTTTGGGGCCTTTTCAGCTCAAAGGCACAACAAATTGTGACCATCTTTGGGCTAGACCGAGTATCATAAAGCCAGAATGTGCCTTAAATTATCCCATCCAATCCCGTCTCCATGTGACTCCCCAGGGTGGGGACAGGTTTGCTGGAGTGGATTGGCTGGTCAGGAGCAGAGCTGAGACAGGCCCTGGCTTCCCACCCAGAGCTTGTTTGTTCCTTTGTGAGTCTAGCTCATTGAAATGTCTCTGTGTGACTCTGGTGCCATGATTTCTGCGCATCTGCAGTCAGTGCACACTCAGAGCACTCATCCCAGCCTGGCCACGCTGGCCACGGGCCTCCTGGGCTCTCTGACGTGCGGTCAGCAGAGGTAATGGCTCACTTGTCCTCATGGGCCCAGTGCTGTGCAAAGACCAGGCCAGAAGAGGGATTGAAAGGTGGCTGAGGAATGAATGGGGCATCAAAATAGTGCTTTTGCAAAAATGAAAGTAAGATGTGTATTGGAAACTGTCCAGAAGGTGAAAACCTCGTTACCTGCATCAGGGCAAGTGGGAAGGACTCCCAGGCGCTGAAGGCATCTTCCGTTGCTGCTCACACGTTTACATGACTTTCACTCTGACTTCCAAAGCCTTCACCCCTTTTGTGTTAGTCTCCCTACCATTGTGTACCAGGCATTCTGTTTCCACCTGCTCCATCTAATTAACTTCTGAGTTTGGCCACAAGCTACTCTCGTGTGTAACACAGTGAAACGCATTAATCACACCCTTCCCCTAGCTTGAGTCCCTGATCTATATGAAACCATATTGATCTATTTCTCCTCAGAACCCATAAGACACGCATTGTTTTCACCTGTAATTGGCTGCCCTGCCTCACTTACGCACATCGCTCATTAATCAGCTGGGCTGTTTGCTCCGCCATAATAGATGGGGGCTGCGGTAGCTTATTGTAGCTGTTGGGTTTATAGCAGAGTTGGGAAGTTCTCATAGGCAAGTGACTCTCAGAGGTAAGTCTGAACATTTTAAGTGCCTCAAGGGTTGGCTCATTGGGGAGACTTCTTGTGTTCACATGACGCTTTGTCCTCAACCATCCTGCTATTAAAAAATCTAATTGATGGGAAACTCTACTGGGTTTCTAAATGCTTCAAGTAATGATTAGGATTTCTGAGTCTCCAACTTTACCAGGAATTTGTGTAGTGGCCCTACTTCCCAGAATTGGATTCCTTACGGAATGGAAGGAGAGAAACAGGGCAAGACAGACACTTGCTCACATTTCAGGGTGACTTCTTGGTAAGGTTTACTCATTAATTCCTTGTCAGTTGTTTGTAAGGCCTCGGCCCCTACCCTAGGGGTGAGAGAGACAGCGCCATGTAATCGCTAAGCCACTGCAAGCTTGCAGAAGACACGGTGGTAGCAGGGAGCGAAAAAACCCAGTCTATCAAGGCAGCCTGGGAAGGCTGCCCGGGGGAAGTGCTGCTTGGCTGAGCATTGAAGGGAATGAACTTCGACCAGGAAGCCCGGTGCACACAGGTACCAGAGCAGTGGGCTGGCCGTGTGGGCAAGGATGGCATGCTTTTGGAAAACTGTGTGGTTCTGCATCTGTATGTAATGAAGGACAAGGGTTGGGTGGGAAAGAGATGAGACATGCAGGTAGAAAACCACATTCCAAACCTTGTTTCCCACACTCAGGAGTCTGAATTTTACTCTGAAGGCCATGGATGACACTGAAGAGATTAAGCAGGGCAGGAATGCATTCTGATTTCTTCGGAAATGCAGTCAGGCCCTGTGTGGGGGGTAGATTAGAAGGCTTCCAGATGGAGGCAGATGCCGTTTGGGGAGTGGGGTGGAGTCTTCTAAGAATAGGGACCCCCTCCAGACATTTTGCAATCTGCTGGAGGTCCCAGCAAAGCCTGCCAGCAAGAAGCACCTCCCGTCCAAACACCCTGTACTGCACAGAGGTACTGGCCCCCAGGGCGGCTGTCTGAGGTCTCACTGCCTCCGCAGTGGGGGCTCCACCCGCCCAGGAGCCTCCTCCAGCAGCTCCAGGCAGCGTCCTCTGGATTGAGCTACCTCAGAATCAGCTCCAGTTACTCTAAACTTGGGCTAGAGAGCTACACACAACATCCGCTGTGGCCCCTATGCTGTCCCTTTCCTGGCTTCCTTCAGGGCCTTGCTCTGTCCTTCCGCTCTTTTTTAATTGTGATAAGGACACCTAACATGAGACCTACCCTCTTAACAGATTTGTAAGTGTACTGTACAGCATTATTATCTACAGGCGCAATATTGTACACAGATCTCTAGAACACACTCATATTACTGAAATTTTCTGCATGTTTATTAGCAAGCCCCATTTTCCCAGCCCCTGGCAACCACCATTCAATTTTTTGCATCTATGAGTGTGACTATTTTAGATGCTTCCTACAAGCGGATCCGTGCAGTGGAAGCTCGAGGTCACCTCCAGACCCTGCAGAGCAGAGTCCAGGGCCTCCTCTCTGCTCCCTCACTCAGATACCCTGCGATCTCGTGAATGGATGGATGTGATATCACGTCCCATGGCAGGGCTGCACAAGGTCACCCCGGCCCAGAGAAGAGCTGCAGGTGCCTTGTTCCCCCCTCTCTCTTCCATTCCCACCCTTCCCTTCCCTTCCTTCGATGGTTTTCATTACAAAATGTTGTATGTGTGTGTGTACAGTAAGTGAATAGATGGTGGATAGGTGTATTGATGAATGGATAGGCGGAAGGATAGATGGACAGATCAAAAACATGTTCACGTGAACCCCATTCTGTACTCTCCAGACTGCAGTTAGAACAAGATCAAGTACATCTGAAGCCCCACGTCCCTGCCCAGCGCTCCCTCCCTCCTTCTGTTTTGGTACTGACCACTCCTCACATTGGGTTCATCGTCCTTTTTAATTGGACATATTTTACTACATAAATATGACTCCTAAAAAACATATAATTTTTGAACTTATAAAATGGGGATCATTCAGAATTCGTTCTTCACCACGTCCTTTTTTCTCTACCCCACATTTCTCCCCAGGTTGATGCCTGCACCTGCGATCCATTTCTCCCTCCTGCCCTCTGTGCTGATTTGCCGCCACACGACTTTCTTTTTCCCTTTGCTACATGTGGCCCATGTCCCTCGGTGGACATGTGGGTTGTTTCCAGTTTCTTGCCATGGCCAGCACTGGTCTGGGCATCCCCGAGCCTGTCTCCAGATGACAGGATGAGCTGGGTATTCTTTGTGCCAAACTCAGAGGCATGAAAGGGTTTGCACTGAGGTTTTATTTTGCATTTGCCTGATTAACTAATGAGTCTGGAAATTCTTCTCATTGGTTACTAGCCTTTATCACTAGCCATTACTCTTTCCTTTTCTGTAAAATTTCTTTTAATATGTTTTTGCCTATTTTTGGTCTTTTAAATATTGATTTTAAATAGTCTTTGCGCATTTTGTTAGCTGTGTTGCACACATCTTCTCGTCTGTGACTTGCTTTTAATTTTCTGTAGTTGCCTTCTGGAAGCACAAGTTTGGTTTGTTTCTTTCTATTGTAATGCAGTCAAATTTATATCCTTTATCTTTATTGCTTGTTTTGGGGGACATACAGTTTTTTTTTAGGTGTTCCCTTCCCCAAAGGTCAGAAAGCATTAGACTATGCAGTCTTAATTTTTTTAAGTTGGTTTCACATATAAACCTTAAGTCATATGAGGTTTATTTTTGTCTATGGTGTGAGGTAGGAATCTCCTTTTATTTTTTCATACAATTAAACATATTCCTGGAGTCGTTTTTTGAATATTTTTTCTCCAGTTATCTGTTTTCTTTGTTTTGTTTTCTGTTCTGCTCATCTGTTTGTCATCCATTTGTATATTTGTACACAAACACCATCTTTACAAGGTAATATTATTATACATTACAATGAGCTATCTCTGCATGGATTTAACTTTCCTTCAATATTTACTTCAGTAATTTATTTCATGACTTATTTATTTATATTTATTCTAAAATTTTTATTGCTGTGTATTTTACCTCTCATTTTCCCATAGTTTATTTGTGTGGTAGGTAAATGCAGTCGAACCTTATATAATGATTTTAGGTCCATCAATATTGCTAAACTCTCATAATAATGCAAATTATTTATGTATAAACAATTCTGTGTGTTCTTTATAGAAAATCACATTGTTAGCAAACAATAATTTTGTTTTTGACTTTCCAGTCTATATATGTATTTTTTCTTGTCTTCCTTCTCAGGCTAGGATATTCATTATAATGTGGATTAGAAGTATGATGGTTGGTATCTTTGTCATTTCTGAGGTCTGACGGAATTATTTATCCTTTTCCTCCTTAGTAAAATGTTCTAAAATACTTAAGAAGTCCCTTTTCTTTAGTTGTGCTAATCACATTGATATACAATCTTATGAAGGTTTCACATGAGCAACATTGTGGTTACAACATTCACGCATATTATCAAGCCCCCCTCCCACAACCCATTGCAGTCACTGTCCATCAGTGTAGTAAGATGCTATAGAGTCTATACTTGTCTCCTCTGTGCTATACTGCTTTCCCCGTGACCCAACTATATTATGTGGGCTAATTATAATGCCCTTTAATCCCCTTCTCCCTCCCTCCCCACCCACCCTCCCTAACCCCTTATTCTTTGGTAACCATTAGTCCCTTCTTGAAGTCTGTGAGTCTGATGCTGTTTTGTTCTTTCAGTTTTTGCTTTGTTGTTATACTACACAGATGAGTGAAATCACTTGGTACTTGTCTTTCTCTGCCTGGCTTATTTCACTGAGCATAATACCCTCTAGCTCCATCCATGTTGTTGCAAATGGCAGGATTTGTTTTCTTCTTATGGCTGAATAATATTCCTTCTTTGCACATATATACCACATCTTCTTTATCCATTCATCTACTGATGGACACTTAGGTTGCTTCCATGTCTTGGCTATTGTAAATAATGCTGCGATAAACATAGGGGTGCATATGTCTTTTTGAATCTGGGATCCTGTTTTCCTTGGGTAAATTCCTAGGAATGGAATTCCTGGGTCAAATGGTACTTCAACTTTTAGTGTTTTGAAGAACCTCCATATTGCTTTCCACAATGGATGAACTAATTTACATTCCCACCAACAGGGTAGGAGGGTTCCCCTTTCTTTGCATCCTTGCCAGCATTTGTTGTTCCTTATCTTTTGAATGTTGGCCATCCTAACTGGTGTGAGGTGATATCTCATTGTGATTTTAATTTACATTTCCCTGATGATTAGTAATGCGGAGCATCTTTTCATGTGCCTGTTGGCCATCTGAATTTCTTCTTTGGTGAAGTGTCTGTTCAGATTCTCTAACCATTTTTTAATTGGGTTATTTGTGTTTTGGGTGTTGAGGCATGTGAGTTATTTATATATTTTGGATGTTAACCCTTATTGGTTATGTTGTTTACAAATATATTCTCCCATACCGTAGGGTACCTTTTTGTTCTTCTGATGGTATCCTTTGTTGTACAGAAGCTTTTTAGTTTGATGTAGTACCATTTGTTCATTTTTGCTTTTGTTTCCTTTGCCCGAGGAGATGTGTTCAGGAAAAAGTTGCTCATGTCTCTTATAGTCAAGAGATTTTTGCCTATGTTTTCTTCTATGAGTTTTATGGTTTTGTGATTTACATTCATGTCTTTGATCCATTTTGAGTTTACTTTTGTGTATGGAGTTAGACAATAATCCAGTATCATTCTTGTACATAGAGCTGTCCAGTTTTGCCAACACAGTCATTGAAGAGGCTGTCTTTTTCCCATTGTATATCCCTGGCTCCTTTATTGTATATAATTGGCCATATATGTGTGGGTTTATATCTGGGCTCTCTATTCTGTTCCATTGATCTATGGGTCTGTTCTTGTGCCAGTACCAAATTGTTTTGATTACTGTGGCTTTGTAATAAAGCTTGAAGTTGGGGAGCATAATCCCCCCATTTGCCTAATCATTTTTATTGTAAGTGCATGTTAAATGTTAAGAAAATTTTCTACATATGTTTAGATTATTTTTTTCTTAAATGTATTAGTAGAGTAAGTCATATTGAGAGATTTTTATGTGTTGACCTAAACGACAAATTCCTGGAATCAACCAAATTTATTTAGTATATATTATCTTTTCTGCATATTATTAGATTTAATTTGCTAATATGCTCTTTAGATTTTTTCCATACATATTGAAGAATATTTAAAATATTGACTTTTAATATTTTTTCCTTGTACTGACTTTGTCAATTCTCCTGACAAATGTTGAAGACTAGAAAATGTTCTCTCACTTTTTCTTATTTGGAAAAATTTATCTGTGATTAGAATTATTCCTCCCTAGGATGTTAGGGATTGCTTAAAACATTTAACTAAGACTGGTGTTTCCCTTGTGGAAATATTTTTTATCCCCAAATTCATTTCTTTTTAAATGTCATAAAACTTCATTTTCTCTATTTCTTATTGAGTTTGATTTGGAAAATTATTTTTTCTAAGAAGTTTTTCTTTTTGCCTAAGTTCTGTCCAAGCTTATTGGCATAATATTGATCAAATGTTGTCTTATGTCTTTAGTCTCTGTTATTTAGCAGTGTCTTCTTTCTTATTCCTAATATTTTTTTATACTTTCCTTCTTTATACTTTCCTTTTATCTATGAAATCTTAAAGGTATTTATCAATTTTTCCCCTATTACCACAAAATTATAACTATTGATACAACTATTATATCATGTCTTCTCTTACATTCATTTCTGGTCATTTCTTTATAATATATTTACTTCTGTTTTTCTATGTTTTTATTCCATACTTCATTTCAAATATGATCATTTGAGTCTATAACTTCTCTAAAAATGCAAAGATAAATATTTAAGTTTGAAATGTTTATTTTTGTCAAAATGCAATGGTGCTTGTTCTTGTAATTCAGGATTTCTTCTTTAACCTACTGGGAAATTTTGCCTGCTTTACCTCCCAAAACTTGACAATTGTCAGGGCAATTAGAAATATAGAGATTTTTCACATTCTTTGTGTTCAAGGTATATAGACAATAACACAATGCTTAATGGCATTTCAATGTCTCACTCTTATAAGTATTTTATATCCTAAACAAATGAGAAAAGGGATGTATGGAGGAGAAAGGCAACATTTCAGCTAAACCACTTGGTACAAAATCTTCATTATTAAAATCACTTATGTTTTGCTTTACATGTCACTGAAAGACTTTCTATTTAGTGATAAAGTAAGGACTAAAACTTACATGTTTTCATATCTCTTCCTACTTTTCAACAGCTAGTTTCCTCCTTATTCCCTACCACTGACTACACTTAAATGGGAACCTCTTATAATAATGTTGTCCTGGTGTTTCTAATAACTCATTAGCTTTACTTACAGGAAAGCCCAAGATGGATTTGTGCTATGCAATTATATTATATATAATAAGTGATATTTTAGTTTGACTTTGCAACAATTATCTTGCTCTTCTAAATGGTAACTTTAGACCAATCAAATCATTGGCTCCCTATCATTAAAATGATGCTGATTCCCTCAGACATAGTATTTTATGCTCCACAGCATATAAGCTGTAAGAGCCACAATCTCTTCCTCTGAATTTGTGCTTTTTACCCTCATTTTCATGTCACATTAGCATATTGATTATCTCTTTCAACATTTCAGTTCAATTTTATTATTCAATTTCACCAATTGTATTAGAATTACAAGTGAAAGAGGGGTTGCCAGTATAGGGTAATGTGTACAATCCATTAAAATAGAATATATAATATAGCTGGAAATATTGATAGAACAGGATTTCAGACCCTATGTCACTCTCCTCCTCATAATCAATTCCCAGTTGGTGTCATGTTGCCACATATTCTAGGAATGCACAGATATTTTTCTTTCCTGTCTCAGAGAAAGATCTGCTTCTATCATTTAGGTTAGATACTAATATCAATCTCATATTCTTGGGTATTTTTAGATGGTTGTAATTAAAAGCTTTCTATTTTCACTTTTCTCATCTTAGGTGTCATGAGTGAAAAAAATGGATAAACTTTTGTTGGTATAGCACTGAGTCATTTTTTTCTCTGTTTCTAATTTGTGATATGCATGTACACACTCAATACTTGTATAAAGAACTTGTATGAAATTCTTTTCTTCCATTGTTCAAAATTATAGTTGAGCATAGCTTTCCCATAAAGGTGTTTGGGGCTGTTTTACTGTGTTTTCCTTTAATCTTACTATAAGCAAACATTACCCATAATAAAGGCCCAACAGCTGCACTGAGCAAGAAATACAATAAGAACACTTAAATGTTTCAGGTACTCTGAATTTAGATTCATGTGAATTCAGAGGTTGTGTTTACTCAAATTCAGTTGTAAGCTACTGTCATATATGTCATGAACCTTGATGAAGATTAAGAGGAGCTAAATACATAGCTGATCAGAAAAGTCTCAAGCTCTGCCCCTAAAACTTCTCAAAAGAATTCCTCTATCTATAGTCAAAGCTTTCAAAGATCCACACCTAGTACCTTAATGTAAATAATTTAATTTTACATCTATCTGCATTTGCTTGATCATAACATTCAAGTTTCCAACAGCCACTTGTTATTCTAAAGTTATAACCGAGCAGATGCTCACCCAAAACGTAAGGGTTAAATCTCTGAAGGCTGAATCAGCTCCTGGGATGACCAGACCCTCTGGTGGCAGAACTTTCTGCTTCAAAGGGCCTGAAGTGTGCTTTGCTCATAGGAGATGACCCCAGGTCTACCCATGGAAGGCTGTATGACTTCAGCCAAGTTTCTCAAATTATGTAAGTCAGTTTGCTTGAATGTGAAATGGGTAGAGTCCTGACGTCACTCCCCAGAATTATTGTTGGGATTAAATAGATCATTGACTGTGCTAAACAGAATGCATGGTCTGTAATAATGGTCAACAACAGTTTGCTGAATAAAAAATAAGGATAAATGAATCACACGCTTCTAGGTATGCTATGTTCTTCCAGTGATGCTGTTGTGATGTTCCTAGGAGACCGGGTGGGCATGTGAGCCTACAACTGGACAAAACGACAGTAAGAAGAATGTATAGAACTCTTCATTGGTTAGGAATTCTGGTCTAATCCTCTTCACAATCAGAGAGAGGTTAAGATGGATTTAGTTTCATGCTTTACAAACTTGTTGCAATAACTTTATTGAGAAATCTGGGGGTGGGAAATGGAAACTCGGAACGTTCCCAATATATATGTGCATGTATTTCTAAATTATATGTAAGCCAACAGAGCTTTTCCTTACAATTATTTTCATAACTAAACGTCTTGCACTATAGATTCTGTTCTTTATACATGGGTAATTTGAAATCCAATTATCGCTCATATACATCAGAATAACACATTTGATATTTATATTTATCACAGATCTGCCATTTAACACCTCCATATTATGTTCTGCCTTCCTCCCAGGATCACATTCCAAAATGTACTGCATAGTCCAACTTTTTTCTTTTTTATCATGGATATGACATCCATATTGGGAAATAAGTGTGTTCAATAGAATGTCAGTTATCTGTACCATGTAGCTCAGCTCCATCTATACAGCCTAGAATACCGAAGGTGCTGAACAGATTTTCTCACTGTCATTATTCTCATATCGGCATTTACAATATTCACCAAATAATAATTAAACAGTTGGTCCTGATAAATGGACTAATTTTTCTTAAGTGTATTTTGTTGATTGACTCCAAAAAAAGTTTAAATAGAATAAGGTAAAAAGAGAGGGAAACAAAAAAGCCTTCTCCGGGACTATTTCCACTAGCTAATTAGGTACTTATCCAGAGGACTTCAGGTAAAGAGCTCCTCCTGCGTGAAGCCCAGCGCACTGGGTGGGAGGCACAGACACACAACCTCTGCCTTCCAAGAGCTTACAATCTGCCCTTCACCTTGCCTTTCGAACGTGTTGGTTTGGTTTTACAGCACCAGACCCACCGGAAGTGCCGCACACTCGTACAACCAGAAATAAAAACTACGATAACTTTTTATTTTTTTCCTGTGATGATTGGGAGACTATCCCAGCACGATTTGGGGTGATTTTATTTCAGATGAAATCTGGGTTCAGGTAGTCTGGGATTCAGTATCCAAGTCCAGATGTGTCTTTACGTCATTTGAGGATTAAGGAAACCATGAGCACAACCAGAGGGCAGGGTTGGTTTAAGTTTGTTACCCGCCCTGCATTTCAAAGAAACATACTTGCCTAGTAATGATACAGTAATCTTCTCTTGTTTAGCTCTAAAGTCCCCGAAATAAGTTTACAGCTATTCTCCTCTTTGATGATTCCTAAAATGAAGACTTGTCCTTTGATTAGATCCCAACCAAGACATGTGACTTTGAGAATCCAGTGATATGCACGGGTAAAATGTGGCTTGACTGGTGATCAAAGTGGCAATAATGGCAAAGCCGAGATTTAGGAAGAGACAAAAAAATGAATCCATCCAAATCATTGTAAATACACACGTCTCATACCCCTAAAGAGCTGCCATGGAAAACCCTGTCTAGAAGGAAGAGATATATAGTAAACTGACATTATTATTGAAAGAAGAGCCTCAGAATATATTGTTTGTCTTTCGAAGTCGCCCTTTGACTCTGCATGCATCCTTGAAGAGCATCACTGTCTGTGCCCAGCCACTAGGTGATCTTTTAAATACCCTTCCTTTGCATTACACAGGCCCAGCTGCTGCATCCAGAGAGAAATGGTCTCATAACCGAGTGAAAAAGTTGTCTCCTCTGCCTTCCTATTGTATTTGTCTCCTTTGCTGCCTTGACCTTTGGGCTAAAGGGGGAAGAGAAAAGGAAAAGGGCTCTGTTCAACCCTGCAGTTCTGAACACAGTCTTGTTGATTGTCAAAAAAGAATTTTGCTCACCATCTGAGATTTCTGCAAATAGCTCCTTCCCCAAAGCTCGCCTCCATCCAGGAGACAGGGAAACATGTATGAAAACCATGATCACCCTGTCCAGAGTTCTAGGAACATCGAAACCAGATCTGGGGTGGGGAGAGTCAGCTACCCAAAGACACAGAGCCCCCCAGCTCTCCTCAGACCCTTGCTGGTGCCCACATGGCTGCAGCCTTCAGTCACCCTCTAACCTGCTTCCCACCCCCGACCCCCAGCAGAAAAGAAGTTTCCAGTCAACCCTGAGTGAAGATGGGGCTGGAGGACATGAGTCAGCCATCTTCTCAGGCTGCTGGCTTTCCAAAGTCACTTTCTGGGCCCCAAAACCTTGTCTCTCAACCTATTGGCATATCATGTGGCAAGTGGCAGGAGTACCAGTCTGTCTGCTCCACAGTGTGTGGGATGAATTTCAGAGTCTGCACCTTTCAGGACTCTCTTCAGGCCACAGCTTCTAGATTTAACCTGGATCAGGGAACAGAGGCTACTTTTCCCCATGGCTCTGGCATTTCCTGACTTTCTCATTTGAAAGTCTGACCCTTTGCTTCTTGAACCTGTAAAACGGAGCCGATGTTACCTCAAGAGACTACTTCACAATTCCAAGGTGGCCAGTTATGACATCAGAGGCTTGTTTTGTGTTGGTTTCTGTGGATTCCAAACAATGGGATTGCCAAAGCCTGACACATATAAGCAGGAGATGCAATGTTTGCTTATGCATTTTATATACATATGTATATTCAGACATAAACATAGTCTTCAAAATTAATTTTTCAAAATGTTCTATGAAATTTTGGGGTTTTTTGCTGATTCATCTTTTCATTCAGCCAGGCGGTTGGTCCCTTCACAATTGATAAATCACCCACATTAATCTGTCTTCCACCTCCTTCCTTCAGACTGTTCCCTCAGCCACAATAAGTTCTGAATGTGTGCCTCTACACATGGCATCCCAAATTATAGCCTCCCAGAAGTCCCGGGATTGTTTTCAAAGGGCTAAAAATTGCCATGCTCATAAAAACAAAACAAAACAGAAATGGCAACCTTGTTTGCCTTGCCAGTCTGTCAGGGCCTGGAAAACAAACTTCATCCCAGAAAGACAAACACACACACACACACAGCAAACGCAGAGAAGGGGCTGCTGACAGAACCGGCGAGGCTCCAGGCCTGGGAGCGACAGAGAGAGCTCAGCCAGCAAGCGGGGGCAGCAGGGTGCTGCAAGCATGGGGGACAAGGACAGAGCATCACCCCACTGTGGGAGAAGGACCTCTCCTTTGCACGCACCCACCTTCAAATGCCCGGTGTCCTGCCGTCAAATCATACATGGGAAGCTCCCGTGAATCTGGCTTTGCTCACCCCCTCCTCTTGCAGTACTGCCAGTTGAAAGGCATCGGTGGCCCAGGGTTAAATGGAAACATAGTTACCCAGCCTACCTCCCTCCACTATGTCATGTCAGGTATATAAATACACAGACACTGAAATCCCAATTTTGCAAATCATTATTGGAATGAATCAAAACCAATGAACTGCATATTTCCTGGAAGGCTTCATTTTACAATCTCTGATGAAATACAAAATAAAAAGGCTGTTTTGGCGGGTTTCTGTAATAACAGTTTATATTAATATTCTACAGGAATCCTTTCTTCCAAGGAATCTCAAGTGCTTGCGAGGAGATTGGATGGTGCCCCAGCTCTGGTTCCAGCAGGAATAAATGGCAGTGCTTGGCAGCCGCAGTGCAAACCTTAGTGATGTCTCGGGGATGTGAACACTGAGCCGCACACATTACAGATCAGTCTTCCTTCACACACACTCTGGTCTGTCAAAGCTGAGCAGCTGTTGGTCCCAAGAGCACCGAGGTAGATCTATCCTGTCCCTAGCTGAGGGGTTAAGAGTCAGTCACCAAGAAAATAAGTTGCTAATGTGGCTACTGAACTTAGTGGTGCTACAAGGAGCCCTTCAGTGAAGTTTTTCTACTTTCTAGACCTTTCCCTACACCATGTAACCCTCAATGCAAACCTCTTGTCCAATGGCATAGCCAGTAAAGGGTAGAGGCAGACGTGTGTACATAGTTATTTCTCGTTCCGAAGTTCAAGCCTTATGGCTCTGTGGCGTTGATGCAGACTGATTCCAATGACGTCACGGGGCAGGATTCACACTTTGGGTTTGCTAACAGGGATGGGGTTCTTTCTGCTTTACTATGCCAAGAGAGTAGACTGAGAATTCTGAAAGTTCCTAGTTTCCAAGCTGCCCCCAGTGATTCTAGTTTCGCAGTCCCACCTCCTTACTCCACTAGGTCCCATCAGTGCTCAGATGCCTGACTGGATGGGACCTCTTGCAGACCTGTAACTGGAATGTAAGCACCAGCTTTAAGACGATTGGAAGATACAGGGTCTCCCCAGATGACCCTAACAGGAAAAGAACAGGGGCACAGTTCTTTCGCTGATTTGTTATTTAATTCTCTAATTAAGCAAACATTTACTGAGCACTTACTCAGGGTGTGGACCAGGGGCAAAACCTAAGGGGATGCCAAAAATCATTAATTAGCAATATTTCAATGTAACATTTTAAAAAATAAAAATGAATGCAAACTTCATGATGAAAAAAATATATATACATTTTAAATATAAATAGAATCAGTATTAGCAACTGTTCCTTTTGCCTCAGTCTCAGCACAGCTGTGCTGCACACGGGGTATCCGGAGACCTGCCTGCCTTTTGTGGGCAAAGACTTCTTAGAAACCCAATTGCAATATATGATGCAAATAATTTCTATTTCTTGACCTTCAAAGTGGGAAATTCAATCTCTACTTCAAAAGAAAAGTACTAGAAAGTTATTGAATAGTTGAATAGATTTGATTCCATTTATTTCTCCCAAGGTTGAGCTAGAACAGGGCATGGCATGGGTGCAGTTGGCAGGATACAGAGGGCGTCTTCCTTTCTTACAAAGTGGGGTCGTGAGTATTAATCACGGCAGCGACATGCAGCCTGGCTGAAGACCCCTGCCCCCTCCCGGGCCAGCGGCCTCCTGAGGGTCTGGGGAACAGGGCAGTGATATGCTCAGATAAAAAGGCTTTTCATCACTTACTTTGTGCCAGGCCCTCTTCCTGTCAACAGCAATACAGATGGGACGGGGGGAAGGAAGAGGCTTCATGCAGAGGTATAAGGGACAAGGAACAGTCTCCTTGCCTGTCGCTCCTGCTGGCCTGGCTGCAAGGGACATGCACTCAAGTCAGCCTTCCCAAGCCCATTCGGTGGTGACTCACGCTGTAACGTAGCAAATACCACTTACATCACAAGAAATGCACTGTGCTCACAAACATCATTACTTCATTGTAAGATGACCAAAAATACGTGAAAGAGGGTTGTCCTTATTATTTTATTTTGCAGGTGAGGAAAGTGCTTCCAGGGAAATAGAAGTTATCCACCCTTTGTGAGGAAACCAAATTCCTGTCTCAATCCTGCCAATGACCCCAGGGCTTCAGGCGGAGGGGAGTCTTGGAGTCCCCTCTCTCAAATCTCTGTCCACTGCGACAGGGCCAAAAATACTCAGGGTCTTTAGATTTCCCAGGAAGTGCCCATCCATAATTAATTCTGTGCACAGGGAGACTACCTTTCCTCTGGTAGTTATGTTTATTTTAATTCGCATATTAAAACCTGTCATCCTCCGGATGTTAAACTGTAGAGTTACCATATGACATGGCAGTTCCACTCCTGGGAATATAAGCCAGTGGAGTGAAACGCGTCCATACAGAACTTGGACATGAGCATCCCCCACTGAGGAATGGAAACCACACTGTCTGTCCATGCAGCGGAGTGTTCCTCAGCAATAAGAAGGAATGGAGTACTGACACGTCGCAGCATGGGTGAGTGGGGAAAACATGATGTGAGGGAAAGAAGCCAGGTTCGAGAGTACATAGCAGGTGACTCCAGGCACGTGAAATGTCCAGAGCGGGCCCCTGGGGGCGAGGGGCGGGGAGGGTTGGGGAGAGGCTGCGGAGGGTATGGCGCTTCTCTCTGGGTGATGAAAACGTTCCGGAATTAGACAGTGGTGATGACTGCCCAGTTTTGTGAATATACTAAAAGACACTGAGTTGTACACTGCAAGTGGGTGAGTTATGTTGTATGCCAATTATTCCTCAGTAAAAACGTAAACAGACAACCGACCCTGCAAAATCAAACTAGGCAAGACCCAGCCATCAAACTCTACAAACCTGGCCAACAGTGGAGCAGTTTCTAGGGGAGCCGCTGGGGCTGTGAAGGATTTGGGGGGACAGTGCAGGCTCAGAACCCTGAAGGAAGCAGTGCTGATGGCTGCCTGTGCTACCCAAGGGGGGAGAGGCAAGAGCCCCAGGAGTGGGGTTTCCCAGGGGCGAGAAGGCCTTGGGGTACCCTGGGGTCATCTTCTGCTCTCCACTGAGCAGCAGGGCGACCTTGAGGGGACCCACATGTGGCGCTGGGATGTCAGCCTGGTGGGCGTCCTGGGGGCGCTCATGGGCGCATCCCCAGACAGGAGGAGGCGGAGGCCTCCAAGCCAGGCAGTCGCAGGGAGGGGTGGGATGTCCAGGTAATGCAGGCGATGGTGGGACCTCAGGAAAAGGGTATCAGCAGGTGGGGCAACAGGGGCCGTTCCGGGTGGCCACACGGGGAGAGGGGAGGGGAGTGGCATAGGAGCCCCTGTCCTCTGTGGTTTGCTCCAACGTGAGCAAGAGGGCCTGAGAGGGAGCCAGAGGTCCAGCCTGGCCCACAAGTACCATCTGTTACTCTTCCTGTGGCCCCGTACACGCTCCCCGTATTATCTCCTACACCTGTTTGCCATGCGCGCAGGCCGGCTTGCCCTGGGTGCACATTGCCAGGTAAGTTCCCAGTTAATCAGTGGCTCCCAGAACCATCCAGAAGAACAAACACAGGCCCTTTTACAAATGACTGGTGGAGGCGGCCTGCGGAGGTCATGCTCCGGGCTCCTTTCCTCCTGCAGCCCCTGAAGAAAACCCACGGGGACGCACAATCACAAGAGTCAGACCTGAGAGCACCGCCGGCACCCAGGCCCCTTGGGAAATGCCTGGCCCTGCAGGACAGAGGCTGCACCTGCTGCAGAACGAAACCTGCAGTCCCAGTCTCGGGCAGGTGGAGCTGGGCTGATTGCATGGAGGTAGCAAGCTCGTGGGCATGGAGAGCCACCATCTGCTCGGAGGAGGAGTCAGCAGGGGCCACCTGGAGCCCTGTGGCCAAGAGAGAGGTTGGGGGCCGGGCAGACCTGCTCTTACATTTAGCATTTGAGGTTTCCTAAGATGCTCTCACCCTGCTTTCTGGGACCACCTTCCACCACTATCAGGTAAGCCCTTTGTCCAGCAAAGTCTGGACCCTTCCAGCTCCTCTTCTGGGGCTCTCCTTCCCCGCCACGCTCTTGTCTACGGCGCCCCCTGTCTATAACTGGGAACACTCCAATGCTCCCGCCAAAGGAGAATGCTCGAGGGACTGCGTTCTGCTAGTACACACACAATTACCACGAAAACAAAAAAATTAAAGGAGATCCAAGAAAAGCAATAGGAACTATTAGAGTTTAGTGTTTAATTCTAAGAGCCTGAGAGAAGGATCGCCTACGAATTAAATTAATTCATTAGGACATTATAATATTAACACATTGCAGGGCATCTGAATCTCTTCCCACAGATTCAGTATAGATGGAGGCTCTGTTTCCTAATCTGTAGCTGAACATGACTGTGAGCAATTCTTTTTCCTCCTCATATTATGCAGCTGTTATGGGCTGAGCTGTGTCCTCCCTGCAAATTCATATGTTGAATTTGGAGACAGGGCCTTTAGAGAGATAATTAAGGTAAGATAAGGTCATACAGGTTGAGCTGATCCAATAGAACTGGCGCCCTTCTAAGAGGAGACTGGGACCCAGATAGACATGCCGGGAAGACCATGTGAGGACTCGGCGAGAAGGCAGCCCTCCGCCCCTCAGGAGAGAGGCCGCGGGAGAAGCCAGTCCTGCCAGCACCTGGTCTCAGGCGTCCAGCCTCCAGCCCCACGAGAGAACCCACTGTGTTGTTTAAGCCACCCAGCCTGCAGTAGTTTGTTACGGCAGCCTCGACAGAAGACTGCCCGGGCTCACTGCTCTGGTTAACAAACGTCTGTTAAATTATGGAATTCTAGAGAAACAAGAAGTGCTTTAATTTCATCACTCCATGAGTGCCCTCATTTGCTGGGCGCTCCCTGGGCTCCGGGAAGACAGCAATGGAGAGATGGAAGGAGTGCCATCTCACCTTTGAGGAGGCCTTGGGTCCCAGACAGGCATGTGACGAGCCATTGGCCACCCCAGAGTGTGGGCTGGGGCGGGGACCAGCCGCTGTGGTCCTCTGAAGGCAGGATGGCTGCTCCGTGGGTTTGCTGGGAAGATGCATGGGAGATAACGCACTGGCTTCTGACAACTGAGGAGCAACTGTGAGTGACGTAAGAGCTCGCGGGAATTCTGCTTTGAACCCCCGTAAAGAACTGCTGACTACTAAAAAACCCCTAAATGTCTGAATGTGGCTTGAAAGACTCCACGCAGGTTAGCCCTTGCCTTCCACCCCTCACACCTTCTACTCATCCTCACACTGGGAGCCCATCCTGAAGCCCCCCTGGACTGCGGACACCTGGTCAGACTCCCAGGACGCCCCACGTGTTGGCCTTGGCCGGGGATGCTCGCTCTGCAGGGAAAATGTGCCCACCCGAGCTCTCCATGGAACAGCTCCTCTGTCCCTGGGATTTCACTCAAGGTCGCTTCCTCTGCGGCATCTCTCCAGGTACCTCCACATGGAATGGACGGTTCCCTGTTCATTCCCCACTCCTGTCTGTGCAGACAATTGCTTGCAGCCCATATGACACTGTGTTCCCCTGATTTACTTATACATCTGACTCTTTACTGTATTTTAAGCCTCTTATCAATGGCAACCACGATTTATTTAAAGGTCTATCACCAGTACCCTTAGTAGATGCTTGGGACACGTCCGTTGGCTGAACGCATACACAAACACATCTGGGTCACAGAGAACACAGTGCACAGAGGCAGCCACTTGTTCCGTGGGGAAACCACATAGAGAGTTTAGAGTCAAGAGCTAGGAACCAGTGATTGAAAAGTAGGTTGACCTCTTAGGTAAGGTACTGAAATTTAGCAAATAAAAATACAGAATGGCCCATTAAATTTGCATTTCAGAGCAATAGTCATTAGTATTTTCCTTTTACATATAAGACATCCCGTACAATATTTGGTACATGTTTTTATTAAAAAGTTACTTTTTTTTTGCCTGAAATTGAAATTTGAGTTGGCATTGTGTATTTTACCTGGCCACCCTAATCATACATCATGCTAAGAAGCTTACATGGCATGGCTGACTGCATGTAACAGAGACAAAGACTTTATCTTTTGGCTCCAATAGATCTATAATTTGGGTCACACCTCTTTCCCAAGTGATAGGTTAGACAAAGGCATGGCTGCTTCCCTCCTGTGTCCTTAATCCTATAATCAGTACTAGAGACAGATAAAGTAGAATTAACCTGGGAGACTAAGCAAGATTCCCACAATGGAATCATAGTGCATCAGTGCTATATAGCATGGAGGAAAGGAAGAAGGTGGGGGAGTTAAAAAAGAAAAACAAAAAACAGCCAATATGGTCTTGGCCTTCATCAGAGATTCATACAGCTTTGGGGATATATTTCCAAAGCTGAAATTTGAAGGGAAATCACATGGATATTATGCACCCTTCCCAGAATTTTAAGCAGAGGCCAAATGAATGTTTCCCCAGAATCCCCTATCAATTGCAACTACTGACATTCACGTCAGTCCCGTGGCACCTGCTCTCACCAAATGCTAGTGTTTAACATTTCTCACAGTGTTTCTAAACTCGAATTTGCTCACTGCTACCAGCTAGGAACAGATGCACCAGAGAGAACCTATTTGAAAGTGGGTGGCTTATTATGAACAACTTAGGGTCTATAAAAAAAATCCCAACAAGAGCTGGAAGAAAAAAATAAAAACTGCCAGAAGCTCTAAAAAATCTCTTCAGAAGAGAACAGAATAGTTCTCTGGAAATTCTGCAAATATGTAAAAGAAACTTGTTTTATCACCATTTTGCACTTTAGTATGATTTCCTAAATGTTACCTCTAACTTGGACTCTTACAGAGTTGACTCATGGCCTGAGCACAGGTCCATGAAGGCCAGTAAAAAGATCTCATGGAACAGCCTAAAGAATTACTCCCACATGGGATGAAAATATCCATCATTTGCTTGGTCCTGACTATCTAACGGTATGGTTACAGTACAACTCCTGTAGTTCCATTGGCTGTAAAATTGCTTCCCACATTCTTTCCATGGGATGGAGCTTCTAGTCTACATTGTCCAGAATGGTAGCCATTAGACACATGGGGTTATTGAGTATTGAAATGTGGCTAGTTTTAATTGGGAAGAAGTGTACATATGAAATATAAACCATATTTTGAAGGCATAATTAGAAAGAAATATATGGGGTCAGTATTGTTTTTTTATACATGTTGAAATGATAAAAATTTGAATAAACACAGTTAACAAAAACACATTATCAAATTCATTTCATGTTTCATTTTTTAATGTGACTATAAAAACAATAAAATTCTATTTTTGACTTATCTTTGCGGCTCCCATTAAAATTAGTTTAACAATCATTTTAACTCAATGAAGAAACTGTAGAATACTTAAAAGTTTCCATCGTTGACATGGGCTCCATGAATCTCTGGTATAATCAAAGGACCTCAGTGTCAAGGTGAAGGGAACAGACAAGGTGGAGGTAGAAATTTTGTGAGATTCTGATGAACAACTTAATCAGTCAACAAGTAAAGGAGGAACTCAGAGGGCTGTTTAAAGTATACACTTGGCCTGACCTTGAACTTCGATTGGTATTATGCCAGCTCAGAATCCTTAAACATTCTCTGAAAAACTCCAGCTGTTTATGCAGAGATTTCATCTCAGTGATGCAAGAGGACAAGATGTAAACATGTGCTAGAGCCCACTTTTAATGCTTTTTAGTCACTAATTTATCCAAGGAATATTCCCCAAGCCTTCCCTGAGTGCCAGGAACTGGGCACTGGTTACACTGGAGATGAGATGGAGAATGGTGGAGGGGGCAGGGTGAGACTGGCTGGGAGACCAACAAGCGCAGTAGAGCAGAGAAGCTTGGAGAGTTTGACTTCCACATGCAAAAGAACATAGTTGGACCCCTATCCCACACCATACAAAAACTAACTCAAAATGGGTCAAAGACATAAACATGAGAACTAAATTACCAAACTCTTAAAAGAAAATAAAGGTATTGATATTCATAACCTTGGACTAGACGGTGGCTTCTCAGATATGACACCAAAAACATAAGTAACAAGACACAGATTAACTGGGTTTCATCATAATTACAAACTTCGGGCTTCAAAGGATACTATCAAGAAAGTCAAAGACAACCCACAGAAAGGGAAAAAATATATGTAAGTCATATGTCTGATAAGAGATTAGTATCTAGAATGTATAAAGAACACTTACAACTCAATATTAAAAAGACAAACCAACTTGAAAGTGAGCAAAGGATAATAGACATTTCTCCAAAATTATTGACAAATAGGTAATAAGCACATGAGAAGATACTTAACATCATTAGTTGTGAGGGAAATGCAAATCTAAACACAGTGGATACCACTTACCACCCACGAGAATGGTGATAATCAGAAAGGCAAACAATAAAGAGTGCTGGGGAGAAGATGGAGAAATTGGAACACTAATTATGTTGTAGGTCAGAATGTAAAATAGTACAGCCACTCTGCAAAAACACTTTGGCAATCCCTCAGAATATTAAGCGTAGAGTTACCATATGACCCAGTAATTTAACTCACAGGTATATACTTAAAAGAATTGAAAACATATGTCTTCATAAAAACTTGTACACAAATGTGCATAGCAACATTCATTATTCAGAACAGGCAAAAAGTAGAAACAACCCACATGTCCATTAACTGATGAATGGATAAACAAAAGTGTTCTACCCATACACTGGAACATTATTCAGCCATAAAAAGGAATGCAGTATTGACCCATGCTAAAATATGGATGAATCTTGAAAACATTAAGTGAAAGAAGCCAGACACAAAAGGCCACATAGCCTATGAGTCCACTTTTATGAAATGTCCAGAATAGGGAAATCCATCATGATAGACAATAGATTAGTGATTGCCAAGGGCTACCAGAAGGGGGGATTCGAGGGGTAGAGAAGACAGTAACTGCTGACATGTTTGGGGCTTCTTTTGTGGGTGATAAAAACACTTAGAGAGCCCTTGCTGGGTAGGGCTGAACATCTCTCCCTGCCTCCTCCTCACTACCTAGTTGCAAGACATTCTGGCTATACTAAAAGCACTGGATTATAAATTTATAAGTATATTTTATGGTATGTGAGTATATCTCAACTTAAAAAAGGGTGACTCCAGGAAGTCTGAGGTTTCAGGCCACCTCCTCAAACTCAAAATGTGTTTATATATATAGTATGACCATGTATTGAGCATCCACTCTATAAGCTATGGCCCTTTCTGGGCCATATTCTTGATCCAGTGTATCCTGAGAGAAAAGCCAACCACGGAGCAGAAGGTAAAATAAATACAAGATAGTATTTCTTAAGTGCCAACAAAAAAAAGCACAGTAAAGAAGTGTTGTAGGAATTCAGGGAAGGAGAAATTACAAGACGGGGTAAGACTTCATCCAATGTGCAAAAGTGGATTCCTCCAAGAAGAGAAATAGGAGTGGACCGAAGCAAGCCCCATCAGGGCAGGCTGGCACCACTAAAGGAAACTTCCAGAATGAGAATGGGCTGCTGTCTCATTCCAGGAGCCATGCTGTTCTTGAAAATCATCCTTTTGAAAGCAAAGGTGTTCCTTTAAAAAAATGAATGAAGGGCCTCAGATGACCATCTTTCTCATACAGGAATCTATGCCCTGGCTATGTATAGGTATGTATATGTGCATGTGTATGTACATATCCTTCCCTGGAAGTCCTTGGGCTTGGTGTTCGCCTCCCCGATGCACAGCACCTGCTGCAGTCACCCCAGAGGCAGGTCCAGACCGCGGTACCTGGTGCTCGCGGCGGGTGCTCACGCGAGAGCTATGCTCCCGTGGTTCTCCGGCTCCGGCTGGGGGCCCAGCACCACTGGAGCACCCCCGCTGCGGCTGCCTCGCTATCATGTAACCACGTCTGCATGAAAGGTCATAAAGTCAAACACGAGCGCGGAGCAGTGAGGCTACACGGGGAGGTAGGTTCCAAGGGACGCTGAGGCTAGCCTGTAGAGAAAGGGCAACTTGGGAGGCAGCTTCCAATATTCTCTTTTGCATTTTAACTGCAGGCTGGAGGAAGCTGGAGCCTGGGGAGACGTGGAAGGGAGATGGGGCAGTGGGCCAGTCGGTAGAGGCCGGGTCTGCTGCGGGAGATGGAGGCGCTCCGCCGCCCCACCCTCCCGGGACAAGGCACTTCTCCAGACGCCCCTCCTGGGAGCCTCGTCGCCCTCTGCTGAGCGCGGAAAGAAAAGGGACCTAAATGTGACTCCAGTCCGAAGCTTGCCATGTCTGGCCGTCTCTCCTCATGCCTGCGAGCAGGTGCTGCCTCCCCCATTTCACAGGACTTGCCCGCATCACAGAGCGAGGCATTAACACTCCAGGGTGCCCCAGACCCGTCTGACCCAAAGGCCTCGCTTGGTAGGGTTGCCCACCTCTCCTGCCTCCTCCACAGACGTCTGCAGAGCACCAGGAAGGCAGTGGGTGTGATGTGTGTGCACCCTGAAGAAATGTGTGTGCGCCCTGAAGAAGAGCTCTAGGATGGCGGGGGCAGGCCTAGTTGGCATTTGGAGTCCACGGTCACGCACTTGGTTCTCCAGCGCATGTGGGCACCCACCGAGGGAATGGAGAGAAAAGGGGCCGTCCCTGAGTGGCACGTGGACACACCCTGAGCCGTCCCATCGCTGGCGCACAGAACGGGCTCTTGTGCTGCACGCAGCCTGGCTTCCAGTGCAGGGGCACCCGCTTTCCCAAGGAGAGAGAAGGAGAGTATTGCCAGGCCTGTGGGGCTTGGCGGCTCCGGCCTCACCTCACGCTCTGCCGGCAAGAACTCCTGTGGGCTCCGTTTTGGGCAATGAGTCAATGAACGGGGCCCGCAGGGACAGTGGGTCAGCTGGAACAGAGTGTCCTTCACAGCCAGCCTGGCGCAGCTCCCACAGGCGGGCTGAAGCCTGAGCGAGCACGGACCGGTGGAGGCCCCCTGCGACGGCCTCTGCAGTGGTGTTTGCTTCTGGGGAGAGGGGAGAAGGAAACAGGGTGCCTCCTGATGAATGCATGCGGACAGGGCAGGGCTGGGGCCAGGCTGCCCCGGAAGCCTCCCCGCTTACAGACTCTCTTGGCTGATTTGCCCCGGAGACCAAGCTATCACAGGTATTTTCTGTCTCCCCTAGCCACCTGTCTGTCACCGTTTAATGAGCAGACCAGCAGCCCACCTTCCTCTCCCGAGGCTCTACATTTAGAAGGCAAGCAATTCACAGGATCGACCAAATTTGTCTCCTAAAGGAGGGAGTCTCATGTTCCGGATGACTGGGATGATTAGAGGCTATCCATTTGGAGGAATGAAGGCCAAATCCCTTAATAATAATGTTAAAATGTTTTTTTCCATGGCGCTTAAAACTACTGCAGAACTTCCTGTAAATTGTCTCGCTTGGCACTCACAATGATCTGGGAGGAAGGCAGCTTAGTCCCATTTTAAAGTTTTGCAAACTGAGACTTAGCAAGTGATGTGACATTCCTCAGAACTGTTTATTCACTTGATTAATGTGCTTGAGCATGAGCCAAGGCGCGGCTGAACTACATGAGCTGGCGCGGATCTGGTGAGTGAGAGGACGGGGAGGTGAGTCCACGCCACCACGGATTCCATGCCACGTGGTCTTTCAGAACCGCCTCTCCATCTCTGTCAGGGCTGCCCTTGGACTCCTTCTGTGGGGGGCTGCGGGAAAGGTCTTGCAGAAGTCACTCTGTGAAGTTGGAATGACTGATAACCCAGCAATTTTTTTCCTGTTATTTTCAACGTTCTTCCTGCCCCTGAGGCCGGCCGTGTGGCCTTCAAGCCTGTGCTCTGTTGCACAGTCTCTAAAATTGGATCTTGGCTCAAGGGGGATCCTTAGAGACTGAACGAGATCATAATTTAAAGGAATGAAAATATGTTTTAATGCTAAAAGAGATTATAAATCAGATAAAATATGGTTAGCCCTTGGCCGGATGCTTTGGGGAAATAGAAATGTAAAAGAGAAATCACACTTGTCAGGGATGTTTGGTTCTGAGCACTGCAGAAACACAGAAAGACCTCACACATTCAGGGAAAAAGGGGGAAAGTCTTTTCAGGGAAAAGAATGAAAAGAAAAGGCAATTAGCACGCAAAAATCTTGGTAGGCAATGGTGTTTCTCTGTGTACATGGTGGTGGCAGTAGGGGACAGAAGGTGCTTTAATTTTTTAACTTCATGTCTTGTGGCCACTGGCAAGTGATGCCCAGGAAGGGTCCCTGGGTCTCCCTTTGATGGACTGTAAAGAATGGTTGGCAGTTAGTGGATCAATATTTGTATCATAGTAACAGTCTCTCAAGTATTTGACAACAGTCTTTTCTATCTAGTGATAGTGAACATCTATCTCCCTGCCGGACATTATTTTCATAGCAAATGACTGTCTTGTTTTGAATGCAAAGGTAAGCTTGGCTCAGTCTTGTCAGAATTCAATTTAATTAAACAGTAGCCAATTACACCTCAGACACTAAGCTATGCTTCACCTCTGCCCTTTAAGGTAACATTTTAAGGCAGCTCTACCTGCTATCATCTAAATGAGATGAAACTTGTAAATTAAAGAATTATTACTAATATTATGAAAGGATTTGTGTGGGGGGTTGTATTTAACAGGAACGTGCACTTTAGGTTTGTTTCAACTAATGAGATACTGGTGATGAATGTATTTTTCATAGACATGTTTTCAAGAGTACAGCTGTCCAGTCACTCCCACATCTCATGCCTGTACATTAAGGAATTTTACTGTATATTCGAAATGAAGACTCCTGTCTGTTTGGACATATGAATGTAGAAAATGACTGCCAAAAATTCCAGGCAAAATTAGAGTATCGACACTAATAAGAAAAAATTGTCCAATTAATTTGTACTGATTTTTTAAGAGCCATCAGAAAATACTCCGTGTTAAAAACTCAAAGGCAAAATACTCAGAGGAAACTGCCATAGCTCTAGAGTGAAATTCAATTATATAATGTTGGTACAATGCAAAATCATTAAGAAACACTTCTTCCAATTTAAAATAAAGTGGATTTTGCATATTATATAGAACACACATATACGTTTACACATATGTAAGTGAAAACACAAAAATCCATCTAGCAATATGCATGAATATACCCACACACAGAGCACACAGTGTCGGTCACGCCGAGTGCTGCCAGAGGGGCAAGAGGCCCTGTTTATTCTGTTTGAGGAGCTTGTGATTAACGTGGGAGACAAAACCCATCATGTGGACAGGAATGAGCAGCGAGTCAAGCCACACCTGCATCAACGTCACCTGCCTGGGCTGCTGGCTGTTGTAGGAAGGAAGCACCAGGTGAAAGGCCCAGCTTCCCCACCTTGCACCTGCCTAGAGCCCAGGTCCCTGGACTCACATGCCAGGCATTACCTGTTTGTTTATTTGCTGTGTTTTTATACTTATTTATTCATATTTTTTCTTTCCAAGCCTTCAGCTTCTAGGTTTGCTGTTCTCCAGACCTGCCGCGAATGGCCCCACCCACCACTCCAAATGGCCGCCCTATTTCCTGGTCACCTGCTCACCCAGGGTGCACGGCAGGCAGCCTCCCCTCTCCCTCCCCACCTGCGCCTGCACCTCCTCCCCACCCCACCCCCACTCTGCAGCCCTGGGCTAGAGGCTAGGCCCCCCAGTTGATAGAGAAAGCATAGAAACGGTCCCACCTTCTTAGTCTTAAAAGGTTGTAATATAGATATGTTGGTGTCTACAACTATTCCATTCTTACGGGAGGTTGTCTCTCCTCCTAAAATTGGTCCTTATGCCAGTGGTTTGGATTGTATGCCTGTCTGCTTAATTTGATGTTTACACTCTGTTCTTTCCTTTTCTTCATAGCAAACCTTACCCTCCCGCCTGATTCTTCCCGTCGGCTTTCTGCATAGTTACATCCCCTTTCATAAGGAGGTCCCTTGGCGCCGTCCTCCTTGCAGAATCAGCCGTCTGCAGGCATCACTCACATTCCACTCACCCCCCTTTGCTTCTCAGTCCATGTCATCGGGCTGCAGGTGCCACCGCGCTTCATCTCTCAAGGTCACCTGACATTCTTGATCTGCGCTTTGTCATAGGTTCAACTGCATCCCCCCTGAAAAGCTGTGCTGGAGGCCAAACCTCCAGACCCATGAGCATGGCCTTGTTCGGGTACAGGGTCTTTGCGAAGGTAATCGAGTTAAAGTGAAGCCACTCGGGTGGGCTTGGGAGAGCCTGACTGGTGTCTTTATGAAAAGAGAAGAGACAGACCCAGGGAGAAGGCGGCCATGTGCTGTTGGAGGCAGAGATGGATGAGGCGTCCACAAGTCCAGGAATGCCCGGGATCGCTGGCTGCTCGGGGAGCTGAGCGGAAAGCCCGGGACACATTCCCCCATGGGGCCCACAGGCAGAGAGCACGGCCCTGGCGAAAGCATGATTTTGGATTTCCAGCCTCCACAATTGTTAGAGAATACATTTCTGTTGTTTTAAGCCACCGAGTTTACGGTCCCTTGTTATGGCAGCCGTAGGAATGAATCGAATGAGTAAGAGATAAAGTCCACTAGTTCCCTTCACGAGGATGGCCTCACCACTGCTACCAATACAATGTTCCCTTCCTCAGAAAACCTCCTGAGGGTTTGGCTGATCTGAAAAAAAAATTGCAAGTAACCTTTTCCAGAGATGCCTCTCTTATACTTACTTTGCAAAGAAACCTTCAAACCTTTAAACCCAAAGGGTCATTATCGATGGAGGTTTTAGGCTCTGGGAACACTGCGGAGAGGTAAGCGTGAGGACCTCCATAGAGAGGCGGCCGAGCATCCTGGCCGCCTCGCAAGAAAGAGTCTCTGGTTCTGCCTGTTCAGAGTCCCAGAGGGGCTGCACCTCTTCTCGTTCTTACGTCGGTCTCACTTGGGTCATGAGTCATGATGCGGCCCATCCGGTGTCACTCATCACTGCCCAGCGCCCTTCCATTCACTGCTCCGCGCTCCACACTTCCTGCCCCGGTGGACACAGATCTGTCGGGCCACGTGGACACACCTGCGTGTGGCCAGATCCACTGGGCACTTTCCATGTGTTTTCTTCTCAGGCTTGTTGACATTGCATGTTTCTTTTTATAAAGAAGCACCGAGTCGTGAAATCTCTAACTCTTTCAGGTCTCCTTCTTTTCCTGTGATTTTCTCCCCTTTTCATGGACTTCTCACCGCAGTGTCAGGGCAGTCCAGCTGTCTGCTCTCTATCTCCCTGGAGAAATATTTCACAGGCACTTCAACCTCAATTTGTCAAGAAATGAACCCATTCCTCTTCCAGGCCAGGGGAGAAGAAGAAATGTGTTCAACTTAAACACTTTTCATGGCAGGAAATCAGTCGATACAGGCAAATGGTGAAGCACACCGTTAAAAATGACCACTAATAACTTCATCTTTCGCATGTTTTACATAATTTATTTATTAACATTGGAGAGTTCTAGAAACATATCTCTTGTGGAAAAATGTTTATTTAAATTTCTTCATTTTCCTTGCCTTCCATGTTTTGTTAGTGCGTCCTTTGGACTGCCCTGTGAGGCAGCCATGTCTGCCATGCCCGTCCTACAGGTAAGAAAACTGGGGCACAGAGAGTCTCACACCCTGGCGCTGCTCAGCTAGTGGCCACTGAAGAACTGACTACAGAATCCCAAGCTAAAAGTGTCTTAGTCAAATTGTTTACTTTTTAACAAAACCTTTTAAAACTCCAGTACAAAGCACAGGCCACGTCTCACGACATGTTCTACATCTTTGCTGAACTCTAGATGATGAATAACAGTATCGTGAGACTTGGACATACTGTCACACTTTTCAGTTTTAGCTTCACTGCTTGACCACGTGAAAACAATCCCAAGGAAGCATCTCACTTCCGTCTGGGCAGTTCCTTCGTGTGTGTGCCGTCCGCATTCAGCAGAAGGCACCGCCCCTACTCTGGGTATCCTGGGTAATGTAGGTGGTAGGACCAGACTTCAGGTCCTGGGTGAGGAGGATCTCCGAGCTCCCCAGAGGGTGCCCATGTCAGGCTCCCATTATCTCTCTGTCAGCACACACCCCGCAGGAGGCCTGGTGAGGCAGGCTGGGATGATTTATTGCACGTGACACGAGTTCCGTTCATGCATCGCGCAGGCCGTGTCTGCAGGGTCTCTAGTGCCAGCTTGACCCAGGACACTGAGCTGAGATGAATCCATGAATAATTATCTTGATGATATTAAGCAGACATGTGTGATGTCGCTTTGTAACATCTGCTGGTGACAACATAAACAAAAGGAATCTGTATGTTACACTGCTCTCAGGAAAATGTGATGTGTCCAGTTTGGTGAGCCTTTACACATACCAGTGGGAACATCAGTCTTTCTGAATATCTCAGGATCAAGTGGGAGCGCCAGCGTGTTTAAAATAAGATGGCCGGACACAAATCAGTTGTCAAGTTTCTAACAATAACAGTTATTCCCCTTGCCCTCTAAGACTTTAGTTCTGTCTTCTTGGTAAGAAAACCAGTGAATGTTTCAACAAACAACAAAAGTTATTATCTTGTGCAGCCAGGCTGAGGAACCAAGCCTGACCCCACCTCCCACTGAACCAGCCTCTGATGTAATGCTTGAAATCCTCAACAACCCACCGATAAGTGATCACTGAACTTTGGTCATGTCTAACGATGAGTGACTCACTCCCTTGTAGGGTAATTCACCCAGCTTTGCAGCTCTGGAGTAGAATATTCTGATTTATTAAACAGGCTCCCAGTATGCAGTAAACAACCCCATTCAGGAAGCTGCCAGGATATCCAGCCTTATTCCCAAAAGGAAGGTGTGCTTTAGCAGAATTTAGGGGGGCAGGAAAGTTAATTCTCAACATATCCTATAAAAATCTGGGCTATGACACAGAAGGATTTTTTTTTAATGGGAGACTGCTTGCCAAGGGAAACATGGTTTCTTAAGTAGCCCTAGACCAGCAGGCTGAGGGGGACTGAAAAAGGCACTGAGGTGTGCTTGAGTATTTTCCGTGACTGGGCCAGCCTGCCCACGCACAGTGAGCTGGCAGGCCTGCGAGTCTGGCCACTGAACGGGAAGGGGACGCACAGCGGAGTCCCCAGTGGACTGTTAACTACACAGCAGATGAAGAGGGGGACATTACAACTGGTCAGGTGGATGGAATGGCACACGGGCCAGACAACCCCATCCCATCCCCACATGCCCAAGTCTTGGAAACAGGTGAAGCCAGCACTCATATATAGACACACTTGTGCAAGGGGTGGCCCTGAGGTCACTGAGAAGGAGTGACCACCACTCAGTGTGGAGAGGGAGCCGAAAGGAAAAATAGATTCTTTTATGAAAACAAAGGAGGACGCAGGCTTGCATATCTGAGAATGCAGACTACCTTTTATCCCCAACCATTCTTTCAGCGAGCGAAATTTATTTCTCTGTAGAAATGTCTACCTTATTTTGCCTGTTAGGGCCACACAAGGTAAATTTTTTTTCCATGTTTCCTTCTGGGTGATAGAAGTTGGAGCTGATGTATTTTTTCTTCTCCAGATGAAACATTCTCAACCCACCATACTCCATTTGACAAGGCTGTAATCTACCATTCTACGTACACTGTAATTTGTACACATTTCCCATAATATGGGCTGAATTAATATTCTCTATTACCCAAACATGGTCCAAGATACTATATTCTGCAAGTATGGTTTGATGAATGCAGCTTGGAGCATCAGCTGTTCTGTAATAGTTTTGAAAAGAATATAATTTAACCAAGCCTAAAACATAATTTAAACACTTACTATGTGCACGACCCACTCTAGGTATCATAGAGGATACTAATGGGTATAGATAAGGTTCAGTCCTAGAGGTTCTATTGTATAACTTGTATTCATTGATGTGGCTGAGATAAATCTCTCCTAAGAAGATATTTTCCTTTATTTTTATTTTACTTCTTGATTTTCTATTTATTTGATATATTAGGGCCAGCATAGGCTTCTGTAACAAAGACTCCTGTAAACGTACAGCTTAAAGAGCAGAAAAGTTTGCATCTCCCACATGTAGTGGTCCTGATGTTAGCCGAGCAAGGATTTAGGGCAGGCTTGTCCCTCACAGCCCTTCATAGGACAAGGTTCTTTCCCAAGCTTTCTCCTTCATCCTCTGCCTCTCAGGCCCCTAGGTCTGCCATCTGTTTCTATAAATAAAATTGTATTGGAGCACAGAAAATTTGTTACATATTGTCTATGACTTCTTTCTTGTGGCAACAGCAAAATTGATAAGTAGCCCACAACGACTGGAATATTTATTTTCTGGCCCTTTACAGACACAGTTCACTGACCCTTGCCCTAGGATGTTGTCACTGTCTTCATGGTTGAAGGTGGGTCACCACCATATCTGGGTTCATTTTGCAGAAACAGGAAGAAAGCATGGGAAAGGCACTTCCATGAGGGCCAGATGCAAAAAGGGCACATGTCACTTCTGCTCACACAGGCGGGAAGAGAACTTGGTTCCTTGGCAATCCAGCCCCAAAGGAGCTGGGAAATGTAGCAGAGCTGACAGTCATACATGGGCTACAAGCCCACACTAGGGAAGGAGGGGACAGGGGGCATGGCTTGGGGGGCCAGCAGTCTCACCCATACCCATCAGAAAAGAGGTGAATGTGATTCAACTTTATACACAAGCACTTTAGTCTCTTCCAACAGAATATATTCTGTCAATCAAATTTCCCCTTTGATTTAATGCCTATGTTTATTTTAAAGAAAAATTGATCCATATGTTTCTGCATTATTTATACCTCTTGTCAAAATGCTGTTTTTCAACAGATGTTTGGCATTCAAAATTCTTGGTAGAAAATAAATAACCACGTTGGGTTTTGTAGAATGAAGCTTAGAAGTATATGTGAATCTAGGCTCAGCATGTCAGCATGTACCTAGTTATTCCCTAAAGAAAGCAGGGCTTGCACAAATACTGAATGGAGCTGATTGCAATGGAGACTTCCTTCAGCTATCATCTACCAAATCAGATTAGTCCAAACTATTGTCAGGTGGTGATATTTCAAAGACGCATTGGCTATATGAGGGCTTCTGCAGGTAGACCACTTTCTGAGATGATTTCACATGCACTTCCCCTCTGGCCAGCACCATACTCCACAGGATGGCTAGCTCTCTCACGTAGGCTTTCTTGGGTCCCCTGCTCCACCAGGAGCCTGATTTCCCTTGGAGGAGCATAGCTTCTGCACTGCTCTCCTACCATGGAAGTTCAGAACCTAGAACCCAGCCAGTCACAGCATCTAGGAATTCCAATATCGAGAAAGTGACCAAAAGAACATGTGGAAAGGGAGTTGGAGGTCAGGCTTGATGCAGCAGTGGTGCAGAGACCCAAGTGTCTTGGTCACAGTCCAGTCTCCCTTCCTGGTCTTTGACAACTGCCTCAGTTCCTGTCTTGTCTGCAAGCCTGAGCCTCCAGCCACCTACTGGTTCTTTGAGTTCCTTTCCAAATATCTTTCTAATAAATTCCTTTCCTGATTGAATTAGTTGGAATCAGTGTAGTTTAATTGAAATGGGTTGTCAGCCCCATTGGAGGATAAGATTCTGAGACTCAGAAACTCTTGCTCGGTCCCATAGTTAGTAAGTGGCAGAACTGAACATGACTCTAGGTTTTTTCGTGCCAAATCCAGTGATAGTTTTACATTTGATAAATACTCTTACAATTGCCTGTGTCCTCTGAGAAAATAAAGGAGACTTTATACTCATCTAAGAGGCCCTCTTCATCTAGGAAGGCCCAATTTGAGAACCATCTCCTCTCTGAAGCCTTGCGCCATAATACAGCCAGAGCTAGTCACCCCCTTTCCCTGTTCTCATAGCAATTATGCTATATTCCTATTAGAAGAGCCATACAAATCCTATTAAGGAGATGCAAACGTTTTCTATATATTTCACTAAAATAAATTATAAAGAAAATAAAATTCTTCATTAAATTACAAGAAGAACAGTTTCTTCTTATTTTTATATTATAGCACCTTCTATGTCACAGGTACTCCACTATTTTTGTTGAGTAAATAAATGAATGAGTCAATGAACAAAAGAAGGTAGTAGAATAAGCTTTCAGAAATCTCAATGGGTTTTTCTGAAGCATCCAGCTTTTAGAAAAGCAGAAGTGAGCATAACCTGATTCAGAATCTAGGAGCGACCTCTCACCAAGATCCGGGAATGCTATGAAGGAAAGCATAGCTAGGAGAAGCTAATGTGGGCATGCCCGTGGGATCTGAGGCTTTGTCAGCAGCATTTCTGGTCAAATGTTATGAAGAAAGAAATACCAAGTCTGTGGGAGGGCTTGGTTCAACCTGTCCTAAGACTGAAGGTACTGTAAGGCCTGGCCACCCAGAAGAGTTTCTTCTGTAGATCACTAAGGATCCAGCTGGGTGGGCAAGCTCTGAGATTGGGCATGATGTCTCCAGAAGGCCCATGAACACAAAACTGCCTCCCCTGCTAGGATAACCAGTGGGCATGACGGTCAAGGCAACGTGGGCAGTTGGGCAGAAGCTGAGCTGCTGAAGGAGAGAGAATGTGTTGCCCTGTGCACGAGGCCCACCTATACGAGTCCTGGGACTTGGGTGTGTGCCAATAGGATTTAAGAGCAAGGGCGGGGTGGGGGGGGGCTGAAAGAAGCCGAACAAGGAGCTGTAGGGAGAGGACAGGCATAGACCCAAGGAAGACACATGCAGAGAGGCACAGAGAGAGGCCGTGGGCAAATGCCTGGGATAGCTGCCCAGAACAGACAGGGCAGGTTCTCTTGGTTTCTCTGTGACCGTTCTCATGATTCTACATCCTAAAAATTAATTCAGGAATGAACACTTCCCAGGTGCCAAGCTGCATCCATGAAGAGAGGTGTATTTTCTAGGGTGGCTTTCTCAGACAGTCCACATGGGAGACCAAAGGAGGACTTTGTGGGTTTGAATTGAGGTCATCAAACATGGACTGTGAGGTGACTTCTACATGCATCTGCGGGGTTAGAGCAGGCGACGCCATCAGCCAGGCCTGAGTGTCCATTCTCACCTCCACCACCCAACAATGACATGCTTAGACTGTCCTCCTACAGAGAAACATGGTGGTCTGGCCCTGGGATTGCTAAGCTCTGTGAGACTGTCTCCTCCTAGTAGACTCACTCTAGAGCCTCCTGGCATCCCTTTCTCTTAAACACACTGTAAGTACACAGTGATTCCTAAAGCCACACCCTCTGAGTTCCTAATGAGCCTCTTCTATTTAAACCCAGGAAGCTATCATCTATCATAGAAATTGTGCATCAACCAAAAAGAGCTGAATGGGAGAAGGTGTAAGTATTGACTCTCAAAGCAGCTCTGGAACTATTTGAATATATTTGCAGCATGTAATGTTTCAACAGAAAACCATTCTGTGGAATCCATAGAAGAGAAAGGATTCATTATATCCTGAACATTCACCACGGGTCAGGCACTCAGGGAGAATCTATACATACAGGGAACCCTCCCACCATCTCCTCATTTGTGACATGAGGAAACTGAGGGTCCTAAGCTGTAAGGGGCTTGTCCAAGACTTTATGGAGTCAGGAGAAAAGCTGGGTCTCTGGCTGGGACCTGGGTCCTGGGAAGACCTTTACTTCTGTCACTGCCATGCTACAGATGTGGGGAAATGTGCTTGAATCAGCGGTATCCACAAGGAGGGCAAGTTCCCTGGCGTGAGCTCACTTTTCTAGAAGTTCTGAGAACAAAGGGGACCGAGTCCAGGGAGTCAGGCTTCTTAAGTAGAGTCCTCGGCCACCGTGCAGTGCCCCAGGGCCCGGCAACCTCCGCCTCCAGGACCGACATTTCCTGGGGAATCCGGCCTGTCTGAGATGGTGGCCCGTGTCAGTGTTTCTGCCCGTCCCACTGAGTGAGGTTAGAGAGGCACTCTCAGGCAATTCGAGAGAGTAAATGGACTGAAGAAGCAGGCAGGGCAAAGAGAGATTTATCACTCGTTCTGATAAACTGACAGTGAAATTAAAAAGCTTCATTATTTGAGCATGAATTTTTAGAGGCATCTTTTCCCACTGAACATATGAAAAAGTTTCAAAGCATTTTGCAGCAATAAAACATCTGTGACCCAATTTACAAAAGAGCAGAATAAAAGTGAGAGTTTTTAAGGTAGCAAAGAGCAGCGAGAAGGTTGTGAACACTTGCTCCGTCTTCCGTCAGTAAAAGGCCCCTTGTGCGCGCGGCAGGCCCCGCAGGCCTTCCAAAGGGTGTCCTTGTAAGTCTTGAGCGTGTGGGGAAGTGGGGACAGGAGCTCTGCAGGACCCACTGACAGACACCACGGAGAAGAGTGTACACGGTTAATGGCAGATCAAAGATCGGAGGAAGGATGCTGAGAAAGCACTAATGGGAAGGTAATGGCCTTCAGGAGCAGGTGAGGAAGCGGACTAGAGCGAATGAATTTTCAGGACAAAAGCACACTTCAGAAAAAATATGACACAAATACATTATCCCAAAGTACTGAATTACAATAATTCCAAGATGTTTCTTTCATCCCATTTGTGTTGTGCCACCAATGGAGAAAGATGGGAGGTATAGTCTGAAGGGTTTAATGGCTTAGTTTAAAAGGTTTCGGCTATGTCTGGAGTTTAATTACCGGGGATCAGGCAGGCTTTTTAAATGAAGTGTCTTTTGAAGAAAACGAAGATCAGGTCCAATATACTCAATGAATATTCACGATTATTGAATGATTTGAAGTAGATTATTTGTAACTGATAAAAAATTAACAAAATCTGTTCAAAGAATGTATAGAATATTTACATATGGTACTTTACTAATTAGGAAAAATAGGCAATATTTACTCCCATAGATGTGGAACTTAAATTATGCAAAGAAGTACCTGGAATGAATCAACAGTGAAAAGTTCTTGAACTTGGAGTCTTTATCATTATTTCAATCAGAGCCCCAAAAGCCCAGGAAATTTTATGCATATGATGTAGACACATTTGCAAGCAAATTCACTTTTAGCAAGATTCTGTTTAGTAAAGAAAAATTAAGGTACCCAAAATAAATACACACCTGAAAGTATTTTCCCAGAGAGCTGTTTGCCTAACTTATGGGTGTAATAAACAGAAGATTTAAAAGCATAATTTCTTGCAGATTCTTTTTAAATGAATGTTTTTCCATAAAAGAGTTAATCCATTGTATACTAAAGTAGTGATTCTCCAAAGGCAAAACCATTTCGTGGCTGAGGGAATGGGACTATACTATAACTTGGGGACTTTTGGAAATACAGCACTCCCCACTGGCCAATTCCCCTGCCCCTGGAAGAAAATTCTATTATACACTCCAAAATGACAACAGCTCGTGACAAGCCCACATCCCACGCCTCCCAGAAATCAGGGTGATGCTGCGTCGCTGTTACTGATCATAATGGGCCATTTATTTCTCTCAAGTGTTTGCTAAGAGGAGCAGGAATAACCCAATGGTTCAACCATTAGCTCTGCTTAATCAAACAACAGAGTTTAACATTTGGCTGGTACTATGCATAAGAGCTGCCACAGGAATGATCTTAGACTCAGTGTCATTTAAAACCTTTACAAAGTTGGGCAGAGAGAAGCAAAATTACCAGGTTTGCTTAAAGGACAGGAGGTCCCACTTTTCCTCTGTGGGAGGGTTGTGAACGTGCAGGTCTGCCAGGGCAGAGTTGATGTGGGTGAGTGAAGCGGGTCTGTTCCGTACCGGCTGTGAAGTGGTTGGCACCCAGCCAATGGGAGCCTGCACCCCAGGTGGATATGGTGACAGGGGGTGCTATCTGGCCGGGGACCACTTTGTGGGAATGAATATCCAGCGTTACCTGTGTCCTACCTCACAACTAAAAATCTGAATTTTTATGTGGACTTGCTTAATTATTACAATAGGATATAATTTTTAAAAACAGACACTGTGGGAACTATTCCTGTAGTGTATACACACCATATCTGTGGATCTTACGAAGCCCAGATATCACCAGTTTGCAACCTCCACTCCGGGGCCCTGAAATACACTGGTGTAGAGCTTCAGCAGGGCAGGGACATGAGACAAGTATCATGATGGACATTTCCTGCCTATGATGAGAATGCCAAGCTACAAACAGTGTAATAAGAACAGAAGGGACTCCATCTTAAGGCTAAGACACCATTTTAAAAACCGGGGAGTTAGGAGGTACGATTCCTAACATATTCTTTGGTAATCAGACAATAACCCAACCTAGCTTAAGGCAGGGCAGCAGTCCTGATATGCTCCCAGTGCTGAGGTAAACCAGTACTGTGGAGAGGAACTGGATCAATAAATTCCTGAGTTAAGTTTCTCTTAGAGAATTATCTAGAGGCCTGTGAATAGTGACGTAATGTCTCTCACTGGAAAGAGATATCATGAGACCAAAAGTCAAGCCTGTGCCCAACAACCTACCCCCACCCCAACCCTTTGCCCCATTCTTGAAAGCCTTAAAAGACAGATCCTAAGCCCTTAAGTGCCCCTCCCCTCTGAGGTCGCCAGCGCTCCCCTTTCTTCGAGTGTGTGCTTTTACAATAAAGCCTTCTCACTGCTCACTTAATGTGTTTTGTCTCTGCACTCTTCCAGTGGAAAGTGTCTTTGTTACTTTGCTATTTCATTCTATTCTCCAGACTTAAGCACAAGTCTTCAGTCTCTCTGTCCCATTTCAGATAAGTAGGGAAGGGCTACTGAGATCTCTGATTTGGGCTTGCAAGTTCCCACTGCCTGAGTGACTCGGACAGGACTGCAGCTATATGATCATGATCTTTAGTAGTCTGCCCCCAAATCTCCTTTATCTGCCCTTGGGAAGTTCTCAGAACATAATTTCACTCCATCCAGTGCTCTGTGGATCCCCCAAATCCTGGGGTAGTAGGGGCTTAGTTCCCATGGCATACAGATTCAAGAGGACAGTGGCTGCCAGGTGACCCAGGCTTTAGGAGTTGGCAAGGGACCTGCCTTATGCTGAGCAGAAATTCAGTGAGCTTCCATCTCCTCCCTCTGTCCTCCTTTGTTCTCTGCTGCCTGCAAGGCAGCTTCTATTCTGTACTAGTCTTGCTTTAATGAATTCCTTCCTTACTACACTAGTCTGACCTGCTCAAGAATTCTTTCTCATTCAGAGTCAAGAACCCTCCCTATCCAGGTTGAAGTTTCTCTTAATGATTCACCTAGTGTGCAGAGAGAAACCTCTCCAGATGCAGCTGCACAGAAACAGAGTCAGATACCTAGAGCCAGTTGCCTGGGTGCCATCATACTTTGTCTTCTTCCTAATGTCCCAAAGATTGCTTTGCATGATTCACTGGGCTTTGTTTGATTTGTTTTGTTTTTTTCATGCAGTGAGAACAATTGAAGTGTATTATTAAAAGCAGCCCCATGAAATTTAACCCACTCTTTATGGTAGGAATGTGATCATGGACATTGCTGATTGTTGACATGTGTGCTCCATGTGGACACTTGGCTTAATGTTTATTATCAGAAATAACTGTGGGAGGATTAAAAAAGATTGCAGCATAAGAAGTGAGGCAGAAACCTCCTCCCAAAACCACATATAACACAAAAATATAGCAAATACAACTAATCCTGAAATAGCATCTGGAAAGAAGACTGCAACAGACAGCCTACATCTGGGGGAAAGAGAAGACCTCACTGAAAAGGGTAAAGTAGCAAAGCCACGATCTGGTGGGATGCAAGTCCTGGTCCCACCCCAGCTCCCTGGTGGGAGGAAGAGAAATGGAGCAGGATGGGAGTAGAAGCCCAGGACTAATGAATACCCACCCCTGGAGATCTACTTTGGGAGCACAAACCCACAATACATGGTGCTATGGAGATTAGAGGGATTGGGAAGCAAAGACAAGCAGAATTCTCAGAGAGACTGAGATTCCAGCTGCTTGTGAACAGGTACCCACAACCAGCTACTCTGGGACAAAAGAAAGGCAGGCACTTTTAAAGACTTCCCAACAGTAGGAGGCTGCTAAAGAGGCAAGGATTACACAGAGCTTGCTGCTCAGGAGAAAGGACAGGTGGACAAAATCATCCTGGCACACTCAGCCCAGCAGACTGGGAGCTTTCAGGAGCTTTACACACTCTATCCCCCTGGCTGGCAATGCAGCACCAAGGCCCCCTACTGTGATACACAGCCTGCTGCTCCTGACTCCCTTCCAGCACCAGTTGGCAAACCTGCTGTCCCTGCCATCAGGTCAGGCCAGCTGGAGGGTGGCCCCACCTATGGAAGCTACAAGGGCACAACACAGAGTCTCCTTGCTGCATGCTCAGCCCACTGGCCCTGTGGAGGAAGGAACTGCAGCCAGGAAGTAGGAAGGGGCTCTTTCCTCCTGGCATGCACAGATCTGCTCACCTGCTGTGCCTACCATCATGCTAGGCCAGCCAGGGGGCAGACCCACCTACAGCAACTACAGGGGCATAATGCAGAGGCTCCTCCCTGTATGCTTGGCTTCTGACCCTGGCAGTGAGGCAGGCACTGTAGCAGGGAAGCAGGAAAGAGCTCTTTCCCCCTGGCATGCACTGGCACCTCTCACCTGTGATCCATGCCATCACTCCAGGTGCTGGGCAGTTCCAGAGAGTAGAGCTTCTGGGCACCAGAGGGCACCACCTACACAAAGTTATTATTCCATAGGAATCATTATAAATATGAAACAGCAAAAGAACCTGGTACAACCCAAAATCCCTCAAACACCAGAAAGAGGGCTAAGTGAAACTGAAATAACCAATATTCCTGATAAAGATTTCAAAATAAAAATAAACATACTCACGGAGCTACAGAAAAATATTCAAGACCTCAGGAAGGACTTCAAGAAAAAGATAGAAACTTTGAGAAATACAGTATCTGAAAAGAAGTATACAATGGAGGGATTTAAAAGCAGATTAGATGAGGTAGAGGAGGTGTAAATGAAATATAAAGTAGAGAACAGGAATACAAAAAAGCTGAGGTAGTGAGAGAAAAAAGGATCTCTAGGAATTAAAAAATATTAAGAGAACTGTGTGACCAATCCAAATGGAACGATATTCACATTATAGGGATACCAGAAGAAGAAGAGAGAGAAAAAGGGATAGAAAGTCTCTTGAAGAAATAATTGCTTAAAACGTTCCCAATCTGGTAAAGGAAATAGTCTCTCAAGCCATGGAAGTTCACAGATCTCCCAACACAAGGGACCCAAGGAAGACAACACCAAGACATGTAATAATTAAAATGGCAAAGATTAAAGGACAAGGACAGAGTATTAAAAGCAGCCAGAGCGAAAAAAAAAGAACACATACAAAGGAAAACCCATCAGGCTATCTGAGACTTCTCAGCAGAAACCTTACAGGCCAGAAGGGAGTGGCATGATATATTTAGTGCAATGAAACAGAAAGGCCTCAAATCAAGAATACTCTATCCGGCAAGATTATGATTTAGATTTGAAGCAGAAATTAAACACTTTCCAGATAAGCAAAAGTTGAAGGAATTTACCTCCTACAAGCCATCTCTACAGTGTATTTTGGAGGGACTGCCTCAGATTGAAGTGCTCCTAAGCCTAAATACCTGTAACCAGAGAAAATAAAACCACAGTAAAGGAAGTAGACCAATTAATTACTAAGCAAATGCAAAATTAAATCAACTACCCACAAAGTTAGTCAAGGGACACACAAAGAGTACAGAATATGATACCTAATATATAAAGAATGGAGGTAGAAGAAAAAGAAGGGAAGAAAATAAAGAAGATTTAGATTGTGTTTGAAATAGAATAATAAGCAATTTAAGTTAGACTGTTAGATAGTAAAGAAGCTGCCACTGAACCTTTGGTAACCACGAATCTAAAGCCTGCAATGGCAATAAGTACATACCTATCAATATTCACCCTAAGTCACCAATGTGATTTGCACCAATCAAAAGACATAGAGTTACTGAATGGATAAAAAAAACAAGACCTGTGTATATGCTACCTACAGGAGACTTACTTCAAACCCAAAGACATACACAGACTAAAAGTGACAGGATGGAAAAAGATATTTCATGCAACTAACAGGGATAAAAAAGCATGAGTTTCAGTACTTGTATCAGACAAAATAGCCTTCAAAACAAAGAAAGTAAAAAGAGACAAAGAAGGACATTACATAATGATAAAGAGGTTAGTCCAACAAGAGGATATAACCATTATAAATATTTATGCACCCAACACAGGAGCACCTACATATGTGAAATAAATACTAACAGAATTAAAAGTGGAAATAGAATGCAATGCATTCATTCTAGGAGACTTCAACACACCACTCACTCCAAAGGACAGATCAACCAGACAGAAAATAAGTAAGGACACAGAGGCAGTGAACAACACAATAGAACAGACGGACCTAACAGACATCTACAGAACACCGCATCCAAAAGCACATTCTTCTCAAGTACACATGGAACATTTTCCAGAATAGGTCACATACCAGAACACAAAAAGAGCTTCAGTAAATTTAGACGGATTGAAATTGTACCAACAAGATTCTCAGACCACAAAGGTATGAAACTAGAAATAAATTATGCAAAGAAAACAAAAAATCCCACAAACATATGGAGGCTTCACACCATGCTCCTAAATAATCAATGGGTCAATGATCAAATAAAGCAGAAATCAAGCAATATATGAATAGAAATGAAGATAATAACTCAACATCCCAAAACCTGTGGGACACAGCAAAAGCAGTTCTAAAAGGAAAGTATGTAGCAATACAGCAATACAGTGCTTGTGGGAATGTAAATTAGTTTGACCATCATGGAAAGCAATATGGAGGTTCCTCAAAAAACTAAAATATAAATACCATTTGACCCAGGAATTCCACTCCTGGGAATTTGCCCAAAGAAAACAAGATCCCAGATTCAAAAGACAGATGCACCCGTATGTTTATCACAGCACTATTTACAACAGCCAAGACATGGAAGCAACCTAAGTGTCCATCAGTAGATGAATGGATAAGGAAGATGTGGTACATATACACAATGGAGTATTATTCAGCCATAAGAAGAAAACAAACCCTACCATTTGCAACAACATGGATGGAGCTAGAGGGTATTATGCTCAGTGAAATAAGCCAGGCAGAGAAAGACAAGTACCAAATGATTTCACTCATTTGTGGAGTTTAACCGTGAAGCAAAACTGAAGAAACAAAAAAAACAGCTGACTCACAGACTTCAAGAAGGGACTAGCTGTTACCAAAGGGGAGGGGTGGGGAGTGTGGGTGGGAGGGAGGGAGAAGGGGATCGGGGCATTATGATTAGTACACATAATATAGGAGGGTTACAGGGAAGCAGTATAGTGCAGAAAAGACAAGTAGTGACTCTATAGCATCTTACTATGCTGATGGACAGTGATTGCAGTGGGGTACGTGGGGGGGACTTGATAATATGGGTGAATGTAATATCTGCGCTTTTAAGGACAAAGATTTTGTTTTTATACCTTATGGAATCTGTGGCTTATCACAGATTATGTGTGCAACTAGCACAGGATGCTAGAAAGCACACATCTGCCTCTGTGTGTGAGCACTTTTGTACCTGTTCTACTGTCTTTCATTCGCATTCCTTTTGTTTAACACAATTCACATTCTTCCTCATTTTTATTCAATGTTATCTTTATACTGACTGGGTTCTCAGTGAGAGTCACATCCTTTCAGAACAGAGCCAAAAAGGAATATGGAGCAGTTGTTTTAAAAAGAAACTTTAAATATTTATTGTCTGCCTTTTTCTAAGGAGCGAGTTGTTTTTCACATTATGTGGGGTGAGGAGTGGAAAGATCATTATATGGGCTTGGTCTGGACTGAGGACCTGCGATTGGATTGATCCAAACACAGAAGCACCATGTGGAGAGGAGAAGGTGCAAGGGGGTTGGGGCGGTGCCAGAGGGGGAGCGAGAGAAACGTCACTGAGGAGTCAAGATTTACGCAGAGCAGGTTATCTGGGCTGTTCGCAGGCTTGTCAGTCATGAATAAAGCTGCTGTCAACACCTGTGGGCAGGTTGTTGTGTGGACATAAGTTTTCAACTCCTTTGGGTAAATACCAAGGAGCAAGATTGCTGATCATGTGGTAAGAGTGTGAAGTTTGGTTTTGTAAGAAACCACCAAACTGTCTTTTAAAGTGGTTGTACCATTCTGCATCCTCATGATGTTGACTTTTGATTAGAATCTTCCAAATATGAACTAAACCCCCTTGGGGTGTGTACGTCTAATACTAGCAAACTTCTACTAACAGGTGGATTAAATATAACTATAAATGCATATTTATATATCATATATTTAAAATAAAATGTTCTAGAAAAAAATCATAGAACCAGATTTCAGAGATAAATGAGACAGAATCTAATTCAGAAAAATGTTAGTAATCTTTTCTCAAAGATGACTCAAGATAGGAAAATAAATATGAAGAATTCAAAATACTTCAAAAACATAATTTATAAATATGATTAATATATGTGTATAGGTATATATATACATGCCCTCAAACTATAGAAAATGTGTTCCACTTAGCCCTAATTAAATATTTTATCATTTGCACACATTACAAAGAAAGTCTTAGCAAAGTTTTAAAAATATGCATAGTAAAGGCCCTCTGGCCATAGGACTTAAATTATAAGCAAAAAATATCATACATTTATATATGCTTAATAACTCATGTTAAAGAAAAAAACAGAAATAAATATTTAGAACTGAAGAACGTAAGTAATCAAATTCATGGCATATAAGTAAGGTAGAATTTTAGACATAAATGAATAGCCTTAAATGTATATTCTTAAGGAAAGAATGAAAATGAATAAATTACTTGAACAACTCAAGAAATCAGCAAAGAACAGTAAGGCATATGCATAAAGAATTCAATGAAGTGAGTGCGTCCACTGCAATCCTTTAAGCAGGCTTGAATAAGGAAGAGAAAAGGCCTCTCCAATGAATTCTGGGGCCAGCCTTATGGTCTCGTCCCCTTCTCTCCCTTACCCTTTACTCTCTGCAGTGTCACCATGCTAAGACTGGCCAGTGAAGACAAGTGAGGACATCTGGGTTAGACAGAAGTAGAGATGATAGATGGATAGATGGATAGATGATTGATGCATAGATAGATAGAAGATAGCTAATATTTTCATCAAAATGGGTTACCTGCTCAACAGCCATTTCCACCTCTCTTCCTACTGGCTGACAGAACTGCCCTCTACCCGGCACCAGGGCTGAGCGGTGCCTGGTCGTCCCCTGCAGTAGTCCGTAGGCTTCTCAGCCAACACTGTCCAGGGGACCTGGACAGCATCTCCACAGAATTTCTGAGTGACCTTTCCTTCAATGATGTGAAGAGGTATTTGTGGAGACATTACCCCACACCCTTCTTTATGATATGTTTCCATGAGTTTGACCATTTTTGGATCTATGACGACAAATTTACCAGTGAGAAAAATCACACCAAGAAAGAAGAAATTTGGGAAGTGCTGGGATGTTAATGGTGTTTATGAGTCAATGAACTGTGTGCCTGCCCTACCCTGGGACTCCTTAATATGTGAGATAGTAAATGTCCATATTATTTCATCCATTTTCATGGAAGTTTTTCATCCTGTTGGGGGTAGAGGCACTCATTTCACTGAATCTTTATGCATACACCTTACTGTTCTTTGTTGGCTTCTTGAATTTGATTCATTCATTTATTCCAATTCTTTCCTTATTTTAATAATATACATTTAAGGCTATTCATTTATGTCAAAGTTCTACTTTAGTTATATGCTCTTTTTATGATTTTGCAGCCCAAATCACCCTCACATACATAGCTATTCTCAGCCATATTTCTTTTTCTTCTGGCTCAGTCAAAATGAAATATGATTTCAACCATACATGAGAGTAACAAAAGAGATTGCACCTCAGCAAGTACTCTTAGACGAGAACACCCCCTGAGCAGCACCTCTTTCTGAAACGCAGGAAACAAAAATTATATGAAGAGTGGACATGCTTGACTACAGAAAGGAAATTGTTGATTCTTGTGATTTTTTTGATCACTTGATGCTTCAAAACATGTCAGGTGTTATACACATCTTATTTTGGGGAGTAATCATTGATTTGGGGAGTAATCAATGCCGTGGCATTGAAGTCATCCTTTGTTTTTGTATATTAAAAAATGCATCTCATATTTTCAAGCAATGTGATTCATGTCTTTTATTCGGATCATCTAATTGAATTTCTACAGCAACCCCACATAGCTGGAAATATCCCCATTCTGTAATGAGAAACTGGAGTTGAAAGAAGTTAATTAGGAGAACCTGACAAAGCATTATATGAGAACTTTCAAAATAGGAATAACAACAATACCACCTGCTTGTTCTGCTTGGTATCTGTGTACAGAAACCAAAAGACCTTCTTAATCACCACTAATTTTCACAGTAATATAGGCAGCGATCAAGGGTTTCGTTTTACTGGAAGATGAAGATAAAGTATTTCAAATATTACATTATCATCTAGTTTTTAAAAAATATGACTAAAAATTGTTTTACTTTGTTATTTTGACCCCAGTGTCAGATAGTCAAATCCACTTTATTTCACATGAGATTCTTTTTTGTCTATTTTATTTCTATTTGATTTTCTTCCTTAAAGAAGTATCAAGGAGTCACAGATGCCTTTTTCTCAAAATGGAATATTGCATATTGTACTCTGAACAGGACAGGGACCTTCTTTTTTGGAGAAAAATGAGACCATGACACCTGGGTGGATGGCAAGCGAATGGCAGGCCACGACTGGAGGAGGCTTCTTAAAAAAATGCCAGGCAGTCAGAGCAGACCAGCAGTCAAAGAGAAGCCCAGTGTCCCGCAGTCCATGTCTACTGGGCCCCGGATTGCACCAAACCAAGATATTTACACGTTCTCTTACTTGCTTCTTGATGAACCTGTTTTTGGAAAACCGTCTTTCCATTCTACCAGTCCTATTAGGTATTCTTTTTTACCTTTATCTTCAAAACATGCTGATTGTAATGAGTTATACCCATTTGGAGTCACTGATTTCTTGCTCTTTCTGATTCACTATTTTCTTCAACAACTTTGCAACTTCCCTTAACATCACAAAACTGTGGTTTTCCCTAGTTTTCTTTATTTCATGTCATCATTATTCCTTCTATGTGCTTCTGGTTCAAGGTTTATAAATCAGCCCTGTGAGAAAAATCATCACATCACTGTACTTGAAGAACTAAGGGAAGGTGGGGATCATTTGCATTACTAATGCCCTGCATCTAAACTGAGCTAAAACTTGAGCTGGTGTGTGACTGGCCCTTTATTCTGTCTTTGGCAGACAGTCTGACCATTTTGAGCTCAGCCCACCTATCTGCCCAAGAACAGGTTTTCACATATCGATAACTGGATAAATTACAACTTGCCAATTTCTGCTGATGAAGCCGTGCATCACGGTCACAAACCCAGCACCTGCAGCAGTATGCACTGTGTTCTAGTTCGCCGTCACTTATCAACAGACTTCTCTGTTTGGAAAAATTTTTCTTGTCTGGAAATGGGATGGAGAAAGAGCAGCACAAAGCAGATGTATTTATGTACACAACGCATGCTTTAGGGTTAGGATAATAGTTTAGAATATCATGGTGGAGACACAGCTCTCAAGAATAATTTCCATCTATTCCAATCATTAAAGGTTTACTTTATGTTTGTACATTACGAAGACTGCACAAATCTCACCGTGGGCTCCACACCAGGGCTCGGCAATGTACACGTGGGGTATTTGAAAATATACTTTCCTACCTATTTAAATAAAGAAAATATGTTCAGCTAAGAAAGATCAATAAGACACACACACATGTGATGGCTGCAGCAAATCTGGCAGCAGTGGAGAAAAAATTTGCTCCCTGGGAGCCACAGAGAATGCCAGCACCGGAGGCAAAGAGTGAGTTTGGGCAAGTTTGCTGGTGACATAGAAATAGACATAGAAACAAAGGGGGGCATTTCTGTGAGATGGCATTCCTAGGCCCACGTCCACAGGGGATGGGAACAGTGAAAGGGAGCGTTAACGAGGGGACGGATCGCCGGCACACACTTGGATCGGGCCATTCTTGGTAAGGAACATTCCATCGTTCCTATCAAAGGGCTGGGCTGGGCCCCCTGCTCAAGACACACGATATCCACCATCTTTCTCTTTATCTCGCACCTCAGAAAGTGACATCCCGTCTGATTTGTGATAAACCACAAAGCTTGTCTGATTCTTGGAGGTTGAAAGGAAGCAGGGAACTCAGAAAAGAAACAAAAGACTGCTTCAGGGGCAGAGGGAGCCGTCCACATGCTCACGCGTCTGTGAGAACAACAGACCAGCCTCTCAGACAGCAATATTCATCATTTAAAAATCCCTTCTATTTTTCTGACGATGAAGACTTTACCAATAAATTTCATATTTATTATGATGTTAAACCTTTGTCATGACACAGTTAGTTAAGCTGGCTTGGACGGAGAATCTAAGGAAGATCGCCCATGTTTAAAGAAAAATGAAACACACAAAATCTTCCTGAAAGCATATCCAGATGGTAGCTAGGACTCTGAGCTGATCAAATACTCACTTTTCTTCGTAGCTACGAGACCTCTGGGTGGGCTTCCATGTCCCTCACCCCCGCCCCTGCATCTCTGCCCTCCTGTTGAGTCATCATCTTTGGCAAAAGATGCTGCAGCTACTCCTGCATTTTCTGCTCTTCTCACATACTTTTTGTTTTTCCTCCTGTCTTCATTATGATAAGCCTGTTCTGAGGCAAGCAAGCCACGCTCACAGGCAGACTGAGTCTCCCCAGCCAGTGCAGTGGTACAATCGTGAAGATTGCTTAGAGACGGACCCCTTCTGAGCTCAAAGCACTCTCCCATTCCATTTCATATTTGACGGTCACACCGGGCCAGAAAGGTAGATATTTTTCTTTCTTTGTAAGGGGTGTGGATCCAAAAATCTGAACTAATTGGCTCACATGCGCATAACTAACGGTAATGAGAATACGATTTACATCTAAGACCAGCATTAAGGAAGAACTGTGAAAAATATTCAAAATCTGCAAAGTCTTGCTAGTGTATGACCTCCTCATATTAAATAAGTCACTTTTAATTTGTATAAGATATTCTGACTATAACCACTAGTTCATGCCATGTAATTAATGCTTTATTGTACAAAAAAAAACCCAGAAAATACACATGCAAACACATTTATACACACTTTTCTTAGGACTAATTCATACCAAGAATTGATTCTTGTATCACTTGAAAAATGCCATCCATTTCTGGGGGAAGGAGCGAGTTGGCAGGAAAAAAGGAAGCCTGCAGTTTACAAGCAGAGCTGGACATTCATGAGGGCTCAGCGTTTTTATACAGCTGTACCCTCCTGCCCTCTTATTTGCTTAGCATATGTGTCAAGACCCCTGGTGGATGCCTGAAACTGTGGATAGTACCAAATCCTATATCCACTTTGTTTCTTACCTATACCTAAATACCAGTGATAAAGTTCAATTCTCAAATGAGGCACAGTAGGAGATTAACAAAAATAACTAATAAAAAAAGAGAACAATGTACTGTAATAAATGTTACATGAGTGTAGCCTTTCTCTCTCTCAAAATATCTTATTGTGCTGGACTTACCCTTCCTGTGATGATGTGAGACGTAACATGCCTACTGGGTGAGGTGAAGTGAGGTGAATGCCTTAGACCACTGCTGTGACATGGCCTTAGACCACTGCTGACCTTCTGATGATATGTTAGCAGGAGGACCATCTGCTTCCAGACCACGGCTGACTATGGGTGTCTGAAGCCGTGTAAAGTGAGCTGTGGGTAAGGGGGGCTCAGGTCATAGAAACAAACCTGTGGAAGAGTGAGCTATGCTGAGAGAGCCCTTGGAACATGAAGAGTGAGTCCGTCAAGGGGAGCATCTAACAGGTCCCACTGCTGCTTGTTGAAAGGACAGGATGAGTATCTTTCCCATAAAGAATAATTTGGGCTACATTTCTACAAAGCCAGCATACCTAGTAGTTGCATTATTTTTTTTCTTCCTTCTCTGAGGCTTACCAGAATACCCAATTTCCTCTGCCAAAACCACACGCGGAAACAAATAACAAAAAACTGGGTTCTGCGTAAAATAATTGCAATAGGTTACTGCTGTAGATTGTTCTCATTGTCACAGATGACTGCCAAATGACAGAAGCTGGCAAAACATGAGATCGAGGGAAGAGAGGGGTCAGTTCATCCTAATAGCTCTTCATAAGTCTATTGCCCCCATTTTCATTTGGGGTTAATAGGATGAATTGAGAAATACTAGTAGGAGTTAGTAGAATACACACACCCACACATACATAATTCATAATTTATGAATATGCACACACATATATAATTCACAATATGTGAGTAAAATTTTATTAATTCTTTCAATACCATTAATTATACACAATTAATATATAATTATATGTGACATATAATTGTATCTACTAGATGTAAGGCAGTGCGCAAACCAGTGTAGAAGCCCACACCCCCGGCCCCAAGGGGCCCCACAGGCAGCAGGAGAGCTCAGATATGCTTGCAAATCTGTATTATGCAGTGAAGGTGGGATAATCGCTGTAACAGAAGTATAGAGAGAGTGCTTTGAGGCTACAGGGGAAAAGTAATTTTTGTTTTGCCAGAAAGAATTTTGTTAACATTACAGAAGGTTGGAAATTTGTGGGGTTTTTTTTTTTTACTTTCTTATTTGCATATCAGAGAATTATGAACTTATCATACGTTTCACATGATGTAAAGGGTGAGGTTTGGAAAACTGGTGACTTTTGCACCATCCAGGGTAAATTGAGTCTGAAAAAAGCCATTTCCTTGATGAGGAACCTGGTGGCGCATCTTACGATGAAACACACTCTCTTCTCGCAGTGAAATGCTGTTATGATTCCTGGGAAATGGCATGTTCTCGAGAGGTAATTGCAAATTTCCTTCCCAAGCTGAAATTCAGGAATAACCAAGCAGGCCTTGAAATCAAAAGCACCAGTTGGCTTCACGTCCCTTAGCAAATTTTTTTCCAGAAGTAAATAATTGTTACTGGCTGAAATGACATTCAGCCGAGGCAAAACGGTCCTTCCGAGGCCCAGTGGGGTGCTAATGGTCAGATGGTTTGTCCTTAACTTGCTGGGAGGCAGAGCGGTGCATTCAATCTCGCCCATTCTATTTGAAACACTTAGCTTTTCAATAGGGAGTGCTCAGAAGGAGATGGAAATTGCTCTGGCATCAGAATGAAAACAGAGAGAAGAGGGAAGCAAAAATCGGCAAGCATCACTCTTGGGCTGAGGCGCACTTCTGCATCGCCGTTACGTTGTTGAGCGTTGGTTTCTGAAAACTTCTATGGTAAAATACCAGGCATAGTCACAAACAATGGTATGTTTAGTGACTATAAATCAACAATACTAAATAATGGGTGTTTCAAAGTGGAGAAAACACCAGGGGAGGGAGGGAGGGGGAGAGGAAGGGAAGGAGAAAGGAAGGGAGGGGAAAAAGAAAAAGGAAAGGAAAAGGAAAAAGAAAAAATTGCCTATTAAATCACAGTAACACTCCAAGTTCAGAAATGACTCCCTTCTGTCCAGGAAAACAGTGTTGAGTTACTGTGGCGTCTTCACCACAGCGCGTGCCTGATACTCTGCGCTCTCTCTAGGTTTATGGGCTAGAAACCCTCTCTAAAGGCATCTGCAGGAGGGGCCCTGCGCCCCTTGAACAGGTAGCAGGTGAATAAAGGAGGTCTCTCTCACCTGAAGAAACAACCCTCTGTTCTCATGACTGTTCCCCTGTGGTTCCGTTTCACTGCCGCTGGTCCCAACAGCCAACGAACTGCCGCCGAGGGCCGTGTACTCTGGCCTCCGCGTACACTGCTGCTGTTTCTCCCCAGGTGATGTTCAGTGGGAGCCCTCAGAGGCAGACTCGCTCTGCAGGGCAGTCACACAGCAGGGCGAGGGAAGCAGTATCCGTGCCACGTTCCAGCTACAGGGCCACCCAATACCGCAAACCCCTCCTACCAGTGCCACAGGAATTCTGTCATCGACGGCCTCTGGAGGGAGGACACAAAGATTTACTGACCACCTATCACACGCCAGACCCTGAGCAAGGTTTTTTTTCAGATGCCTTATTGTTCAGTATCATTTATTCTTACAAAACCTCTGTAAGGCAGGGATTGGCCCCTTTTGTGAATGAGGAAAATGAGATGTCGAGAGGGCACCCATCCTCGCCTGTGCACACGGAGTTAGTGAAAGCTGGGTTTAGCAGTAATCCTGTCCCAGAGCTTTCTGCCCCAAGGGAAGTCATGCAGCAGCATGAACTTGGCCACATTTTCAGTCATGTTTTGGAGACCAGCACTGGACTGCTGTCCAGTTTCCTAGCTTGGTTGTCTGCCTAGACATTGTGTTGATCCTTGAACAGTGCTGAATCCTTCTGGTACATTTCTTTTTTGCTTTGGGTTATCTAGTTCTGCTTCAGATGCCTCTTTAGGGGTCCATTCTTTGCACCCAGGAACTCTGATGGCAGCGAATGCTGGGGGGTGATCCCAGGACCCCAGAAGAAGGGTGATGCGACCAGCAGGCGGATGGGATGGAGAGAGTGCCCAGAGGGGTTTCCCAGACGAGGGCTGGGTCTGAAAGGATCAGAAGGTCAAGGAAAGAAGAGAAAACAGTCCGAGACAGAGGAAACAGCATTACAGAGGCAGGGAGGCAAGATAAGATCTGATGTGCTCTGAAATGCAGCTCCGTTTCAGAATTATTTGAACTAGTTCTGCTGATTTCTTGTGTGTTTTTAACTGAGTTTCAGTGATCATTCTGTTAAAATGAGTGACGATGTCTCCCGATTTCTCTAATTCTCTATTTCTACTTCCCATGGGGTTGAATTTTATAAGCAATCTTTTGTCTATGACCTCAGCTCAGAAGTGACTGAATAAAAAGGTCATGTGTGCAGCTGAGTGAACACAGTGAGATATTTCTGTGCTTGGATTTTGTTGATGTACCCACATGCCTTTTAAAAACAAAAAAACTGTTGAAGCAAAAATGCTTTGAAAGTTCTGTTCAAAAACATTGGTGGGGAACCAACCAGAAGGTAGTATGGTACTGAATAAGGAAATAGCTTTAAAAAGAAATGGGGAAAAGAAGGAAAAGTAGAGAGAGGGAGAGAGGGAGAGAGAAAGGAAGGAAGGAAAGGGATTCCAAGTGGAGGGGCTCCGTGGCTGAGAGTATAAAGTGCCTGGGGAATTGGAGCTCGGGAGAAAATGTTCCCAGAGCCCGCGGAGTTAGAGCTTTTCTCCACAGGCATCAGAAAGCCATCTGAGATGGCATTAATCACAGCAGTCTCTCAGTCAATTTTAGGTTTGGAATAAATTACTCTGAAAGGAGTGAAAATGGCCGAGAGGGCAACAAGTTGGAGCAAGAAGGTCCCTAATGAGGGTCTGTAATTAACCAAAGGCAGGACTGAAGACTCGTTCAGGGCGTGGGCACTGGGCGCTGGGAGAGGGCACGGATGGAAGAGTAGGCAGTTGGGAGGTAGAATTGGCAGCGTTCAGACAACCCATCGTCGTATTTTGAGAATTTCCCACAGACACCCCGACGTTTAATCCTCTGATTGCCAGTTCCACACAGGCCAGTTGACATGTGTATCATTATCTTATCATGGCTCTCCTGAGAGGGGCAAAACGCAGGGTCGGTGTCACAACACAGCTCTCTGTGCCACGGAGGCAAAGAAGGTGGAGCAGATTCACAGTGACCGTGACGATCACCGGTGCCTCCCTTGCTCTTTGCTCATTGCCTCGGGGAGGGACCTGCGGGCCGGCTTGGAGAGCATCAGCGGTGTAAGGAGGCCCCCGAGTACCACCCTTTGTGCTGCTTCTAGACAGCCGAACAGCTCTGCTTTGACATTTTTGTTCACTTGGATTCAGCTCGGGACACGGACAATCGGCTTGCCAGCTCCGGGATGTTTCTCAGCTGCTCCTCCGCCTAGATTCCTCTTCATGGGACTTGTCAGCGCCTGCGCACGCCCACGCTTTGGCAGAGATGAGATGATGGGAAGGTGCGCAGGGTGACAGCTGAGGTTATGGTCATCCTGGTTGGCAGAGAGGTCGTTTCATCCTGTCTTAAGCCCTGGCTTGATGTCAATCCTGGTCCTCTCTGCCCTAAATACTCAAGCCACATGGTCCCTATCCTGATGCACTGTAGGTCCCACTGAGCTGACCTGTCTGGCTCCTGCCCACTTCCTGCTGCTTGCAGAGAGGCCCACAGGCCACCCAGGAGCTGGGATCTGACCCTCAACCGCATGATGGTCCACTTCTCCTCACAGCCTGCTTACCAGAGACAGGATCTGTCACATGTCAGTAACTCAACAAACACTGATTCACCTCCATCCCACAAGCAATTATAGCGGACCTACTGTGTGCCAGTCACACTAACTGGTACTAAAGATACAATAAATGAAATAGTTCTAAGAATCCAGAAGTGTATCATCTAAATGACGGCACATAAATAAAATAATTAATTATGACAATATAAAAGGACGTAACTGCAAGAACAGCAATGATTCTGATGGGCAAAAATGTGAGAGGAATGGATTAAGGTGGTTTCATTTGTCATGGTCTTTAATCAGCTCTACTGGGGCATAATTCACAAGCAATAAAACTTATTTTAAGAATACAATTGAGTAAGTTTTGATAAATTTGTATATACTCATGAAACAACAATCACAATCAAGATATGCAAAGCTTCCATCATCCAGAAGGTTCCCTTGGGCTTGCCCCGCCCCCAGAATACCACTGATCTGCTCTCTAGTGATACAGATTAGATCCGTCTTTCCCGGGTTATGTTCGAATGGAATCATATAGTATGAGCTCCTTTGTCTGATTCCTTTTGTTCAGCAGAATATTTCCGAGATTCATTCATATTCACAGTACTGTACTTAACTTCTTGTTAGTGTATCATTCCGTTGAACACAGACAGTGCATTTGTTTACCCATCACATGTGACGGACAGTTGGGTTGTTTCCGATTGTAGGCTACAATGCAAAGCCGTTACAAACATTGGGATATGTGTTTCATGGATTATGTATTTGTGGATGTATTTTGCAGATATGTATTTTCATTTCTGTTTTTAAATACCTAGGAGTATTTTAATTTTAATTTCTGACATGGTTAACAATGTTTAACACATATCATGTGTTTATTGACCATTCACATATCTTTTTTTGGATGAGCACCTATGCAACATTTTTCACTTGGGTTATTTTTCTCCTTATTATTAAGTTTTTTTTTTAATCACATATTCTACATAATGAGTCCTTTGACAAATATGTATACTGCTTATTTTTTCTCCAATATGGGGCCCTTTTTTGTTTTTTTAAGGTATCTTCTAAAAAAGAGAAGCTTCTGATTCTGATGAGGGGCATTTTACTGATCTCTCTTTCATGGGTATTGTCCTATTTAGAAATTTGCCAGCCCCAAAGTCATGAAGGTTTCTTTCTTAAATTTTCTCCAGGATTACAGTTTTAACTTTTAGATTGAGTTGAAAGATCCATTTTATGTTATTTCTGTGTGTATACCACACAGTGTTGAGAGCCACCTATTCTCATTTTGATATGCACTTTTTCCAATTCCATTTCCTGAAAAGGCTATCCGATTGCTGCTCGATTCTTTCTACCTTTTGCTGGAAATCAAGTCACCACATGTGAGTGGTTTTATTTATGGACTTTGCTTTTGTTTTGCTGGCCTTTATATATCTATTCTTTCTCAAGTACGATTTTGATGACAGGAGCTTTATAGTAAGTGTTGAGTTTAAGTTGTCCAATGTGTCCTGCCTAAAAATAAGCTCCTTTGAGTTTTCGATATAAATTTTAGAATTTGCTCGTCATTGTCCACAAGAGCTATCTGAGATTTTCTCTGGGTTCATATTGAATCAGTACATCAGTATGTTGAGAATTATATTGTAACAATCTGAGTCTTCCGATATATGAGTATATGTAGTTTGCAAGAACTTCCACAGCAGAATATCACAGACTGAGTAGCTACAATAATAAAAATTTATTTTCTCACAATTGCAGAGGCTAGAAGTCTAAGATCAAGGGGTTGGCAGGGCTGGTTTCTCTGGGCCTCTGTCCCTGGGCTGTGGACAGTCCCCTTCTCCTGTGTCCTCATGTGGCCATCCCTCTGCCTGCATGCCTGCTGTCTCTTCCTCTTCTTATAAGGACGCGGGTCCTGGTGGATGTGGACCCCACTCTAATGGCCTCATTTCATCTGGGACACCTCTCTAAAGTTCCTATCTCCAAATGCTGTTGCATTCTGAGGTGTTTGGGGGTTAGAATTTCAACATCTGAATTTGGGTTGGGGGGCACAGTGCAGCCCATTACATACACAATCCATTTATTTACATTTTCTTTAATTTTTCTTGGCAATATTTTGCAGTTTTCAGATCTTGCACATCGTTGGGTTAAATTTGTCACTAAATTATTCATATTTTAATGCTATTGTCCATCCATATTTCTAAATATCAACTTCTAGCTGTTCGTTCACTGCTAGTATACAGAATTACAACCTTTTATACTGCCCTATCCCATGACATTGCTAAATTCACTTTTTAGTTCTTGAAGCTTTTTGCTTTTAGATTCCTTAGAATTCTACATAGATAACTGCATTTCCGGCAAACAGAGGGTTTTTTAATTCGTCCTTTCCAATTTACGTGCATTTTATTTCTTATTCTTTACCTACTGAGCTGGGTAGGTATTAAATTTTATAAACATATATATCTGTCCCTCAGGAAACTTACATTCTAGTGGAAACAACAGGACATATACACATATAAATATAGTAATTTCAAATATAAGCAATGTTATAAAATAAAGAACCTAGGGAAACATATAATAAAATATATTATCTTTATAATAATAAAATAATTAGCTGGCGTTTGGTGGGAATGTAGACACCCACTCTAGCCAGGATGCAGCAATGGGGAAGGGGACATAAGGGAAGATGGGGGTAGGGCTGGGGCATGACATGAAACATTCCAGGCAAGAGGGACAGCAATTCCAGGCCCAGTCAAGAACAAGTAAACAGAATGATGTTCAAAAAATGAAAAGGTCAATGTGACTGGAATATGGTAAACTAGAGAGAAAGTGTCAGGAAGTGGATTCAAAGTCAAGCACGGCCTAAATCAATGTGAAGTCTTGTAGCCCAGATTTTATCTGAAAACATAATCTAGCATATAACCAAGAAGTATTCTTTTTTAATTTAATGAAGAAGCCTATGTCCCTTCTAGAAAACTACATTGCCTGCCTACAAATAACTATAAATATATGTTGGTGTACATTTTAATTATAATAATATAAATGGAGACAGCAAATATTAATATAACATTATTATGTTCTAGGTGCTACTGTAAACACTATATATATGTGTCTGTATGTTTGCATGTACACATCCAATAGAGAACATTTTTATTTTATGTAATAACTTACCTACTTATGTATAATATAGGAATTCCCTCTCCTCATATTTATATCTTCCTCATTATGTAGAGTCATCATATATTTTCTCTGCAACTCAAGTTTGGGCTGTTGTCATATTAAACCCTCACTATTAGGCTCCCCTGTAAAGACAAAGGAAACAAACAGGTGCATCCTGCTTATCTGCCTTTCAGGTCTCAGATGGGGAGCGTGGCCCTGAGGACAGGCTCTGGTCCCTGGACAGGATACATCTCTGTAACAGAGCACAGATAGTCACCTCACAGTTGGCCTGACACCGGTGCCTCACTGGGTGACAAGACGATGTACAAAACAAATTATAGAAGAAAGTAAGACAACTGGAGTATCGCCAAACTGCACAGAGGAAACTCTGCAAGAGCTTGTGTATATCTTTGTATTGGCAGTGTTTCTGCCGCGCATCTGATTATTCATTGCAGGCAAGGTGAAAATGAATATTCTGAGTAAGACTTTGTTCTTGCCAAAGAATAAGAACAGAATCTGTGATGCTAAAACCCTGCAGGTCTGATATTCTCTAGTGAATTTACAAGGCATTCTGAAGTGGGTGGCAGACTGTCAAGAGTCTCTCTCTCTGGAACAGTGGGGTTCGTGAATCGGTAGGGCTGACTTTCACTGTTACCTCCCCTTCTGCTGTTGTCCAAATATACTTTCTGGTAGAGCTGAAGTATACGAGATTCCTCAAATAAAAATGAATAAGCAGCCAATGGTTGATCTGTACCAGGCACATGCTGGGCAGTGGGAATATAGGGTTTGCAAGCTAGAACTGGCCTCTGTCTTTTGGTGACACAGCTGAGCAGGGAAAGCACAATGAAGAAGTACTGGCAATGAAGTATGGCAAGCGTTACAGGGGGCGGAGGGCTAAGCATTGCGATCCCACATACCGACACATCCCCCTACCCCGCCTTCTCTGGAAGTCAGAGATCCCCACGGCAAGTGATCACCGGGCTGAGCCCCGAATGAGGAGCAGCTTGTTGGCACATTAAGAGCAAAGGAAAATGGTTTTGGACGCAAATAAATGTATTTACTTATATTTACCTACTTGACATTTTTGTTCCTGGTTCAGTTCTACAACCATATTACTTTGAATTTTTTATTATTATAATTTACTTATTATTTTCCTTTTTAATCCAACTAATTTAGGTTTTCTTTTCTCCTTTTCTTTTTACATCTTTTGGAATTAACAGATACAATTTTTAATCAGTTTCCCCTTCATTAACTCATTAGGTATATACTAGTTACTAATTTTAGTAGTTATTCTAATAACAACCTCCTGTATCCATGCCTTCCACAACATAATACAAATTATTACCTTGATCATTTCCTCAGAAATGCTAAAACCATATTGCTTTTGAATTTCATTTACTTATCTTCTGCTTTTTCAATTACTAGTTTCATGTGTTTTATATAACACATATTTTAAGCTCCACAAGGTGTGCTACTATTTCATATAGTTAGTATTTATTTACATTTCCCCACTTCACATTTTTGTTAGTAGGTTGCTGTGTGCATTTTGTGTTTCCTTCTGAGAGCAGTTTTCTCCCCTCTTTTGTATTTATTTTAGTGAAGATGTTCTGACAACCAATTCTCCCAGTTTTTGTTTGGTGGAAATGGCTTCATTTGGCCTTCTTTTTAGGATATTTTCATTAGCTGTATAATTCTAGGTTAGCAGGGTTTTTAAATTCTTAATTTCTTTTCAAGTGTCTTTTAGTTGACTTCTGTATTCAATTATTTCCTTTGAGAAGTTATATGTCTTCTGGTTGCTACTTTGGGAAAAAAAAATTATCTCCCATTCATGGCTATGTTTAAATTGTTTGTAACATACTATTCAGTTGTTCTATAATATGCATAGATAGGGGTTGTTGTTGTTTTTAATGTACCCTGCATAGGGTATCCTGCACCCAACTTACATAAATCTGTAGGTTGAGGTTGCTTATCAGTATTGAAAATTCCCAGTCATTATTTCAGGTAGAGCTTCTGCCTATTCACGGTCTTTTTTCTTCTTTATAGAAAAAGACTTAGACTGTGAGATCTCTTCAATGTTTTGCATTTCTCTTGTGTTCTTTCCCTACATTTTTATTCTTTTTACTCTTTGTTGTCATATGGATTTTTGTTTTTGATCACCTCTATTCTAGAAGACAAGTCCTATAGTTAAACTCACTATAGATGTTCTGATTTTAGATAATGTATATTTTATTTTATTTCAATCATTTCTTTATTAGAGAGTCTGGTTCTCTATTGAAATCTCTCATTTACTTTTTCTTCTGTTTTCTTACATGTATTAATCATAACTATATTATAGTCATTTTCTACATATTTCTCATGTGAGAATGACCTGTAGTTCTCTTTCCATCGTCTGCTTTGTCTCGATTCTAGTCCATTTTCAGCGGCTTTCTTCTTAGTAAGTTTTAGCCTCTTACCCTGTGCAGCTGCTCTGTTACAGTGTCTCTAGGCCCAAAGATCAGTCCTCCCTCCGGGTGAATCCCAGATTCTCAGCCCTTTCCTCTTTAAACAGATTTGGCGGATGTCCCCCAGGGCAAAATGGCTCCAGAATATGAGTTCAGCCCTCGGAGATTCTCTGCTGCCTGAAGGCTTGGCCCCTTGGGGCCTCTTCATATCATTAGTTCACTAACGACCTTAAGCCCAGTGTATTTATATTTTACTTGGACTTTCTAATTGTTTTCAGCGGGCACATTGATCTACGCATGCAACGCATCTCACCTAAAACTCAGCCCCTGCCTTTTACTACCTGTGGAGAATGGGAAAGTGAAAGCCCTTGACCGTGACAGTGCAGCCCGCTCTGTTGTTTAGCCCTGTAAGTCATTTAATCACCCTGGATATTGACTCTAATAACTAGCAAAGCTTACTTCAACGTAACAAGGGCACAAAGTCAGTTACATGTTAATGTTTAAGTCCTTTTGTACCATGGAACCCCTTTTGTACCATGGTTCTGCTCACCCAGGTCCTTGGATCCGGCAGACAGGATCAAGGCACGTCCTCTTGGTAACACGTTTAGGCTGGAAGCAGCCCGCTTTACTTCCACTCACAGCCCACCCTGGCCACATGGTCCCATGCACATGCGGAGAAGGCTGGGAAAGTGATCCTTGGCCTGAAAGCTGCTTCTCAGAGCACCTCCTAACTGTGGAAGGGGTGGGCCCCTCCTGCTCCAGCAGACACCAAAGGACAGGGGCCCCTCCCTGGAGGTAACATTTGGCAAGAAGACATATGAAAAAGGGAAGGGAGAAGACATGAAAGAACTAGTTTATTTGGAACAAAAGAGGAATCAAATAGGTAGATTAGAAACCAGGATTATAAAATAAAATATTTTTAGCAGATCTAAGATGCCACATATGAAATCTGTACATGCTTTGTGGACCATAAGAAAAATGTTACCAATTATGTGATGACACAATGCCCTCTAATTACATTAATAGTAATAAGCTTGTCAATTTCAGAGTTATTAAACTATAAACTACTCATCTTTGAATAGATGAGGTAAGGCAGAAAAGGTCTTGAAAAGTTTCCTTTCTTCCTTTCAAAATATTCAACATAGTCAGCCTTACAGGTGGCGATCAACAATCTAAGATATTCGACTTAGTCTTATTGTGGCTCTGACTATGATCGCTTTAAAATGTGTAACCTTTGATTTTGTTCTTATCTGGGGTGTTTTGGTTGGGTCCGGCCTATAATTACTAGCTAGCTTTTCTGTTTCGTGGTCATGTACTTCAGTTCTCACACCTCTGCAAATCTTCTCCAGCCCATGAATGTAGGAATTTGAAACTCACCCAGTCATATTCTTTCTCTTGGGTTAAAGCAAGGAATACAACAGCTTTACAGAGCATATTTAGCCCTTGCTTTTAAAGACAGTCTACAATTAAGAACCCTACATTTAAATTTTCTATGATAAACCAGTGTAAATTCCTTAATAACCTCACATAAGCATTAATTTCTTGGCTTTTAAATATGGGGAATTTAGACTTGACTCTTGAATTCAGTTTGATTTTTCGTTGTGGTAACAGAAAGAGGAATATGAAAACCTTACTGATGTGACAAGCTGGGAAACTGCAATATAGGACAGTGTTGCTGTTATTACAGCTACTATTAAAATCCAAATAACTATGCTATCAATCCATAAACATGTTTTTCTGAATATATACATAATGAATATGAACTCATTATAACCATATGGGCTCCATGGGTCAAAAACATTACAGTTCTCTGTCCTCAGGAGATAGGAATTTCTTGGTGATATAACAAATGTTTAGAAATTCTGCATTCTTATTTCATTGTCAAAACATGTTATTATTACTCAGATTAATCAGATTTTCGCACATTATAACAATAGTAGTCATCACCCAAGGGCCTCATCATAACAAATATACTGCTGTATAAATCTTCTGGGATACATTTTCAGCGTCAGACTATTTCAGGGTTGGATGGGCCCCTAGAAACATTTGATAAAGTACCATCTCAGACTCCATGCTTCAATCATCTGTTTAGATCTGAGTTTATTTAGCCACTTCTTGAGTACTTACAGAAAGTGGCATCTCACTGTTTCCAAAGCAGCCGAGTTTTCTTGTTAAGTAATTCCAGTTAGGAATCTCTCCCCACCTTCCTTCTCTTGGGTTCCATCCACCGCGTGCTATGCACCTCTTAGAACGACCATGAGGATTAAGGAAGATAACGCTTGTAAAGTGCTTTGCAGAGTCTCCAGGACATAATGAATCATTCCTTCTACCCAACTTTCATCCAGGGAAATTCTTTCTACCCTTAGGATATTGCTGAAGAGTTACTCCCCCCCTCCCAGGTCTTTAGAATCCCGAGACGGAGTGGTTAAATTCCCGGCCCCAGCACCTCTAGAGCATGAATCCTTGTTTGTATCCTGCTTTCTCCTCTCCTTCTTCAGGGTAAGAGCTTTGCCCTGCCTCCTACAGTTTTACAGTACCTAGCTGATTATTGGGCACACAGGAGATGCCTAATAGGATGTTCTGAATGAACAAATAAAGTGAGGGGCTATTATAGATTTTAGTTAAAGTAGCAACTGCTAGGCCTGAAACAACTTCCGGTGTTGAGCGACACGACGCGACGTGGAATGTGACTTATTGGGATGAGCGGCTTTATTAGGGGCTTGCACATTGGCATGTAAGCAGATAAAAGTGAAGTCATGTTTAAATTAGGCAAGTTCAAGATTATGCAAACAGTATGCAGTGGTTGCAGGAATGGAAGCACAGCCTGGTCTTTGCTTCATGTTTTACTGAGTTATGATGCAAAATGGTCCCTTGATGCCTCTCCCTACACAGTTGCTCTTTTCTAGGGACAATCAGGCCTTCTATCATTCCAAAATAAATACTCATTATTTAGTTTTGTGGATTTTTTTTTTGCCAGGTCCAGTGTTTTTCTGGGTTCATGTGTATCCCTAGTAGTTTGTCCCTTCACAAAGGCAGGATGGATCTAGAGATGCAGCAAGAACGCTTTGACTTCCTCTGTCTAGATTTTTTATCTAGTTTTATATTTGTCTGGAGGAAGCAGTCAGCACTCAATGAGCTCATATTAAGCTCTGGTCCCACCCCTGATTTTTCACGCTATGTACTTAAGGGTCTAATGTCATATTTGAAATCAGTGGACTGTTTCCCATCTCTGTAAGCTGCTTCCTCTGTCAGAATTCCACACTTATTTCTTTTTCTTAAGGAGATTCTTAGAAGCAACATTTCTGTTTCTCATTTTGGATATTATTTGTATTTGTCTCAGGGATATTTACCAAAAGAAATAGGTACAAACTCAAACTAGCTTAAATTAAGAGTAAGGGAAAGAGAACCATGGTGTAGTACCAGAAGGACCCCGCGGAATGAAGGTCTTTGCATGGCTGTTTTCCTCCAGGACGCCTTGCACGTTCATGAATATCCCGTATCATTGTTATTTTCTCCCTCTGATCTTAGTCTCTCCTTGGGGCTTTTTGTTCTTATTTCCCGCAGTAATTGCTTGTATTGTCTTTGAGTTGCCATGGCCACTGACTCCGCTTTATCCTAAAACTCCAGCGCCCAGTAGCATCTGGTTCAGTTGTTTTTGTCACTTTGCTTGACAGAGAAAAATCTGTGTTGGATGTAGCGCTGATAATCAGCTGCTGCCAGAAGGGTGAGGTCACTGGGTCCAAACAGCGACACCGATGGCCTGTCCTCTTTGAGCGCTGCAGCCCCCCACGGCCACTCTGCGGCTACGGCAGAGCCCCGCGTATTAGATGGGCTCCTTCTGAAGAACTGCTGGACGAGAGAGCTCTACGATTAACTTTCAGCACAAAATAATTCCTTGATATCTGCCCCATTGACCACTGTGGGTACCCTATTAAAAACTGTTGGTACTTAAAGATCAGTTCTGTTACGCATTTGGAATGTTTAAAACTATTTTTAATTAATTGTTAAAAAATACGTAGAGAGGGGGACTTCCGGGAAGATGGCGGTGTGAACGGAGCAGCAGATATTTCCTCCCAACATTATATTTATCCAAGAAAACACAGCAAATACAACTATCCCTAAAAGAGAGACCAGAACACACAGGAAAGCGCACATCGTGCAGCCACACCTGAGAGGACTCAGCATCCGGCGAGGCAGCTTTAAAGGGCCTTGCGGAGCGGCGCGGCCACGGCTCTGGAATAGTGGAGCAACAGCGCCACCTACAGCATTAACACAGAAGCCACTCCCAGTGGGCGTGTTTTTTTTTTTAGGTGTTGCTGCTTTTTCCTCCCTTTCTTTTCTTTCTTTCTTTCTCTCTTTTTTTTATTATTAATATGTCTTTTTCTCTTCTTTCTTCTCTTTCCTTTTTAAACTGATAAAGAGCCCAGCTGACATACGTGACAACTACCAGCAACCAATTCTATAGCCATGAAAAGACAGAGGAATATGGTACAGACAAAGCTTCAGACCCAGACAACCCCAGAGAGGGAACCTGAAGGGATGGACATGCACAGTCTTCCTGAAAAAGAATTCAGAATAAAAGTCATAGCCATGCTGACAGATCTACAGAAAAATGTGCAAGAGCTGAGTGAGGAAATGAGGAAAGACTATGCAGAAATGAGACAAGCCATCGACGGGCTTAACAGCAGACTGGATGAGGTACAAGACACTGTCAATGAAATACAAAACAGGGAACAGGAATACAAAGAAGGTGAGGCAGAGAGAGCAAAGGATCTCTAGGAATGAAAGAATATTAAGAGAACTGTGTGGCCAATCCAAATGGAGCAATATTTGCAGTATAGGAGTACCAGAGGAAGAAGAGAGAGAAAAAGGGATAGAAAGTGTCTTTGAAGAAATAATTGCTGAAAACTTTCCCACGCTGGGGAAGGAAATAGTCTCACAGTCCACGGAAGCCCACAGATCTCCCAACACAAGGGACCGAAGGAAGACAACACCAAGACACATAATAATTAAGATAGCAAAGATCAAGGATAAAGACAGAGTATTAAAGGCAGCTAGAGAGAGAAAAAAGATCACCTACAAAGGAAAACCCATCAGACTGTCATCAGACTTCTCAACAGAAACCTTACAGGCCAGAAGAGAAGGGCATGATATATTTAACGTAATGAAACAGAAGGGCCTCGAACCAAGAATATTGTATCCAGCACGATTATCATTTAAATATGACAGAGGGATTAAACAATTTCAAGACAAACGAAAGCTGAGAGAGTTTGCCTCTCATAAACCACCACTACAGGATATCTTAAACGGACTGCTCTAGAGGGAAGCTCCCCTAAGGCTAAAAAGATGTCACCAGAGAAAAGATAATCATAGCAAAGAAAGCAGACCATCTAAATACTAACTAAAAGCAAAGAATAAAACACCTAATATATAAAGAAAGGAGGAGGAAGAATAGGAAGGGAAAGATAAAGAAACATCAGACGGCGTTCACAATAACTTAACAGGAAAGTTAAGTTAGATTCTTAGATAGTAAAGAAGCAACCCTTGAACCTTTGGTAACCACGAATCTAAAGCCAGCACTGGCAATAAGTACGTATCTATCAATAATCACCCTAAATGTAAATGGACTGAATGCACCAATCAAAAGACACAGAGTAACAGAGTGGATAAAAAAGCAAGACCCATCTATATGATGCTTACAAGAGACTCACCTCAAACCCAAAGATATACACAGACTAAAAGTGAAGGGATGGAAAAAGATATTTCATGCAAACAACAAAGAGAAAAAGCAGGTGTTGCAGTACTTGTATCAGACAAAATAGACTTAAAAACAAAGAAAGTAGCAATAGATAAAGAAGGACATTACATAATGATAAAGGGGTCAGTCCAACAAGAAGATATAACCATTATAAATATATATGCACCCAACACAGGAGCATCAGCATATGTGAAACAAATACTAACAGAATTGAAGGAGGAATTAGACAGCAATGCATTCATTTTAGGAGACTTCAACACACCACTCACTCCAAAGGATAGATCAACCAGGCAGAGGATAAGTAAAGACACAGAGGCACTGAACAACACACTAGAACAGATGGACCTAACAGATATCTACAGAACTCTGCACCCAAAAGCAGCAGAATACACATTCTTCTCAAGTGCACATGGAACATTTTCCAGAATAGACCACATACTAGGCCACAAAAAGAACCTCAATAAATTCAAAAATATTGAAATACTATCAACCAACTTCTCAAATCACAAAGGTATAAAACTAGAAATAAATTTTAGAAAGAACTCAAAAAGGCTCACAAATACATGGAGACTTAACAATATTCTCCTAATGAATCAATGGGTTAACGATCAAATCAAAACAGAAATCAAAGAATATATGGAAACTAATGACAACAACAACACAAAGCCACAACTTCTGTGGGACACAGCAAAGGCAGTTCTAAGAGGAAAGTATATTGCAATCTAGGCCTATTTAAAGAAGGAAGAACATTCCCAAATGAACAGTCTAAAAACACAATTATTGAAACTGGAAAAAGAAGAACAAAGGAGGCCCAAAGTCACCAGAAGGAGGGACATAATAAAGATCAGAGAAGAAATAAATAAAATTGAGAAGAATAAAACAATAGAAAATATCAATGAAACCAAGAGGTGGTTCTTTGAAAAAATAAACAAAATAGATAAACCCCTAGCCAGACTCATTAAGAGAAAAAGAATCTACACACAAAAACAGAATCAGAAATGAGAAAGGAAAAATAACGACAGATCCCACAGAAATACAAAGAATTATAACAGAATATTATGAGCACCTATATGCTAACAAGCTGGAAAACCTAGAAGAAATGGACAACTTCTTAGAAAAATACAGCCTTCCAAGACTGACCAAGCAGGAAACAGAAAATCTAAACAGACCAATCACCAGCAACGAAATTGAATCAGTAATCAAAAAACTACCCAAGAACAAAACCCCCAGACCTGATGGATTCACCTCTGAATTCTACCAGACATATAGAGAAGAAATAACACCCATTCTCCTTAAAGTTTTCCAAAAAATAGAAGAGGAGGGAATACTTCCAAACTCTTTCTATGAAGCCAGCGTCACTCTAATACCAAAACCGGGCAAAGACCTCACTAAAAAAGAAAATTACAGACCAATATCCCTGATGAACATAGATGCAAAAATACTCAACAAAATATTAGCAAACTGAATTCAAAAATACATCAAGAGGATCATACACCATGATCAAGTGGGATTCATCCCAGGGATGCAAGGATGGTACAACATTCGAAAATCCATCAACATCATCCATCACATCAATAAAAAGAAGAACAAAAACCACATGATCATCTCCATAGATGCTGAAAAAGCATTTGATAAAATTCAGCATCCATTCATGATTAAAACTCTCAACAAAATGGGTATAGACGGCAAGTACCTCAACATCATAAAGGCTAAATATGACAAACCCACAGCTAACATCATACTTAACAGTGAGAAGCTGAAAGCTTTTCATCTAAGATCGGGAACAAGACAGGGGTGCCCACACTCTCCACTGTTATTCAACATAGTACTGGAGGTCCTAGCCATGGCAATCAGACAAAACAAAGACATACAAGGCATCGAGATTGGTAAAGAAGAAGTCAAATTGTCACTATTTGCAGATGACATGATATTGTACATAAAAAACCCTAAACACTCCACTCCAAAACTACTAGAACTAATATCTGAGTTCAGCAAAGTTGCAGGATATAAAATTAACACACAGAAATCTGTTGCTTTCCTATACACTAACGATGAACTACCAGAAAGAGAAATCAGAAAAACAATTCCATTCACAATTGCACCTAAAAGAATAAAATACCTAGGAATAAACCTAACCAAGGAAGTGAAAGACCTGTACTCTGAAAACTACAAGACACTCCTAGGAGAAATTAAAGAGGCCACTAACAAATGGAAATGCATCCCATGCTCTTCGGTAGGAAGAATAAATATTGTCAAAATGGCTATACTACCTAAAGCAATCTACAGATTCAATGCAATCCCTATCAAACTACCAACAGCTTTCTTCAATGAACTCGAACAAATAATTCTAAAATTCATATGGAACCAGAAAAGACCCTGAATAGCCAAAGCAATCCTGAGAAGGAGGAATCAAACAGGGGGAATTACGCTCCCTGACTTCAAGCTCTACTACAAAGCCACAGTAATCAAGACAATTTGGTATTGGCACAAAAACAGACCCACAGACCAGTGGAACAGAATAGAAAATCCAAACATTAACCCAAACATATACAGTCAATTAATATTTGATAAAGGAGCCTTGGATATACAATGGGGAGATGACAGCCTCTTCAGCAGCTGGTGTTGGAAAAATTGGACAGCTACATGTAAGAGAATGAAACTGGACTACTATCTAGCCCCATACACATAGGTAAACTCAAGGTGGATCAAAGACCTGAATGTAAGTCATGAAACCATAAAACTCTTGGAAAAAAACATAGGCAAAAATCTCTTGGACATAAACATGAAAGACTTCTTCATGAACATATCCCCCCGGGTAAGGGAAACAAAAGCAAAAATGAACAAGTGGGACTATATCAAGTTGAAAAGCTTCTGTACAGCAAAGGACACCATCAGTATAACAAAAAGACATCCTACAATATGGGAAAATATATTCATAAACGATGTATCTGATAAGGGGTTGACATCCAAAATATATTAAGAAGTCATGCACCTTAACAAACAAAAAGCAAATAATCCAATTAAGAAATGGGCAGAGGACATGAATAGACACTTCTCTAAAGAAGAAATTCGGATGGCCATCAGGCACATGAAAAGATGCTCCACATCGCTGGTCATCAGAGAAAAGCAGATTAAAACCACAATGAGATATCACCTCACACCAGTGAGGATGACCAACATCCAAAACACAAACAACAACAAATGTTGGCGAGGATGTGGAGAAAAGGGAACCCTCCTACACTGCTGGTGGAAATGCAAATTAGTTCAACCATTGTGGAAAGCAGTATGGAGGTTCCTCAAAAAACTCAAAATAGAAATACCATTTGACCCAGGAATCCCACTCCTAGGAATTTACCCTAAGAATGCAGCAGCCCAGTTTCAAAAAGACAGATGCACCCCTATGTTTATCGCAGCACTATTTACAATAGCCAAGAAATGGAAGCAACCTAAGTGTCCATCAGTAGATGAATGGATTAAGAAGAGGTGGTACATATACACAATGGAATATTATTCAGCCATAAGAAGAAAACAAATCCTACCGTTTGCAACAACATGGATGGAGCTAGAGGGTATTATGCTCAGTGAAATAAGCCAAGCCGAAAAGGACAAGTATCAAATGATTTCACTCATAGGTGGAGTATAAGAACAAAGAACAAACAAACAAACAAAAAACTGAAGGAACAAAACAGTAGCAGACTCACAGAACCCAAGAATGGACTAATAGTTACCAAAGGGAAAGGGACTGGGGAAGAAGGGTGGGAAGGGAGGGATAAGAGGGTAAAAGGGGGCATTACGATTAGCAGATGTAAGGTAGGGGGGCCACGCGGAGGGCTGTACAACTCAGAGAAGACAAGTAGTGATTCTCATCTCACTACGCTGATGGACAGTGAGTGTAATGGGGTTGGTGGGGGGGACCTGATGAAGGGGGTAGTTTAATTACCATAATATTGCACATGTAATTGTAGGTTAATGATACCAAAATAAATTGTAAATTAAAAAAAAAGAAATGAAAAAAAAATATGTAGAGAGCAGTTTCTCAACCAGGGATTTTACACATGTATGGAGCATGGGCTCTTCAATTTGTCATTGTTGATATATGGCTAGATTTGATATTAGGTTGCCCCAGCTGTATTTTCAGGTATAAAACAATCCAGGTATGTTGAAACAATTGGTTACATGGCAAATTAATTAAAATACAGACTAACACAGGCTTATCTGGTTCTCAGAATCTCATCTAAACCTCATATATCTCCATTCTGAGGCATATATTATAAGCCCTAATGTAATTCTTCATTTCTAAAGACTAATATCCATTACATATAGATGAACACACCATTCATACATATTTATATGTGGAAAATGAATTTTCAGTTCTATGTTACTTAGTTGTATTTTCCTCTTTGGGATGTTATTTTATTTCTCATCATGTGGAAGCTATACATTGTAAGACTGTAACACGTTTCTGGAGGATTCGGGGAGAGTAGTAAGTATTCTTTTCCCTGGCCAGTAGAAACATGTGCTGGTTGATAACCTACCAATTATAATATGCAGTGAGCTTTTATGTTACTGAATAGATTTTTATATTATTGAATTCTTTGCATCCTCATAAAATCCATTCTGCACTTATTTCCAAAATGTTGATTCTATCCATTCATCCATTTCTCCCATGCAATGACTGTTCCTTGTTCTGGGTCCTCTTCACTGGGGAAATTGATAAGCTTTCCTCTTTCTTCAGAACTATTTCAAGTAGCTTTTTGGGAGTCTTTTACTATCTTGCTGAAAACCCAGGAATTAACTTTCTTCTCTCATATTTCAAGCTAAAATTACACTCCCTGATTCCCTTGGAAATAGGTGGGCAACTGCATGACCGGAGGCCCTACACGCTCTGGTTCCGTCCATAGGATGTGCTGCACACTGAACGTGGCGCTGCCTGGGTCCCTCCAAGAGCAGCCCCTTGCTGCTGCCCTGCCGGGACTGACAAGGGACAAGCCCTCTCACAGCCATGTCACTTTTTCCTCTCACACACGTTAGCTGAGAATGGTGTTCTGCGCTAGGAACCAGGTGTTATAGGTTGAACTGTGTTCCCTTAAATTAACGCGTTGGGGTTCTGACCCCTCTACTTCAGAACGAGAACTAATTTGGGGATATATATAGTCTTTACAGAGGTAGTCAGGTTAAAATGAGATCCAATATGATTGGTGTTGTTATAAGGGGAAACTCGAAGACAGACAGGCACACAGGGAGGCCATGTGAACATGAAGACGGCCACTGACAAGCCACAGAGAAAGGCTCGAACGCATTCTCCTCACAGCCACTGAAATGAACCAACCCTGCCAATGACTCTGTCTCAGGTTTCTGGCCTCCAGACCTGTGAGGATATTCATTTCTGTTGTACAGACCCCTGGGTCTCTGGTGTGTTGTTATGGGAGGTCCCAGGAAACTAATACCCTGGGTGCTGATCAGAACAGGTACCATGTCACAGAACACAAGCTTTAACCTGTCAAAGGGGAAGCATCCCCTGAGGGCCTCCAGCAAAGTGTGGCAGGCGGCAGCTTGTGCCTTAGGAAGAATGGCATGAATTCAGTGACCCTGTTCAGTTCAACAAGCCTCTCCTGATTTTCTGCATCCTGATAGTCTAGCGTAAGTGTTTTAAAGCCATGGTAGGTGTCTTCAAGGAACTCACAAACTAGCAGAACAACAAAAATGTAAAATGTCAACCATAATATAATGCAAGATAGTAAATTTCTTAATTGAGATGAGAAAAAAAGCTATCAGAGTAGAGAAAAGGAAGAAATTTACCTTGATATACAGAGGAATGTTCAGGGGACATTTTATAAGATACGGTAAGCTCTCAGTGAGGAAATAGTCTGCTATTCAGAATAGTATTATGATAATCAAAATACTTGGGTAGAGGAGTATGGTAGCAGCTGTGGCATAATTAAATATGGATGTGTTAGTGCAAATGCATATAGACAGAATCTGCTGTATATGTGCTCCTTTCAAAAGAAAAAGATGTGATAGGATGAAGTCACTGCTGCTTGTGATGTTTTTAGAAAACACCTTAACGTCACCCCATAGACAGACTTGTATTTCTAACCAACGGAGAAGGTAAAAATGCTGCAGAAAATTCCAAAAAGTTGCCAAGTTTTTATGATATTTGTGTGACAAATCCCAGACAGATCTGACTTTAAAGGGATCCTGCAGCTCTCTTCAGTTATCATTCCTGGGAGAGAATTAACACCCTTCGAGAAACTTTTATTGGCCTTTTTGAGCTATGCCTTGATCTTCACCAGTTACTATTTTTTTAGATTGTTGGCCTCTCCTCTACCTTGCTGTCTAACATGCAGAACATGTTAAGGTTCTGCTAGGAAAGTCTAGCAGCAGCTTAAATTCAAAAGGGCTGCAGGTTTTTCAAGGGCTTATTTCTGTGTCCTGATGAAGTCTAACAGCTTGTGGAGTGGACGGGAGGAGAGGTGTGTGCCATGGTGGCTGCTAACTCGTGTGGCTAGCCCATGCCTCTGTGGTTTCTTCTCCCGCACTGACTCCACAGGGTCGTGTGTTGAAATAAAAGTTCTGCCCAAACGACCTTACATGCATGTATATACATTTTCTGTTTGGCAACAGAAAGCATGCTTTTTCTTTTTTTAACGAATCCTTAAATTTCCTACCCTATGAAAAAAAAAAAGCACTGTAATTTCTCCAGAGTCTATTGAAGCTGAGGACTACTCCCCAGAGCTGGCAGTTAAGAAGTTATTGTTGAGCCGTGGAAAGAGCCTAAAAATGATGGTAAAAACCATAGACAAAGTACTGGGTGTCACTGATAGGTGGGCACACGGCCTTGGGATCCCCCCACCAACATTCCATGACACTGCGACATGCAAAAAATCCAAGTCCCATCTCTTAAAAAATAATTGCTCATGCTAGGCCTTGAACTGGAATACCTGTGTTTAATTTTGTGTTAGTTCTTATGAGCTAGGGGCTCTTGTCCTGTCTGTACCAAAGAATCACCTAAAGAGCCTTTCAAACTCTCACTACCCCTGGAGCACCCCAGACCAATTAGATCAGCATCTATGGGATGGGACCCTTGAAGCCGCGTTTTTAATGTTTCTCACGTGATTATAATACGTAGCCAAATTTGAAACCAGTATTGACTTTTTGTCCTGGATAAGTCATTTCATCTGTCTTTATCTATGCTTCTCCACCGGCAAAATGGACTGCTTTGGGTCTTCCCAGCTCTGCACTCTGTATCAAAGGAGGGAAGAATGAAGGTATTTAGTCAAGGGGACCTCTTACGTCATCCTCAGTGGTCAGAATCTGTGTTCATGATTCAGTGGCAGGGCTTGTCATCAACTAAGGTTGCGACTGTACTCATGTGTCTGAACCCTGGGCATCCTCAGAAGGTGGAAAGATCAGCCTCGTACTGATACTTCTGTCCTCACAGCAGCAGAAGAGGAAAGGAAACACCAATCATCTGCTGAACCGCTGGGCAATATTCTTTCTTCCAGGCCAAATCCCACTGGGCATCACATCACCTTCCTGGCTTTGGATGTTTACTCCCTGGGGTTGAAGCCAGGGAAACAGGCAGACTGGGAAGGATGGGTTTTGGCTACTGGAGAAAAATGCATGACTGTGGGTCCAGATGCTGAGCCAGGAGAGGCCGAGCGCAGGACAGCAGGAGAGCAGTGTAAGCAGCACAGGCCAGGAGGAGGATTCACGTGGCCTGGATGAAAAGCAGGGAAGCAGATCAGGACTCCTCAAGGCCCTGCAGCCCAAGATGGGACAGGTGCCAGTGGACAAGGAGCAGATCACGTGGAAGTAAGGATCAAGTTCAGATAAACAGTAACAGAGAAGTTCATGGGCGAATTACCGGCTCGATCCAGGGATGGATTCTAGGGACTCTAGGCTCCCAGTGGAGGGTGGTCTGGTGTCTCTTGGCAGGATAGGTTCAGCATCTTGCCAAAAGGAGATTCCCTCCACAGGGACATCCAGAAAGCTCTCTGTCTCAGTTGACTATTCCATCCCTGGTCTTCCAGAATTATTACTTGCCCCAGTCACTTAAAAATCGATCTTGAACCACTGAAGCCTTCTCCTCATAGTGGCCTTCACTGTGTATCTCTGTGGCCCCTTTTGGAGGTCTGACTTTCTTCTGCTTCACTGAGCACTGAGAATAATGCTTTACCAACCAGAAGCATTTCATAAATATTTTTTCCAATGTAATAATAGTTTGGGGGAAAGCATTGCAACTGGGGGAAGCTAAGGAAATATGGCTGCCCAAACGGTACAGGAAAACTGTAAGTTAAGCTGAGGCAGGGCAGGGGTGGAGGTATCTCTGCCTTAAGCCCAGGAGGCAGTGTGAGTGTCCCCCTCGGAGGCTCCTCCCAACACTGGAGCCGTCTGTTTCAGATACGTCTCCTCCACTAGTCTGTGGGCTTCTAGAGGGTAGTGTCTGGGTTCCTTCTTTTTCCGTTAGTTACGCACTATGCCTTCCAGAGGAGTGGGATCACAGGAAGGAAAGGCACTGGGCGTCAGCATTCCAGACACTCCTGGGTCTCGCTGTGCAGACCATAACTGCCTCTGGAGAGAGCGCAACAATCAGTCTCCAGGTGGGAGGAAGGAAGCTCAGAAAAGACACAACTGAGAGGCCTTGTGTCTCCGAGGATGCTCAGGTCTCGCCCTTTCCCCTGTCCAAAGCCCGGAGGGGGTGTCAGAGCAGGACAAATGGAATTCCAGGAAACCTGGGGGTCACACAGCAAACAGGCACTGGATGGCTCTTCAAGGCGTCCCCCAAGAGACTTGGACCCTTACAGACAGTCCTGTCTCCTCCATCAGGATGTGAACAACGGACTCAGGCAATGTGGGCCAAGAGCCTCTCAGAATCCACACGAGCCACACCGGGTGAGGATGCTGAGCTCCGCCTGCCGCAACTGCCACTTGCACAGCAACGCCTGAAAGCTGGCCAGTGGTCCCAAGGGCACAGTGGTCCCTGCAAGGAAGCCGCAGGACTATGGGTCTGGGAACCCTGGGGGCTGGAGGCTGGGGGCAGTGTAGTGAGGCTTCAGCTGTATCTGCAGTGAGACAAGCCAGGGTCCATGGGGACACCTTGCTGCAGGTCAGGCCGACCACACACTTCGTTGACAGCTGTCATCCAGAGCCAGGACAACATCTGATTCCCTTAGAGGAAGAACAGAGAAGGTGAGGACCTGAATTTGACTGAGTAGTTTCCACAGAGGAAGCAATTGGGTTCTAAACTGGGGGCATGAGCTACTGGGATGGAAGAGCTAAATATCCTTCATAAGCAGAACTGGAGTTCATAAGCTCTATTGGTCATAAGCTTTTTAGTCTTGGTATAGAGAAATGAAGCAAGTGACATCTTTATGGCCCTGGGTTTTGTGGGTTTACAATCCTAAGACCATGACTGGCTGCATGCTGTAACCCCAGCCTTCACAATGCAAGCTGTATTCCCCAGGGCTCAAGGGTCTGCTGGCACCCTTTTTTGCAGTAAGCCTGATGCTGGGTCCTCAGGATGTAGGTTGTCGAGGCAGCAGACTCCGATCTGGATCTGTGATGCCAGGAGCCCAGCAAGAGAGGGAGAAGTTGCCAGTGAGACAGGGTGGCTGATGGCAGGTGTTGGAGGGGAATGGGGCGGAGTTGAGGAATCTGCCCCGAGGGACCATCCTCGAGCTTAGGCCTGATGGAGACCGGCAAAAAGGAGGAAAAGAAGGACCCAGACTAAAGGAACTGTCCAAAGCATTCAGATTCTGCTTCTCACCGGAGAGGCCCATGTGACCCTGATCCCAGCCGGACAGGAATGAGACACACGCGGAGAGCCGAGCTCCAGGCAAAGGGCCTGCTACTAACCTTCCCAAGCCCGGTAATCATGACGCCTGCCACCACAGCCTGTCAGTCACTCTCCCTAGCACATAAAATAGCTTCAGTTTAATCTCTTTCTGGAGACGTAACCTTGGACGCTCTCAACTAAACGCTTCCTGAAAGTTGGGTCAAGAAAGTCAACATATTTGGAAGATTTCAACTATTCTTCCAGCAAATGTGTTCCATATAGGGGGAGCTAGTAAATAGTTTTAGATCTGTGGGGCCCTAAGTGCTCTCTCACAACTGCACAATCCTGCCTTTGCAACATGAAATCAGCCAAAGGCCCCGTGTGAACGGATAGGCACATCAGGGTCCGACAAAACCTTACTTAGAAATGGGTGATGATGGGGCAGGTTGGGGCCTGTGACCACAGTTCGCCAACACCTGCTCTAAACACTCTAAACATCTAAAACACTCTCAAATGTACTCCTGAACCACCCTGGGGAACAGAGAACTTTGTAGGATACCGATTTTGCTTTGCAGACATTTAACCACTAGCTGGAGGCACCCCTCCTGGACCATGTTAATGTGTGATGTAGGAAATATCACCGGGAGGCATCACTGAATTTGGCGAGGTCTGGATGGCACGTTCATGCCTGGCTGCACGAGAGCCCAAAAAACAAGGGGACTGACGCTTCCAGAGTGTGGGCGATGGGCTGGGCTTGCACAGGCACGGCGAGGCTTAGACCCCAGACATCCACGTCTGCCCCACGCTCGGCGTCCTCCTGCCCCTGCAGAGACGTGCCCTCCCTCATTGGTGATCTTCCCCAGGGCGCTGGCTGACAGAGGGTCACTGTCTAGAATGCTGCGGGTCCCCACAGCAGAAGGACATGAGTGTGTGGCAAAGCAAAAAAAAAAAGAGCTCTTAAGCTTTTGTCTCTGGAAGCAATACACATTATTTGGCCTCACATTTCACTGGCCACAGCAAGTCAGGTGGATGCACTGTTTTGATGGCGTGGGAAAGGCGAACTTATCCTGAGCCCACAGAGAGAATGAGACAAAATCTCCCTAAACATCATGAATGCCCACGCAGCACACCTGGCGGCAGTCCTGAGCACCTGGAACCTGACTCCAGAGAAGACCAGAGGAGGGCTCAGTGATGTGGATGGAGAGGCATGGGGGATAAACAGACCGACCGGGAAGGGCTCCTCCAGGGGACGGGGGCTGCTGACATCTGGGGCATGGCAATCATTAGGATTCCCCAGTTCTTCCTGGGAAAATAGTAAGTTATCAAAGAGCCCTTCTTGGGCCTCAGAGCTACCCAGAGTGTATGTATGCTGAGGGGTCACATAGAAGCCATGTACTGTGTTATTGTCCCATTAGATCACTTCTCTTGGAAAAAAGAAACTGATATGTCCTCTGAAAACACACCCAGAGTTAAACTTGCCGTGCCCCACGCACACTGCATGCTGAGGAGGTTTGCCCCCTGTTATGCCTTTGTTTTGAGTGGCCCCCATGGCCCTGTGATGTCCCGTGCTTACCTCTCTCCTCACCCGTGGCCCTACCAGGGTCCAGGCCCTTTCTTTGCTCTGCCAGGCAGAGGGACTGGCTGCCACCACTTGGACAGCTGGCCCCAGTTCCCCTCAACAGGCCAGTAACTCGCACCAACCTGGCTGCTTCCTGCTTCAGTAACTAACCCAGAGTCAGCACCACTGCTATGAACACCAGTTGTTAAAAGATGAAACAGAGACTGGAGCAGGTGGGATGCGTGGGCTGAGATGTCACAGCTACACAATCTGCAGAGAAAAACAACTTCACTGGGCAGTGCTGCACGTTAGCACACACACAGACGGGCATCTACCTGGGGCCGAAAACAAAGAATGCACGACCAGAAGGGAGTGTGTCGCTCGCACAAAGACAAAGCGCGGGTCCCTGGGCTCTGCCCTGAGCAACACCAATGAGCACAGACCTGAAATGTGCATCTGTGATTTGTTTGGTCTATATGCACAAGCTTCTGGGGTGGAGACCTGGACTTTTACATCTCAGTAGGCTGAGGCCAGGGCATTCCCTTTGGGTACACAAAATATGTTGAATCAAGAAATAAAAGAGTTAGAGAAAAAGAAGGAAAAAAAGAAACCGAAATTGCTTTCTCCCTTCCACAAAAGAACGCACTGTGAGGCCGCCTTGAACAGTGTGCGTCTGAAGGCGCCAGGACCGCTGCTCAGAGACCAACAATTACCTGCCATGTGGCAAAAATCAGAAAAGAAACGACAAAAATAGTTTCTGTTTCAGGAGGACGTTCATACCTTTGGCTCGTAAGTCTCCTCTGATTCTGTCTACAGTACAAGAGGTTTGGTTTTCTTGTTTTTTTGAGCTGGCTGATTATGATACCAATTGAATACTGAAATTGTGGATGATGAAATAGTGCACCCTTTACTCCAGTGAGGTATTGGAGAGTACGACTCAGTTTGTAAGAGCTCATTCATTCTTGTATTTTGTATTTATTCATTCATTTGATAAATACATCTTCAGTGTCTACCAAGTGCTGTACATTGTGCTAAGGGTCCATTTCGGCTTGTAATTTGCAACCTTTGGTATAAAGCATGGAGTTTTTAAGTCATAAATACTTAAACTGAAATGACAGCCTCATTCTTTATCTTTGCAATCATAGGAAAACCCTCTCCCTTCCTGGTCACCTTAGCTTTCCCACAGGTGAAGTTGGGGCAATTCTAAATACCGGAAGCATTAACATGAGGGCGAGATGGGGACACAGTATATGCAGAGCCCCTGGTAGGCTCTCTCTAGATAAAGAGCGTTTTATTTTCTTTCCCCTGCCTAATTCATAAATTGGTGCCATAGTAACTGATTAATAAACATATCAATCTTTTTATTATAAAGGACATAAGTATCAAAACTTCAGAGGTATGTTATCTTTCTTGTTTTTGTCAAATGTAAAGTTCGCTAAAGAAGCACACCACGTGTGCAATTGTCTTCGGGACCACGAGCTCTAGGTGAATTTCAGAGTAGGTGCGATGAAATTTCAAGACTACTCTCTGTAGGTTGGGCTCATCAGAAATATATTCTTAGAAGGGGTAAGCTTTGAACTACACGTGAGATGTGGGGAAGGTTCAAGAAGACAGAGAAGGATGAAAAGCTTTCCTGGTGAAGAGCTTGATGTGAACCAAGTTACATCACCCCGGTGAGCACAGATTCCCCCCACCAGCCTCGACTTTTGGGGGCTTCCTAGCCTACTTGAAGACCCCTCTGTAACAATGGGTGCTCACTGGGAACCTCGTATGGCAAGCAGCCCTGGGTTAGGGGGTGAGGGAGATGACAAAAGCCTATTCCTTCCTCCAGAAGCATATGTCATGTTTTATAATAAACAAATTTCAGCATTGGGTCTTTTGGGGAGCAGTCTGAAGTGGGGCATGTCTGACCCAAACTCCAGATCATTGGTGTATTCATTCCATAACTTATTAAACACACCAGATAGACCTGATTAGCGTCAAAGCAACTTATAACTTAATTTTTTCCCCCACTGTTTTTCCAACCTGCTGCTCTATCTATGTTCTCTCCCTTCCTCACCAATAAAACACAGTCCCATAATTTGATTACTTTCAGATACTCTCACTTTTAGGTTTTAAAAAGTCCAGTCAAGTCTAATATCAAAACTTCAGTCTTTCTGCCAACACGAAGGGTTTCCCTCACCCTTCCAGGCAGGCCAGGTCCACGACTCTGAGGATGAGGGGCAGGAAAGGACCAAGGTCAGTCCCTTCCATCTCCTCTCCCAGTAGATGTAGAGACAGAGGGGAATCACATCTACATAATTATATTCTATAGTATATGCACAATACAACTATACAGAATTATAAAGGAAGCACAGCGCACCCTTGAGTTCTCTACCCCATCATTCGGGTTCCTTCTGTGGAGCAGATGCTCGAATTCTGGCTCTTCCCGTGAGCAGAGTTAAGGGCTCTGGGGATGCCCAGTGTTCACTAACCATCCCTTGAGGCAAGCACACCTTCTTTATCTGGCCCCTCAAACCTGTCCTCAGGGCCATTTATGAGATAAGCCATTTATGCTGAGGCCCCCGTGCCCAAGATCCTTTGGGTAGAGACTTTTCAGATTGTCCCTAGTCTAGCTAACTTCTGCAAGGACCTCTCTGGCTCAAAGGAAATACGTCGTAAATAGTACCAAATACCGTGTGCTGTCATATTAGCCTTCCAACTGCTCTGCCCCAGGGGGCAGGTCCAGACTTCATCCCTTTAGACCTTTCTAGTCTAGAAACTAATGCCTGCTTCGGACACATTTGTCTCTGTCCTCCAAACACCAGAGACGTACGGATCCCTCTATTGCTGGTATCTCCCTGGAATTCTCACTAAGAAGACTTTCTCTCTCCTCTTATAAACAGACTGGAGATGGGTGAGCAGCTTAGAGTCACAGAACAGTAATAGGACTATCACTTCTCCTGGTTAAGCAAAGATACTCTAGTAACTTGCTTTAAAATGTGGGAATACTTCTTAAACTTTGTTTTCCCTCATATGTCTCTCTTTAATCTTTATTCACGGTTGAAGTGAATTCATCTGGAATCTCTGACTTCAGTTAATTAGGACTGTGTGGCCTTCTGTTATAATTTCATAAGTTATACATGCTTTTTTTATTTTTATGAGTTTGATCTTCTTTGAAACCAGGTGTATTTCTTTTATTTGTTGAAAACAAAGGGCAAAAATGGCACCAGCCAATGGTATCAATTAGTAGGTGTATTTTCACTTTTAAGAAGTATTTTCTTCCTTACTATTCTTTATTTGAAATGATGTCTTCTGTAATAAGGATTTTCTTCTATTTTGCAATTCTGACCATTCTCACATTCTAACTCAAATTAAATTGTAAATCTTCTATATTAGAAAAAATTCTACCCCTCCGTATCTCCATCCAGAGCAGTGATTCTCCTCGTGAAGAATAAAAATCTTTCTGTAAGTGACTTCTGTGATTTAAACTGGTATGATGTACAGCAAGACATAGAAGAAACAAAATGGGTCCTGGCCCATGGCTTCTGGCAGCCGAATGATTGTATCCTGAAAACTTAAAAAGGCCTATCTGCTCCTCTTGGAGAATAGCTTTTCACAATCTATGCTACCTACAAATAATGTTCTCTTGTGTCATTTTACCTGCGATTGCCAGAGCAAAACTCTGCCACAGAACCTGTGGACGTGGCTTCAGCTAGGATAATTAGTCCTCTTTCTGGCTGACTTTCTAGTCTGGAGTGACTCTGGGCCAAATCATACGGGAGCAGTAACATGCCCATGTGTCTGCAGTTTAACTTCCCGTTGACTCAGTGGGGGTTCCACCACCCCAATATCTCCACAGTTCCCATATATGTTTTTTAAGCCCACAGGTCATCTGCGCTCAGCACTTCCCTAATGCAATGTGCTTCGGAGGAGCAACAGAACGGAGAGATCCCCTGCCTTCTAAAGAGTTTGCTGCCCAAACCCAAGAGGATGCTAACACCAAGGATTTAGAGAGGCTGAGGACCAAATAACACGTGACTGAAGATGACGGGCGTCACGAAACCGAGGCCAGGATACTGCAGGGCCCCCAAACAGCCTTGGCCGTGTCACCCGCTGATAAGTCCAGCTGTTAGTGCCCCAGCTCTAGGCCTTACACATTCATAGAGTTATGGCATTCTATTTATTTATCTAAGGTATTTACTGATCACTTTCTAGGGATCTACAACCGAGCTGAGAAAACAAAGCATACACATACAAAACAATTAATAATACTAGTTCAGATAAGCTTAAGAGTCTTAAAAAAAAAACACAGTACATACAAGAGCTAGAACTCAGAGAAACAGTTGAAAGAAGTGCCCAGACTGGCTAAGAGCTTGTCACCAAGGTGGTCAACAGGCACCAAGCCAGAAGAATGAATAGTGTCTCAAAGGAGAGAAGTCACTTTCATGGAAGTTTGAAATTGCAAAAAATCCACATTGTTCGCAGCACTGGGCAAAGTACTTTTGTCAACCTCAGACTCACATCCTCCGAGCCTAAGAGCCCCAGAAGAGATGCACGTTTTCCCCCGCGTCCTCCCTGCAAACCAGGGATACACTGGTGCTCCCCCTCGGTCTTGAGACCAGCCCGACCAACAGCAATTTCCAGAAGGATGGGCTGCGGAGGTCAGCTGGTCTCAGCCTCACCCCACTGAGCACACGGAGCAGCGGACAAAGCAAGAAGGAGCGGGGAAGCCCGAAAAGGCCGGCTCTTTCCACACACCCACCCACGTGACCCCCGTGGCTCCCGAGCCTGGAGCCACCGTGATCACCCCACCAGCTCTGTCACTCCCTGATCACGCCATGTGCCTTACAGGCTCTGAGGCCAAGCCTTGGCTCACGCGCTCATCCCCACGACTGTGTCACTCCTTTTTCTGCCCGCTTTCTAAATACTCTCCATTCTTCAAGCTCAACATACGCTAACTTCTCCATGAGGAATCCCCTGCCGGCCCAGACCTTCACACTCCTGCTTCTCTGAGTCCTGCAGGTTCCGACCTCCCTGGGTCCCTTCACCCAGACGCCCTAAAGGAAGATTCCACCGCAGTGGCGTGTGTGAATGTAAGTATAGAAATTCGTTATCATTTCTCCCCCTCTAAGCCATCTGAGAGCAAGGCACAGACATGAATCCCCGTCAGCCCTACACACTCCAGGGTCTGTCTGTTCAAAACATCATCACCCCCCAGCTCCCCAGGTCTGGCTACCAACACGGAGACCACAATAACATCTAGTTTGTAGACGTCATTCCAATTGTCCCAACTGTTCTGACAATATTCCGTTTTACTTTCTGGCCCAGAATCCCATCGAGGAATATGCACAGCATGCAGCGTTCACTCCTCGGTCCCCCTTAGCCTCTGTGGGTGATCCTCCCCCACCTGTGCCACGCTCCGGGCACGGCCGACTAGGGTCACGCTTTCCTAGCAGAAACCCCGTGGAAATGACGCTGTGCTCTTCTCAGCGTCTCATGTCAGGGGGCACAGAGTCCACCCACGGAGCTTTCCTTGAGTGCCTGGTCATGTTGGTGTCTGCCAGGTCCTCCACTACATAGTCCTCTTTCCCCCTTCAGTGGATTAGCATTTTGTGGAATGAGATCATATCAATACCCTGTTCCTCACAAAACTTCTGCCCACACGCATTTGCCCCCTTTGAGGCTCCCACCCTAATCAGCCATCGCTGTGATGGTGACCAAGTGGTGACTTCCCACCATCCCTTCTACATCTGTCATTTAGCATCTATTGTAAGGAAGTGCTTTCTACTAACTCATTCATTATATTTCGTGGGCTTATAAATTACTATTTCAGTCAATTTATTTATGTCTATCATTATTTTTTAATGTTCAAATTATTCCAGACTTACCCAGGGGAAGCACCTTCAAGATGGCTCCTGGGTCTTCTTGACATGTTCCCACCTGTAAAAATGGATACAATGTTTGTGAAAGCAGTTTTAGATTTACAGAAAAATTCAGTAGAAAGTACAGAGAGTTCCACCTTCATCCCCCACCCGGTGACCCTACTATAACATCTTGCATTTGTGCAGTATGTTTGCTATACTTCTATATATTTGTAATTTTAAAAATTCACTAAATAAATGTAAAATAAAGAAATGAAATAAGAAGAGTATAAACCTGATCTGTTCTAACAAACAGGTAAAACTATTAAAATTTTCTGTGCTGTTTTAGTAGCCATATTTATGAAATAATTTGAAACCAGGGTAAGTGGTGAACATTTTTCTGAGTCAATTACTGCATTGCAGTGAAGACTTTTAAATGAGAAAAGAAGGAAAAAAGTGTCCCTTGGAGGATTAAGGAGATTATAGGGAATGCATGGTGACCTTTAAGATATACACTCAAGCAGTCCAAAGATTCTGGTGTGATGTTCATGGTAGCCTAACTTATGCAGCACCTAGCCACTCCCTGCTGGGGTAAATCGTATTATTGATCATCAGTGTTCTCTTCCCACCCCTGCTGCAGAAGCAGCACAGGCTCAGATCTCACGGGCCAAGCGACTTTCTTCAGTCAACAAAATGAGAATGGACATGGCTTATTCCAAGTCCAAGCACACACATATAGAGGCCTTCCAAGCTTACACTAGCCTCTTGAGCTTTTGTGCTCTGTCATGAGAATAACAGCCTCTAGATAGTAGCTTTACTTCAGCCTGGATGACTCAGCCTGACCTGCAGCATGGAACCAATCCAAGCTTAGCCAAACAGAGCCCAGGAGAGCCATAGCAAACCTGTGGACCCATGAATGAGAAATAAACATCTATTGTAAAAGCCAGTAATGTTTGGGGGCTGTTTGTCCCTGCAGCCAAGCTGACTAATACAGCTATGTACTTGTTCAGGTGTGGAGGAAATGCCAGGGACCTTAGTCTTCAGACCTACTTAACATGCACCTTTGACAGGTGCTGGTGTTTCTCAGAACAGCGTAGATTGAAAATGGTTAAGAAATAATCAGATTTCTTTTAATACCCATTAAATCACTGTTTTTTATTGGACTGATTTCTCTAAGCCCATACACACAAATATAAGAAAATGACTATTACATTAATGAAGTTACATGAGTTCAAGTCTAAGGGTCCCCAAATATGGCAGCTCATAGGCTCACTGGGGAAGTGTGAAGATGTTACAAATCCCTAGTCTGGGCTCACCCAAATTAATTGACTCCAAACCTCTGAATTTAGGTTTTATATAATCTGCCTAGGTGTTTCTTGTCAGCCAGCCAGCACAGTGTGGGGACACACCACTTCCCAACCACTTTTAGAGGTGGGCAAAGAGAGACCCCAAAAGGATGCAGAGCAATGAATTAGAAAAGGATTAGACAGATGCCCTGTGAAAATAGGAGGCATGGCCACCAATTCCCTAAAACCCCAGAAGAAAGCAAGCACATTATGTGTCAATAAACAGCAAAGCCTGGCAAAATAATTTTCTATCAAGAAAATTTTCTATTACATTTGAACACTACAGCACTAATCACATTGCTTTATAATTCTGCTTCCTCTTGGTTCCTTCAGCATAGGAAGTCCCTGTGAATAGAGAGGATGTTTGTAAAGGAATATAGAATGGATGAATGGATGCATCTATGGATAGATGGATATAAACAATTCCCAAAACAGTGATGTTAGGGTGGCCTTTTTGTTTTAAACCTAGATCTTATAAAGTGAAGTTCAGCTACATGGGAAAATTGCTTATGGCATACATTTTACCATCTCAAAGAATGAATGAAACCCTGCTCTTCCATTTTCTGGATGCATTCATGGGAGGGCATATGAATAACACTGGTATGTACACACACCTGTCCCCCAAAAACCTTGTTTCCTCGAAATACTACCTTTCAATGAGACATCGTCATGCATTGGGAAAAGTAGAAGACATAGAGATAGCTAGACCTTCCTTCCAAACTCGAATCTCCCATTCACTGTGACCCCAGGCAAGTTTCTTTGCTTCTAGCCTTTGTCCCCTATCTGTGAAATGGAGGCAGTACCTACATTGCATGGTTGGGCAGCGTAAGACTGGCACCAGATCAATAGCCCGGGTCGGGTCTGGCACATGGAAGGTGAGGAGCAAATACGCTCTCAACATTCCTTCCTCCGAGCAGCCTTCACCGCTTCCCTCGCTGTGCTCAGCGGCACCCACGGGGTGCTGATCTCCTCACAGAAGCCGTGTGGCAGGTCAGCCCCGACCGACCGGGAGGCACGCGACCTGCAGTAATATGAGCTCCCGTGTCCCCGGCCTCAACAGCATTGGCCTAATGGAGGCTGTTCCACATTTCAAATCAATAAATATTGATTTCTTTCCAGGTGAAGAAAAAACTTGGTAATTTCTACTCCTCCCTTTGGGTTTTAGTATGAAGGGACAGACGCTCAAGCCTGTGTAGCTGTTTCTGGGTGGAGCGTCCCTTCCAGCCTACAGACATCCTGGCAAAGCCTGTGGTGCCCCAACATCCGGCCCCCCATGTGACCTGCCCCCCACTTCCTGCCCTCTCGGCAATGCTCCCTAATAGCTGGATGGGTGGGGAGAGGGAACCCACGTGTTGAACCCCCATGCCAAACACTGAGGCATCATTTTTCCAACACTGGTTTGAGGGTCCCTCGGAGCCAGTGGGCTCTGTCCCCCAAGGCCACAGCAGGCAGTTAAGCCCTGAGCAGCTGCCCAGCGAAGCCCTCCTGCTGGGGGCACCTGCAGTGGAGCAGCTGGAGACACAGTCCCCACCCCAAGGGCTGTGACCGCCTCCCTGCCCTGAGCTCCTCCTGCCCCTGCAAGCACACGTGCCGTGCACACATGCACCCAGCACCCTCACACACCCACAGCCACAAAGCCCTCACACTCACACATTCACATCCACACTCATGCATTCACACACACGCACACTTCCTCACACCGGCACTCACTCACCACACGAGTGCTCACACACGCATACTCACACCAGCACTCACAGACACACGCACACACTCACATGTGCACACTCACTCGCACGCCACCGCTCTCCCCCCTGCACACTCCTCAGGGCCAAGCGCTGCAGGCAGGCCGTCCCTCTCCGTTGCTATTTTCCACACAGAGCCTTTTTCCTGCAGGAGTACCAAGGACCTATCAAAGCCAGAAAATGGATGCTTATCATTTCTGCCCCCTTCAAAACATTCCTCTGGGCAAGAAGCTAGGAGAGAGGAAAAGAGGAGTTAAAATCTGCACTTAGTACAAAAATGCTGTAAAAGCATGCCCAAACTGTCAGCTCTCCTCCAAGAAGAGTGGCTTTCCAAATGCCGGGAGAGTCAGTTAAAAGTCAAATCTGGCCTCTGGGCAGGTTTTCTGCCTCTCTTTTCTCCTTGAACCACTCCATCCAACTGGTGTGTGTTCTACACCTGCCAGGCTCATTCTTATGCTCAGCTTGGAAGGGCTCACATTCACTCTGCCACTCAGCAAATTCACATGCACACTTCAAAGCCCGGCTCGGATGTACTCACCTCTGTGTAGGGTTCTCCACTTGCCCCGTGGTGGGCAGGAGGAACCATCCCTACTCTACTCTAGGAAGCGATTAGGCTCTGTATATATAACCGTCTGCTTCGTAACAATGGTGCTGCCAGAGTGATATTTCACTTGTCCCTCTTAGCTTACATTTGAGGAAAATGAGGCTCGAGGGGCTGGTGGAATTTTCCAAAACCACCTCACTTCTAAGCAGAAAATTCTGCATTTGGACTTAAGCATGTCTAACTTCAAAACCCAGGTCTTTTCCCCAGCACCCCTTTGCATCTATGTCCTCTCAGGGTGCTTGTAATAAGGCAGAAGCTCTCACAGCGCCCACCACAGCCATCAGTCTGCTCTTCGGGGGCCTGCTCTGCATTCCCACATTTAAACTAGGCCTGGCCTTCTTGGGAACAAGCCATGGGCATTTTCATCACTATCCCAGGCTCTGCTTTCACAGAATATGTGAGAAGTGTTTACTCTCTGGCCCCTCACAGAAAGTTTGCCAACCCCTGCAGTATAAACCTGCCTTCACAGATATTTTCAGCTGTATGACAGGTAGTAACGTGCCTGGTGTTGGAAGTGGTCAAGTCCGGTGCTTACCAGGCAAGAACACTAAAGCCAGGACGCCTGTAATTGGCCCAGAAGGCGGATGGCCTTTAAGTAGAAAATTTCAGATCCTCAGCCTTTACAGCCGTGCCATTGTCCCGTGGGTGTCACTGGGCTCTGTTGTCCCAATAATGATCTCATGGTAATAATGATAATCATAATTATCTAAGTTCAGATTTAAGGCTCAGAAAAAAATGGTCACCACATCAAGTATAGGCGATAAATAATGGGTGACGTAGTAGGTATCCATCCTAGTTTATAATGGCTGTTATGCGAGAACCATGCTGACATTAAAGGAAACCAGGGCTTACGCCCCTAGCCAAGCCTCAGGAAAATCAAAATCACAATATGTTCATTATTCCACAAGTCAAAAACGATCCTATTCATTGAGGGAAAAAATTGAGGCCCAGAGGTTTGGTGACGTTCCCAGAGCTGTCTGGGAGTCAATGGCCTGGGGGGCCACATCTGGGGGCTTCTGGAGCCCGTGGGCCACTCCACAGACCCCGGGCAGACTGGACTCCTCACCTAATTACAGCCAAGGCTTCCGCCCAGCCTCGCGGCAATGCCCTGGTGCTTCTTAGACACAAAGACAGAGCACCTGAAGGGCTGAGCATTAATCAAGAGAGACTCCTCCTGCCACATCCCCACACAGGCTGGGGTCCCGCAGCTGGCAGCGAGCCCCAGCAGCTTGATGGAACAGTGCGGACCGCACTCACAGCGGGCTCTGCCGTGCACACACGCCACCCTGGGCTGATGAGAGGGATGATTTCTAAAAGAATCTTGTTTGAAGAGAAACAAAGGGCACGGAGCAGCCTGCTTTCTGACCCCAATCTGTCGCAAAGACAGCACATTATAAAAACATTAGCACTCGACCAAGGCTCGAGCAGCCCCTGAATGGGTGGCAGGGACAGCGACGGTGATTTATCAGAGCCCAGGACCAGGCCAGACAGAAGCAATTCTCTGAAGTCCCCAGGCGCCCCAAGGTTTGTGCGCACAAGACGGGGGCCTGGTATCTTTCCAAGCACACACGTCCTCTCTGTGTCGGGGCAAGTCACACGCCTGGCTTGGGCACAGGGTAGGGTATGAGCAAAAGATTGTGCTTCCAAAAGGAGCAGATGGTGCAACCCATGTTCCATGCATGCGAGAGATCACGCCCGGCTACATGAGCATTTTGACAGAGCGCCAAGTAACGCGTTTATCAATCTGACATGGGATCTGACAGGGGCTGCCTGCTGGCCACCTACCCCCTTCACAGCACGGTGAAGCCTTTCAATTATTGAGGTCACAGACGTCAAAGCCTCGTAGCACAAATCCCAAAGTGTCAAAACCACCCTCCGTACCTCTTCATTTGGTTCTTTGAAATAGAATCATAGTCTCTCCTCGCATGTCCACAGGTACCAATGAGATCAGACCTTCTTCAGGGAAATGGGTGCTGTTCAGCCGATGTCGGGTGGCCTGGCTGTGAGCCCTTGGTCCTTCCCTGCGTGACACACGGCCTCTCCTTCCTGGCTTCTCTCTAGTGAACAGCCTCCTGTTACAAAAAAAGAAAGAAGCCTGGAATAGGAACTAGAAAACCCAGATCCTCTCTGCTGCTATTCCGCCGACTTTGGGTTGGGGTTTTCTTGCTCTGAGTCTCAGTCTTCCACACTGTAAATGGAAAGGACAGGTACCGTTAGCCTCTTACACACCTACAGAGGGGATGAGAAACACCCAGCCAAACATGAAGCCGTCTTTGCCATGACGAAGTGGAGTTCACTGCTGCTCAGTAAACGTGCGCTGCGGATCGCAGTCCCTGCCTGCCTTCTCCTTGACCTCTCCTAGGGGTGGGGCAGTGGGGCTGACCCCCAGCAGGGTTCCGGCGAAGGGAGGGTCAAGTTAGGAGCAGGCCACACGGAGAGTTTGGTGACCCCACTGAGGCATGAAAAAAAGACGAAACACAGCGAGGAGGGAAGCAGAGGTGAGAACCAGGTTGCGGGGAGCAGGCGTCAAGTCCAGAGTGAGTCAGGGGCAAATACCATATGATTTCACTTACAAGTGGAACCTAAGAACAAACAAACAGGAATAGATTCATACATCCTGACAAGTGCCTGGTGGTCACCACAGGGGAGTGGTTGGGGTGGGTTGTGGGGGGCCAGGAGCACAAAATGTCAATCACAATGTGAATTAGTCATGGGGATGGAGGTGCAGCCTAGAGATTATGGTCCGGGGCTCTGCACCACCTTTCTATGTTGACAGATGGTAACTGCACCCACGGGGGTGAGGATTTAATGATGTGGGTGACTGTTGAATCACTATGTTGTGTACTTGAAGCCAATAGAATACTGTATGTCAACTATACTTCAATAAATAATAATAATAAAACTAAAAATAAAGAAGAGTGAGTCAGGGAGAGTAGACTGAATTGCAGTGTCTGTGACTAAATGTGTGTCACCAGTTGTCCTATTAACAATGGACATTTTTATAGAGAGGTAAATATCCCCAAACAATTTCATATATATTTAACAATTATCTATTTATTAAAAGTTTTACCAGGCCCTGGGGAATCGACACGTTTAGTTCCAGGAGCACAGGGCTCGGCAGGGACATCACGTCTCAGAAATCCTCTCCTGACATGAGGGGTCCTCGCCTCGCTGCCCGTTCCCAGAGCTCTGGATATCAGTGGATCATGGCAGCGATCAAACTTCATTCACCACGTCTGACTATTTCTTTCTCACCCCTCACACAGTGAGAGCATGAAGGAAGGGGCTTCCTTCTTTATTCTCATATAGATGCTTAATAAATGTTGGTCGGAGGGAACTGGCTTCCCCTTCTAGAAATATTGCCAGTGCTGGGCACATATCACTCATTTACCTCAGTCTTCCAGGTAGAAAAGGAAAATACCACATCAAGAGGTCACATGTGTGGATGTGTGTAATTTCCAGTTCATTAGAGATCATGAGCATGATAGAAATGAAAAGGCCTCTCAATCACATCAATAAATCATATTCAACTTCCTATTTATCATATTATTTGTAAAGAATTCTAAAATAGGGCATATGTTGCCATGTAATTATTGGAATTTTGGTGATTAGACTGATAAATTTGAAAAAAGAGTTGTTTTTAAAAATCCAGTTGCCCCTGGAAACATCACCATTGCGAGCCTTCACTTTAATTTCTCCATCCAAATAATCCAGATATGGCTACGTATTAGGAAAAATACCTCCTCCCATCTGATTGTCAATTGCCAAGTCAACCATATTTACTTTCCTGAAAAAAATGTGGACTCTTGGCAGCCTTTAATCACTGCAAACCTTCACAGCTTTCCCCATTACTGGTTTCCTGCTGCAAATTTCAGCAGATTGGACACATGAGGTGTCACTATATTTAAAAGTTCATGCTGAACATTTTGCTCAGCTGGAAAAGATTAAGAGCCCTGAACGAAGTGGTGCGTTCAGCATCTGTCCAGGTGAACAGTGGTGTTACTGACCCTGCAGTGTGCGTCCTGCTGGCAAAGACAATCGACTCTTTTCCATCCACTTTGCTGAAAACAGTTAAAAATTAGCCATATTACATCTCTGAATGGCAATTTCTCTATATTGTATTGCTTCTTTATACTGTCCCAGGTTTCCCACACAGACAAATGGAAACCTACTTGTTTTATTCCTAAAGGGAATATTGTAAAGGGAAATCTGCTCTTCCAAACAATGGACCTTTTGAGGTAAACTGTGCCCGAATGTGCACAAAATCAATGTGATCACTTAGAAAAAAGAACAAAATTTGGTGAATCTGTTGGTTATTTTGTCTTCCTTGTGCCAAACTATTGGTTCGACATTTTGTTCTTTTCTCACCGAATGGGCAGGATTGAGTCATGTTTTTCTCTGTGTCATTTCAATGACACAGAGTTGAGTTCAGGAAGAATGCTCCATCTCCAAGCAGCCACCACCCGCTATCCCTGCAAGGCTCTTCCCCTCCTCTGCCCCACCAGCTGAAATCCTGCATATCTTTGTGGGTTTTCCAGCTGTGGCTTCTTCCAAGAGGCCTTCCCCAACCTTGAGCCCATTTGTTAGCCCCTTGACATGCATTCCCTTCATTCGTGCTGTATGATAAAAATTGCACATGTCTCTCCTTCATAGTAGAAACCATGTCTTACTTACTATGTAAAAGATGCCAGGTAACTATTGATTACATTGAATTCTGTAATGCTCAAGTGTAATAGTGAATCAAAAGGAGGTTGCCCTTGGCTCTGTCCTAAAGCTGGTGGTCCCTTCTTGCTTGGTTCAGGCATCCTGGTGAGCACAACTTCAGGTGCTGGGCCTCCAGATGTCCTGTACAGAGGGGCACGAAGGGGTAGAAAGTCCAAAGGAATGGACTGTCCCTAGCGGTGAGGGAGCTAACTGAGGACTCAGAGGTTTGGAGTACCTACTGTGGGTTCAGCTGTTGAAGGCGGTGGTGGAGGCAGATGCAGTGTTTTAAGACAAGGATCACTTAGTGTTTCGGTGGCTGTGATGAAGAGAAGGAAGAAGTGCCCAGGGAAGCCGGAGTAACTGGCGCGTGGGCAACCGATCCAATCACTTCCAACCAAAGTGTACAGGTCATACACTTTCCCCCTTTAAATCCAATTTCTTTCTTTCCAGGCTTTCTACCATAATTGATCATTGCAGCAAGAAGATTAGATCTATTTCTTTTACTACACCGTCGTGTTACCTAAATAACTCACTCTCCCACTCTGACTCTTTGCACGCCCATGAAGCGTGGCCCAGTTGTCTTCTAAGGAAATACTCAGACGTGCTGATCTACAGGGAAGCTTTCTCTGATTGGTGGGACCCAATATTCTGGGTCTCAGTGATGTTACTTCATTATCTCTTCCTCTCCCTTTTCATGAAAAGAGGGTAATGGCATTGCTTTCATTTATATTTCAGAGACAAAACCACACGTATCCCCTAGAATAAAATAAATCATAGAATGTCCTGCTCCATATAGTTGGCCTTTCTGAAGACATCGTCAAGGTCATAAATTAGATTGTACCTGTCTTCAAGTCTACAGAGGATAGCTTTTGACATTTCTCAATTCTCTTTCTTGAATATTACATGAGCCATTTGTCTTAGTCATCTTGGGTTATTATAACAAAACCCCACAGACTGGGTGCCTTACACAAGAGACACTTATTTCTCACAGTTTTGGAGGCTGGAAGTTCAAGATCAAGATGTGAGCAGGGTTAGTTCCTGTAAAGAAGCCTTTTCCCAGCTGGATGATGGCCACCTTCTCACCGTGTCCTCACATGGCACAGAAGAGAGGAAGCGAGCTCTCCGGTGTCTTCTTCTAAGGAGAATCCTCCACCCTCATAGCTTCCTTTACCTTAATCACCTCCCAAAGGCCCCACCTCCAAATACCATCACACTGGGGTCAGGGCTTCAACCCACGAATTTGGGGAAACGGGTCACAATCATTGAGCCCACAAACCTATGCTTTATAAAAGCATACCCATTTCATTTTTCCTAAGCAGACAAAAGCTCTGGTCTTAGCAGACAAGAAAAGCCAACAGACACTGGAGCATCTGTGTAGCCAGAACTTGAGGTTCACACGACAGCCCTTTGGTTTTAAAAGGATCAGATATGAACAGTTGACACTGGACTCCTCCGTCCAACCTAAGTCTTCATGTATGAACCCCACATCAGGGCCCCCACCGCCCAGTGCTGGAGACCACGGAGCAGGGCTTGCGCCTCAGAATTCCCAAAAGAAAGCCAAAGAAACACGGTCTTATTTTTAGTTTGGTGAGTTTTTTTTTTATGTGTTTTGCTTTTAAAAAGACTTTAAATAAAACAATTCATAAGTGTATCTTTCTTAAAATATTAGAAACGTCCAGATGAATCTTTCAGAGTGGAATTCCCAATCCTATTCTGCTCTTCACCTCCCCGTCGCCCCACCACCTGCCTCTCCTGGGCGAAATGTATATTGAAATCTAGTGTCTCTACAAAAGTTTTTTGTTTTGTGTTTTGTGTTTCATGTTTTGTTTCAGGAATACTTCTATATACAATGTCATTTGAGAACATGTGATATTTATTTCTATTTTTTTTCCTGAAATGTTATCATGCTATCATCACTGTACAATTTGCATTTTTCACGTACCACTAATAGGTTGACAATGATCAGTATTGATATAAAATGATGTAGCTCATTCCCAAAGGCATGGTGGGGCTGGCTCATCTTGCTGGTGGAAGCCTGTTTCATGTACCTTTTCCCAACTCCGCATTCAGTCACCTTGTCCCCCTGGTAGGTTGAAATTGGCCATGATGGGAATATTTACCCCACAGAAGTCAAAGGCTGCAAATCAGGACTTTGCTCCCACAGAGATCGATTATTAAAACATTGACCAGCACACCACTGTATTCCTTTTCATTTCATCATATTAATGGACAGCATTGTATTTAATCATTTCTCTATTCGTGAATGAGATTATTTCCAATTTTCTACGCTGTAACAATGCTTCAACAAAATTAGCCTACATTTCTTCTAATGCAAACCTTAAGAATATTTCTCAAGGGTAGGATGTCTAGAGGTAGATTTCCTGGGTAATACTTATGCACATTTTTAACTTTAGTAGATAAGACTACTGCTTCTTAGTCAATAAAACTTACATTATATTAATTGTCTATTGATTACTAAACATTAGGGTAGGAGAATTCCATGGGTAATTAAATATTCCTTATCTTTGCTCTGGCACCAATATGGATCCAGTCATTCAAGTGAGAAACCTGGACATCCAACCAGCTCTGCTTTGGCTTTCACTCCATCTCTGATAACGATCTCCTCTCGATCCTACCAGAACGTGAGCCTCTCATTCCCCTCTCCTCTCTGTCTGCACTGGCGTGCTCGCAGTTCAGCCTCTGAGGATGGCTCATCTTAGCTTATGTGACAATCTCCTCCCTCCAGTGCTTTTAACTGCTTCCTCAGCAAGACCATCTTTCTATAAAGGAGAAGCAGTCAGTGATTCCTACAGTCTCAATAGGCCCCCAGTGGCTCCCTTTGGCTCACGGCACTGAGTCCAAACTGCCTCACAAGACAGAAGAAGTTGGCCCCACTCTGTCCCAGACTCACACACCCAGCCTGTGCCCCAAGACTATGTAGTCTTCACTGATGCATCCACACATGTACGTGTCGTGCATGTATGGGTTCTAGCTCTGTGCTCCCAGAGCATTTCTGCATTCTCTATCTGTTTACAGAAACTTGGAGATTTTGGAAGATACATTGAAGAGAAGAACTGAAGGCCGGGCCTTTATGGAAAAGCAGTGGAGATAGTGAGAGGGGATAGATTCAAGCCGTATTATAGACTTAAAAGTGCCTAGAATTTATAATCAATTAAGTCACCAAGGTGAATGAAGAGGCACGGGAGTTTAAGGTGGCAACAATATTTCTAACTCAGAAAACTGAGTGAATGGTGCTGTCAAATGGAACAAAGAAACCCTGGAGAAGATCTAAATAATTCAATGGTCATTATTCTCTTTGCTGTATTCTTTGATATACTATAGTTGCGAATTTCAAGAAACACTACAGAATTCCTGCTCAACGATAATGTAAAGACCTAAGAGAAGAAATGATAAAACTGTGTATCTCCTCTGCCTTTGGTGCATATTTTCTTTTCATCTGAAACACAGAGCCCTTGTATTCTGGCTTTGAACTGGGTGCAGCACCCATCTGTTCAGTCAATCATGGAGCAGATGGACGTGGGAGGATGAGGAAGTGTATGACCACAATCTCGGATAATAATAAATATTTAAATATGTATTTGTTCTTTGTAATGGATTTAGAAGCTGAGTAATGAACACACTTAAAAAATCAATAACAACAACAATAATGAGATGCCTTAATAACCATGGATTACATATGCATCTGGGTTTATCCTAAATAAAAAATTTGGCAGCGGGGTGGGGGTGTGGGGGGCTGGGGAGGGTGAACACTGAGTCCTCATGAATCTCACAGGGGCCCCTTTTCTTGAATAATGTAAAACTTCCCTTGAGCTTTGAGAAGGCACAGTGGGGGCCTGGCCCGGTGTTTCCATTCTGAGCTGGAGCTTAAGTGTCAGCCAAGTCTGCAAACCAGGAGGGGTCTTAGAGAATGCCTTATCCGAGTCCCTCCCACTGCACATGAGGAAATGGACATCCAGAGGGAGAAATGACAAGCCAGCCTCTTAGGGGGAGCCCCTCCTGGCCCTGACCTCCTGGCCCCTGTGCTTGTTCCGCTCTGAGGGGCACTGAAAAGAAAATGAAAACACCTGAAAAAAACATTTCAAAGGAAATGAATTAAAGGCAGACATGCACCATTTTAAGCATGTAAAGTATTGCATGGAACATTTTAGTAAAGAGGTTAGGCGCTGAGGGATTTAGGAAGTGAGAATTGCTAACATTGTGTACTGTTCATTCATGTCAGGCTGTGAAATACAGGCTTTTGTTTCATAACTCCATCAATGATGTTTGTTAAGTGCATCCCTCTCTGTTGTTGAATGGGAGTGAAACTTAGCTGTGCAAACAAGCTGGGTGATTACCTAAAGCACAGTCTTCTCTAAGCTCCAGCATACCCACTTCTCCCCCAAAACGAGCAGTCCCCTAATTATGCAGGGAAGAACCAGCTCCATCCCAGCCACTCTTGATTCCAGATGAACCACAAGTACCAATAAAATCAAAGCGCCATGCATTCCTTTACAAACTTGCTAAGGAACAGGATAGGGCTCTGTTTCCACAGGTACAGGTAGAAGACATGTACACCTCACTGCCCTCCAGGATAAAATTATACATGTGAAAAATTCAAACAGTGTAACAGTGTGAAAAATAAGTCTTCCACTCCAGCTTAGTATGTCCCAGTTCTCTGTTAAGATAACCTGTCACCATTGTCTGTACATATACAGCCTTCTCTTCTCACATTTATCACTGCCATCCAGAGAAAGATAATCAGATATTATCTAAAGGAAAAATGAATATACTTCTGCAATCCTACCACAGATTGTATCAGAAACACTTGATTTTCATTAAATGGCAGGTTAATCAAGCTTTTTAAGCTTTGTAATTTTTTGCAAAAATAAACAAGTGGGACTACATCAAACAAAAAAGGTTCTGTACAGCAATGGATGCCACCACCAAAATAAAAAGGCCCCCTACAGTGTGGGAGAATATATTCGTAAATGATATATCTGATAAGAGGTTAGCTTCCAAAACATAAAGAACTCACATGCCTCAACACAAGAAAACCAAATAATCTGATTTAAAAAATGGACAGAGGACCCAAATAGACATTTTTCCAAAGAAGAATGTAGATAGCCAACAGGCACATGGAAGACGCTCCACACCCTCTAATCAGGGAAATGCAAATCAAAACCACAATGAGATATCACTTCACACCACCATAATGGCCACTATCCAAAAGACAAGAAATAACAAGTGTTGGCAGGGACGTGGAGGAAAGGGAGCCTCCTACATTGCTGGTGGGAATGTCAACTGGGGCAGCCACTGTGGAAAGCAGTACGGAGGTTCCTCAAAAATCTAAAAATAGAAATACCATATCACCCAGTAACTCCACTCCTAGGAATTTACCTGAAGAAAACAAAAGCTCTGATTTGAAAAGTATATGCACCCCTGTTTATTGCCACATTATTTACAACATCCAAGATACGGAAGCAACCAAAGTGTCCGTCAATAGATGAACAGATAAATAAGACATGGTATATATACACAATGGAATATTATTCAGGCCTAAAAAAAGAAAGAAATCCTGCCATTTGTGACAATATGGATGGACCTAGCAGGTATTATGCTAAGTGAAATAAGCCAGGTGGAGAAAAACAAATATCATATGATTTTACTTACATGTGAAATCTAAACACAAAACAAAACAAAACAAACAAAATAACAGTAGACTCATAGACACTGGGAATTGACTGCTGGTTCCATAGGGGAGGGGATGGGGTGGGTGGGTGAAATTGGTGAAGGGGATAAAGAGCCACAAAATATCAATCATAATATAAGTGAATCATGGGGATGGAAGTATAGCATAGAGAATATAGTCAATATTTCTGTAACATCTTTCTATTTTGACAGATAGTAACTATACCAGTCAGGGTGAGGATTTAATAATGTAGATAACTGTTGCATCATAATGTTGCATACTTGAGACCAATGTAATATGGTATATGAACTATAGTCAAAATAAATTAATTAAAAAGTTTGTAATTTTTTTATTAAGGTATTATTGATATGCACTCTTATGAAGGTTTCACATGAAAAAACAAGTGGTTACTACATTTACCCATATTATCAAGTCCCCACCCACACCCCAATGCAGTCACTGTCCATCAGTGTAGTAAGATGCCACAGATTCACTGTTTGCCTTCTCTGTGCTACACTGTTTTCCCCGTGACCCCCCACACCATGTGTACTAAACATAATACCCCTCAATCCCCTTCTCCCACCCTCCCCACCCGCCCTCCCACACCCTTCCCCTTCGGTTATCACTAGTCCCTTCTTGGAGTCTGTGAGTCTGCTGCTATTTTGTTCCTTCAGTTTTGCTGCATTGTTATACTCCACAAATGAGGGAAATCATTTGGCATTTGTCTTTCTCTGCCTGGCTTATTTCACTGAGCATAATATCCTCCAGCTCCATCCATGTTGTTGCAAATGGTAGGATTTGTTTCTTTCTTATGGCCGAATAGTATTCCATTGTGTATATGTACCACTTCTTCTTTATCCATTCATCTACTGATGGAAACTTAGGTTGCTTCCATATCTTGGCTATTGTAAATAGTGCTGCGATAAACATAGGGGTGCATACGTCTTTTTGAATCTGAGAAGTTGGATTCTTTGGGTACATTCCAAGGAGTGGGATTCCCGGGTCAAATGGTATTTCTATTTTTAGTTTTTTGAGGAACCTCCATACTGCTTTCCACAATGGTTGAACTAATTTGCATTCCCACCAGCAGTGTAGGAGGGTTCCCCTTTCTCCGCATCCTCTCCAGCATTTGTTGTTTAGTCTTTTGGATGGTGGCCATCCTTACTGGTGTGAGGTGATATCTCATTGTCGTTTTAATTTGCATTTCCCTGATTATTAGTGATGTGGAGCATCTTTTCATGTGTCTGTTAGCCGTCTGAGTTTCTTCTTTGGAGAACTGTCTCTTCATAGCTTCTGCCCATTTTTAATTGGGTTATTTGCTTTTTGGGTGTTGAGGCAGGTAAGTTCTTTATATATTTTGGATGTTAAACCCCTGTCAGATATGTCATTTACAAATATATTGTCCCATACTGTAGGATACCTTTTTGTTCTGTTGATGGTGTCCTTTGCCATACAGAAACATTTTAGTTTGATGTAGTCCCATGAGTTCATTTTTGCTTTTGTTTCCCTTGCTTGAGGAGATGTATTCAGGAAGAAGTCACTCATGCTTATATTCAGGAGATTTTTGCCTATGTTGTCTTCTAGAGTTTTATGGTTTCATGACTTACATTCAGGTCCTTGATCCATTTCGAGTTTACTTTTGTGTATGGGGTTAAACAATAATCCAGTTTCATACTCTTACGTGTAGCTGTCCAGTTTTGCCAACACCAGCTACTGAAGAGGCTTTCATGTCCCCATTGTATGTCCATGGCGCCTTTATCATATATTAATTGCCCATATATGGTTGGGTTTATATCAGGGTTCTCTAGTCTGTTCCATTGGTCTGTGGGTCTGTTCTTGTGCCAGTACCAAATTGTCTTGAGTACTATGGCTTTGTAGTAGAGCTTGAAGTTGGGGAGCATAATGCCCTCAGCTTTATTCCTCCTTCTCAGGATTGCTTTGTCTATTCGGGGTCTTTTGTGATTCCATATGAATTTTAGGACGATTTTCTCTAGTTCGTTGAAAAATGCTGTTGGTATTTTGATAGGAATTGCATTGAATCTGTATTTTGCTTTAGGTAGGATGGCCATTTTGACAATATTAATTCTTCCTATCCATGAACACGGGATGTGTTTCCATTTATTGGTATTTTCTTTAATTTCTCTCATGAGTGTCTTGTAGTTTTCAGAGTATAGATCTTCCACTTCCTTGGTTAGGTTTATTCCTAGGTATTTTATTCTTTTTGATGCAACTGTGAATGGAATTGTTTTCCTGATTTCTCTCTCTGCTAGTTCATTGTTAGTGTATAGGAATGCCACAGATTTCTGCATATTGATTTTGTATCCTGCAACTTTGCTGAATTCAGATATTAGATCTAGTCATTTTGGAGTGGATTCTTTAGGGATTTTTATGTACAGTATCATGTCATCTGAGAACAGGGACAGTTTAACTTCTTCCCTGACAATCTGGATGCCTTGTATGTCTTTGTGTTGTCTGATTGCTGTGGCTAGGACCTCCAGTACTGTGTTGAATAACAGTGGGGAGAGTGGGCATCCTTGTCCTGTTCCTGATCATAAAGGAAAAGCTTTCAGCTTCTCACTGTTAAGTATGATGTTGGCTGTGGGTTTGTCATATATGCCCTTTATTATGTTGAGGTACTTGACCTCTATATCCATTTTCTTGAGAGTTTTTATCATGAATGGGTGTTGAATTTTGTCAAATGCTTTTTCAGCATATATGGAGATGATCATGTGGTTTTTTGACCTTCTTTTTGTTGATGTGGTGGATGATGTTGATGAATTTTCGAATGTTGTACCATCCTTGCATCCCTGGAATAAATCCTACTTGATCATGGTGTATGATCCTTTTGATGTATTTTTGAATTCGGTTTGCTAATATTTTGTTGAGTATTTTTGCATCTATGTTCATCAGGGATATTGGTCTGTAGTTTTCTTTTTTTGTGGTGTCTTTGCCTGGTTTTGGTATTAGAGTGATGCTGGCCTCATAGAATGAGTTTGGAAGTATTCCCTCTTCTTCTACTCCTTGGAAAACTTTAAGGAGGATGGGTATTAGTTCTTCACTAAATGTTTGATAAAATTCCATGGTGAAGCCATCTGGTCCAGGCATTTGTTCTTAGGTAGGTTTTTGATTACCAGTTCAGTTTTGTTGCTGGTAATTGGTCTGTTGAGATTTTCTGTTTCTTTCTGGGTCAGCCTTGGAAGGTTGTATTTTTCTATAGTTGTCCATTTCTTCTAGGTTATCCAGTTTGTTAGCATATAATTTTTCATAGTATTCTCTCATAATTCTTTGTATTTATGTGGTGTCTGTAGTGATTTTTCCTTTCTCATTTCTGATTCTGTTTATGTGAGTAGACTCTCTTTTTTTCTTGATAAGTCTGGCTAGGGGTTTATCTATCTTTTTTATTTTCTCAAAGAACCAGCTCTTGCTTTCATTGGTCCTTCCTATTGTTTTATTCTTCTCAATTTTATTTACTTCTGCTCTAATCTTTATTATGTCCCTCCTTCTACTGACTTTGTGCCTCATTTGTTCTTCTTTTTATAGTTTCATTAATTGTGAGTTTAGACTGCTCATATGGGATTGTTCTTCTTTCCTGAGGTAGGCCTGTATTGCAGTATACTTTCCTCTTAGCACGGCCTTCACTGCGTCCCACAGATTTTACAGTGTTGAATTATTGTTGTCATTTGTTTCCACATATTCCTTGATCTCTGTTTTTATTTGGTCATTGATCCATTGGTTATTTAGGAGCATGTTGTGAAGCCTCCATGTGTTTGTGGGATTTTTCATTTTCTTTGCATAATTCATTTCTAGTTTCATACCTTTGTGGCCTGAGAAACTGGTTGGTACAATTTCAATCTTTTTGAATTTACTGAGGCTCTTTTTGTGGCCTAGGATATGATCTATTCTTGAAAATGTTCCATGTGTACTTGAGAAGAATGTGTATTCTGCTGCTTTTGGGTGTAGAGTTCTGTAGATGTCTGTTAGGTCCATCTGTTCTAATGTGTTGTTCAGTGCCTCTGTCTCCTTACTTATTTTCTGTCTGGTTGATCTATCCTTCAGAGTGAGTGGTGTGTTGAAGTCTCCTAGAATGAATGGATTGCACTCTATTTCCCCCTTTAATTCTGTTAGTATTTGTTTCACATATGTAGGTGCCCCTGTGTTGGGCATGTCGATATTTATATGGTTATATCTTCTTGTTGGATTGACCCTTTTATCATTATGTAATGTCCTTTGTCTCTTGTGACTTTGTTTTGAAGTCTATTTTGTCTGATATAAGTACTGAAACTCCTGCTTTTTTCTCCTTATTAGTTGCATGAAATGTCTTTTTCCATCCCTTCACTTTTAGTTTGTGTATGTCTTTGGGTTTAAAGTGAGTCTCTCGTAGGCAGCATATAGATGGGTCTTGTTTTTTTATCCATTTAGTGACTCTATGTCTTTTGATTGGTGCATTCAGTACATTTACATTTAGGGTGATTATGGATAGGTCTGTACTTATTGGTATTGCAGCCTTCAGATTCGTGGTTACCAAAGGTTCAAGGTTAACTCCCTTTCTATCTAAGAGTCTAACTTAACTCATAATATGCTATTACAAACACAATCTAAAGGTTCCTTTTTTTTCCCTCCTCCTTTTTCTTCCTCCTCTATTTTTTATATATTAGGTATCATCATTCTGTACTGCTTATCTATCCCTTAATAACTTTGGGGATAGTTAATCTAATTTTGCATTTTCTTAGTAATTAGCTGTTTTACTTTCTTTACTGTGGTTTTATTACCTCTGGTGACAGCTGTTAAACTGTAGGAACACTTCCATCTATAGCAGTCCCTCCAAAATACACTGTAGAGGTGGTTTGTGGAAGGTAAATTCTCTCAGCTTTTGCTTATCTGGGAATTGTTTAATCACTCCTCCAAATTTAAATGATAATCTTCCCAGATAAAGTAATCTTGGTTCAAGGCCCTTCTGCTTCATTGCATTAAATAAATCATGCCACTCCTTTCTGGCCTGTAAGGTTTCTGCTGAGAAGTCTGATGATAGCCTGATAGGCTTTCCTTTGTATGTGATCTTATTTCTCTCTCTGGCTGCTTTTAATAGTCTGTCCTTATCCTTGATCTTTGCCATTTTAATTACTATGTGTCTTGATGTTGTCTTCCTTGGGTCCCTTGTGTCGGGAGATCTTTGTACCTCCATGGCCTGAGAGACTATATCCTCCCTCAGACTGGGGAAGTTTTCAGCAATCACCTCCTCAAAGACACTTTCTATCCCTTTTTCTCTCTCTTCTTCTTCTGGTACCCCTATAATGCAAATATTGTTCCGTTTGGATTGGTCACACAGTTCTCTCAATATTCTTTCATTCTTAGAGATCCTTTTTTCTCTCTGTGCCTCAGCTTCTTTATATTCCTCCTCTCTAGTTTCTATTTCATTTATCGTCTCCTCCACCATATCCAATCTGCTTTTAATACCATCTGTTTTGCTCTTCAATGATTGGATCTATGACCAGAGTTCATTCCTGAGTTCTTGAATATCTTTCTGTACCTCCATGAGCATGTTAATGATTTTTATTTTTAACTCCCTTTCAGGGAGAGTCATGAGGTCGATATCATTTAAATATTTCTCAGGAGTTGTATTAATAATTTTACTCTGGACCAGGTTTCTTTGGTGTTTCATATTTGTGTATGGCGCTCTCTAGTGCCCAGAAGCTCTACTCTCTGGAGCTGCTCAGCCCCTGAAGCAATGTCCGGGGTTGCAGGTAGTGGTATTGGTGCCTGGGGGGAGGAAAGAGCTGTTTCCTGCTTCCTGGCTGCTATGCCTGTCTCCACTGCCTTTCCTGGTTTGCAAGCCCGGTGGCGCTGGCCAGATGAAAGGTGCTGTAGGCTGCCTATCACGGAAGGGGCTTTTGGAGTTGTGTAGGCAGCCAGGGAGCTGGAGCACCTGAAGATCGTGAAAGCTCCCAACCTGCTGGGCAGAGTGCACCCAGGCAATTTTGTCTACCTGTCCTTTCTCCTTAGCAGTAAGCTCTGTGCAATCCTTGCCCCTTTAGCAGCCCTCTTGCTAAAGGCTTCCTTGTTAGGAAGTCTCTCAGACTGCCCGCCTTTCTTTTGTCCCAGAGCAGCCGGATATGGATCCCTGCTTTTCCACAGGCAGCTAGAATCTTAGTCTCTCCAGGAATTCTGCCTGTCTTAGCTTTCCCACCCCCTAATTATGAGAGTATCATGAAAGCACCATGAAATGTAGGTTTGTGCTCCCAGAGCAGATCTCTGGAGTCAGGTATTCAGCAGTCCCAGTTCTCCACTCCCTCCCTGCTCTGTTCCTCTTCCTCCCACTGGTGAGCTGGGGTGGAGGAAGGGCTTGGATCCTGCCAGGCCACAGCTTTAGAATGTTACCCTGTTCCGTGAGGTCTGCTCTTGTCTCCAGGTGTATGTAGTTTGGTGCAGTCCTCTTTCCTATTGCTCTTTCAAGAGTAGTTGTATTAGTTATATTTTTGTATTATATGCAGTTTTAGGAGGAAGCCTCTGTCTCTCATGCCACCATCTTTAATCCTCTCATAAGTTTATAAGTTTTTTAAGCTCAAATTGGCACCCTGAATTTCATAAGGTAGTTCTGACCATAGGGGGATTTAAAAACATCTTATCTCCAGCTTTCCAGAGTGTTTCTGTCTTAGGAATGAGTGTGTGTAGCAAGTGTGTATTCAGGCACACCACGCCAGCTGTGTGACTTTGGGTGGGCCCCATAGCCTCTCTGAAACTCCATTTCCCCATCTGTGAAGGGGGTTCAGTAAATCCATCTGATAGGTTAGGATTAGATTGCAGCACACCCCATGAGATAACTCCTAAAAAGTGTGTATCAGGGAAGATAGTGAATAAGTAGTAGTTACTATTTCCACCTGGAATGTCTTGAATCATTTAGCCTCACCTAAATTTGGCCCCTCATGTTTGCACCCCTCATAAAGGCACAGCTGACACCCCTTAATCCAACCTATCCCCCACTTGCTGCAAAGCACAGAATTTCTGACAGGCGACTTGAAATCTCAATCAGAGTGAATGATTTTTATAAAGTGAAGCATGCCTCAGAATCACATGAACCACTGCAATTAAAATCAGATCCTCCCCAGAAGTCAGCCTTTCTCAAGGAAACCCACACATAAAACCACTGATTAGAATGTGTGCAAATGTAAGATTACCAAGATGTTCCAACAGGTCACTGTAGAGACAGGGAGAAAAAGAGAAGCAGTTGTCAGATCACAGCAATGACTGAATTTTAAAGTGTCTGAAATACCAATAACGTTGCTGGGGTACAAATTGTGAAAACACAAATTTAAAACAAGCCTTGGGCAAGTATACCATGCTGAGCGTCACTGAGGGGTGGTGCCAGGCTGTACCTTCACCTTTCTCCATCCAAGACTGGGGGCAGCAAGAGCAGGGCCTTGTCCACACAGTAGGGCCTGCGGGACACACCTAAAGAAAGCACAGGGGTGCCGAGGGGCCTGCTGGGACATTTGCCTTCTGCCCTATGTCACTGCCACACAGGCCGGTGATGACAGTGAGGTAGCGGGCAAGGCAGTATGTTAGAAGCCTTCGTTTCCGTTTGTGGAACAAGGAGAGTGGAGTTGATGTGCAGTCTGCAAGGATGGGACCGTATGCCTGCAACACGGCACAAGGAGGCTGACACTGGGAAGCCAGGCCCCTGTGCTCCCTCCTGCCTTAGGAGGCTGTAGCCACCTCCTAGGGCCTAGCAGGAGAGAGGAGGGCTCTGTGTGCATCTCCTCCCCAGCTTCCAAGGTACTCTGGGCTTGGCCACCCCTGGAGCGTTGCCCTGGGCCTGCCTGTGTCTCTCACACACAAGCTCAGAGAAGCCAGGGGCCGACAGCTCTGGGGTGTCCACAGAGGAAGCCCGTGGCCTGGTCAGGAGCACAACAGCCACCCTAGCTTTGCCGTCTGTGGAACGGAGCCAACAGGATGTGGAGAGCGATTCTGTAGAAGCAGGTACAGACAGATGCATAAGCACTAGCCACTGAGACACTGGTACAGACAACCAGAAAGCAATTCATCATAGGAACCGGCCCACATGATCACAGCGGGTGAGATGTCCCACCATCTGCCACCCACAGCTGCAGACCCAGGAGAGCTGGGGCAATTCTGGTCCTAGTCTAAGGCCCGAGAACCAGGAACTCTGATGTCTGAGGGCAGGAGAAGACAGATGTCCCAGCGCCTTCAGAGAGGGGAATTCACCCTTCCTCTACCTTCTGTTCTATTCAGGCTCCTAGTGGACGGGATGTGCCCACCCACGGGGTGAGGGCGAGTCTTCTTTATTAAACCTACCAGTTCAAATGTAATCTAATGACACCCTCACAGACATACCCAGAACAATGCTTAACCAGCTATCTGGACATCCCTTAACCCAAACATGTCGACACATAAAATTTACCATCATACCCACTTTGCCTGTTTTCAGCCATGCTGAACCCACAGACCCAGAATGAGGGCCTCAGAAAACTCCAGGAACTGGAGCTAGAGGCCAAAACATACGGGTGTCTAGAAGAGACCCCTGCACGGACCACTTCCTCCGTCCTTTTCACTCTCCTATAATTCAAGGCTCTCCTGGGAGGTTTCCTGCCACTCATTTCGTCCACACACAAAGAGAAAATCTGTTTCACTGAGGAAACTGGCAATAGCATGTGTGTATGTGCCCATGAGTGTGTGAGCCCATGAATGCATGTGTGCCCAAGACTGTGTGTGCCCCCATGAGTGTGTGCGTCCATGAGTGTGTGTCCCATGAGTGTGTGTTTACCCACTCATGTGTGTAGGTGGAGAGATCTCAGAGGAGCTTTGTAAAGGTGAACAACAAACCCTCTGATTTCATGGAGCTCATAGTCTAATAAGACATAATAGTCTCTACTACTCAAGTATCTGTTTTTACCCCCTGCAGGAAATCTTGAGGAAGGGCTTGGGATAGTTATAAAAAGGAATGTCTGTGTTGTATTTAAAGATTCATTTTTGGTAGTCTGTTCTCAAATGTGTTCCATTGGATTATGAGTTTTGCCGTGGTCATGGAAGTAGTGCTTGGCGTAGGAACACAGCCTTGTTACGTGCCACTCAGCCCATCTGTGGCCCTTGTTGTGAGGGGTTGGGGTTGCCCTTACCATCGTCTGCGGGACTTTTCTCTGATAAACTGCACTTTGCCCGTCTGCCTTTCCCTGCTCTGAAATGTACTTCACACCAGCCTCCCTTTCTCATCTCCTGGTCCTCCACAGCCATTACCCTTTGTCCGAGGGGGGAAGTTGAAGCACAGCGCCTCCAAGAGCTCTCCCATCATTAGCATTCGACACAGCCACGAGCACATCCACCTGACTGACACTCTCAGAGCCCCTACTCTATGCTCACAGCCACACCCGCTCTGAGGTGGGTCCCAGGACACAGGGAAGAGTGCCCCGAACTAGGTGTGGGTGGGAAACAGGTGTTCCCTGAGTGGCAAGCAGCCGTCTTGGAGAAACAGTCCTTGCTTTGGACAGATAGAAGAGATTTCTTCTTTTCTGGCCAGAGAATTGGAGCAGGTTGCATAATTAAGTTGCACCTTCAGGAATAACTTAGGAAAGGCACTAACAAAATAATAGCAGCTCCTATAACTTAATACCTCGTTGCTCCTCCATTTTAACGAGGAAATTCCTGAGGCTTTTGGTGACTCTCCGGAAGACTGAACACCTGTTTGTCTATCTGTCCATTTCTTCTGGTCTTAACTTTCCTTCCAAGCTCCTCATCTCTTCTTCCTATTTGTTCCTGTTTCAGAATTTTCTCTTCTCACCCAGTAGCTACTGTGTTCTGACAGACGTGTTAGAAGGCCATTCTCTGCCCTTGCTGAGAACTCACAAGGGTAAGGCCTGGAGTGAACGTTATCAGGAGGCCGGGTGCTGAGAAGCCCAAACCCCAGGCAGGGCCGAGCCCGCCCAGGTAGGATCCTTTCCGCATCCCCTTCTGCAAACCTTTGATAACACTGCTACCAGGCCAGTCCTTTTGTTTGCAGAGGCTGAACAGCAGCAGTCCGTGCCCCAAACAACCAGCTTCTTTGCTGTTTGCAGCATATCAAAGCCAATTAAGCCTTAGCCACGGCAGGGCTCAGAGACATGCAAAATCATAAAGCAACTGGGTGTCAGGGAGAATCTTCTGAGCCACTGGTGTCCTGAAACACCTTGTTATATAACAAACCCCACAGTAAGGGGGCGACAATATCCTCACTGTAAGCACAGGCAATAGATGGGCAAAAGAAAATGCATTTTGGGTATGGATTTTAAAAACACACGCTTCTTGGAAGGCAGATGTGGGATTTGTTCTCCATGTTGTGTGTGTGTGTGTGTGTGTGTGTGTGTGTGTGTTTTGTTTTGTAAAGAACATTTAAGTAAAAGAGTAAGCTGTACTAAAAATAATGAGAAAATCATGTGCTAGATTCTGGATAAGGAAGGCCCATGTGGAAGGTACCAATATTTTGGGATGTATGAGAAAATGATAGAAAAGGTGAGAAACATGTAGCTAAGGACTCAGAGTGAAAGAGACCCCAGAATTAGGCTTTTAAGCATGGAAAACGGAACACTAAAGGCTAGACATAGACAAGCTTCCCGTCGCTTCAGAGAAGCCCAGGAAAGGGCCAGCGTGAAGCACGTTGGCTCCATTAATGCCACCAGGGTTCGATCAATCCTGATCACATAGGCAAGTAACTCAGAGGAAGAAAAGAAAGTCCTAGGTGATCTAGTATAACACTGTTATTTGTTCGGAAAGTAATAAAAAATTTCATACCCACCTGACCAGGTTGGCAAGCTGACATTCAAAAGGACTTATTACCCAGCCCATTAGGAATTAGCTTTTCCAAGGTCACTCTCGGATGTCCTCAGCGCTCCTTTTACGTCAGACATCTCCTTATATAGTCTTATATTCAACCTTAATTTCTTTCCTTTCTTTTGGATCACCTCAGCTCCTATTTATTCATAGTTAATATCATCACAACTAGGGAACTGTTCAGCACGGTTCCTTCTAGCAAGGGGTTCAAATGCTATGCTCATATCATCACCCCTGCGTGTTCTGTGTTTTGTTTGTTAAGACAATTACTTTAGAGCAGTTTTAGATTTACAGCAAAATTCAGAGTGAGGAACAAGGTTTCCCTATACCACTGCCCCCCGCATGGAGGGGCCCCCCCCCTTTATCAACAGCCCTCACCAGAGAGCTTACTTGCTACAACTGATGAACCTACACTGACAGGCATTATCACTCATAGCGCATAGTTTACAATAGGGTCACTCCTGGTATGGCAAGCTTTTTCCTTTGCTTTTAACCCCTTATTTGCCTTGAGCTGAATTTCCTCAGGCCCCTCTGGACCCCTACCGCTCCTCCCCAGCCCCTACAGAGACAGCAGAGGGGAGGGCTTCTGGAGATGAGTCACGCTCTCAGACTCTGTTTCCTGTAGAAACAATGTACACCATGGGGCACTCACAGGGAATGGGACCTCAGGGTCCAATCGGTTGACATGGAAACTTTGCTCTGGTCCCATCTGTAACCGTGCCTTGCTTAGAAAATGGGTTGCATCCACCTTTGCAGCCCAGAGCCTCCAGCTGCCAGAGTGCCAGGTAAACTTTGTCAGTGTTCAGTCATAGGCGAGTCGTGGGAAAGGCACACCTGAATCCAGGATTTTTACCTTGTATTTAATTGTAGGATATTCATTTTAAGAACTAGTTTCAAAACCCAGTTGATACATTTTTGCTTAGGTCTACAGTTAATTTCCTATGAAGACTTTACCCTTTGTGGTGGGCTTGTGTCCAACACAAAGTCAGCTCGGGATTCCAAAATTCGTTTGAATATCCTGACGTGCTTTGAGCCTTTTTTTCTCAGTGGTATTGACGAGTTAGCTCGGCCTCCCTAGTAGGTCAGTGTGTGTGGTGGTGGAGAACTCAGGTTTTAGAGATCAACTCGGTGTCAAGTCCTCGTTCCTCTGCTTCGCAGTTGTGTGGTCTCAGATAAATCGAGTATTCCCTCTGAACCTGTTTCTCCCAGTGAGCTGGGATTAATTATAAAAATGGTGGCTATTCTCTTTTGGTATTATCTCTGTTATGCTTTACTTTGCTTATTACACACATTTCTGTATCCTTTCGTAATCCTACACCGTGTATAAAGATATATCCTCCCTTCCCATAACGCACATTCCCAGTGAAATGTTTTCAACATTCCATCTTTGACCCTTGCTCCTTGAGTTCAACCCTCCAATAATGCCACCACTGAATACTTGGCTGGTTTAATCCACATTTCCTTTGCCCATCAAAGGATATAGGAAATGAAAGCAACTTAAAGCTTCCCTTTAGTGCACTTGGCTATTAGATATTGGTTAAGTTAGGATCGGCACAATTTCATAAATCGAGTGGATGTGTCTCCCCAAAACCACGCATATTTATGAGTGTTGGGAAGTAACATATACTTTAGAGTATATTTTTGATACAGAGATCATAATGAGGAATTCTTAAGATTCTTTCATTTGTCCATTTGGGGAGGCTCACAAACAGGTGTATACAAATATTTTCTTTGCCTCGGGGATTCAACTGAATTCCAAGCATTCTAAAAAAGACTAGCCAATTTCACACCAAAAATGTAACGCAATTCCTTGAGTACCCTTGGAAGCTTCAGGATAAAGTTGTCCTTGGGTCTTATACATGACTTGTTGAAATTATGTTCAGAGGTTTATATGGAACAGTGAAGTGTGAGGGTGAGGAAGTGTTAGTGTCCCTGGTAAGAACTCCCATTCCAATAGAAATCCGAAGGGATGTCTTTGACAAAGAGGAGCAGTGGGAGAATCGGGGGCCCCTGAGAAGGCAGACAGGATTGCCTGCATGTGGAAATCACTGCAGAGTATTTCTTTTTGTATCCTTACCTGTCTTGATCAAGAATGTTAACATTTCATAGGAAATTCTAATTTTTCAAGGATTAACCAGCACAAGTCATTACATGAAGACTTTACTGATAAAGTCCTAGCTAAGGTAAAGAAGAGAACTCTAAATTCCAAAACAGATTTCCTTCAGGAATACTATCTTCTTAGAAATGAAACAAAGAAAAAAAAAACACCTATGATGGAAATGCTAAGTTTGAAGAAAAGACTAAACCAGCAATCTCTCTCTGAGATTTGGCCCATCATTTCCATTTACCTGTGCTTTCTATCACCAGCTTTACCTGATTTAGTCGGGCTGAGAGCAGGTAGAGAGAAGAGTACATTTTCTGGACGTTGCTTCAGCACTGACATGTGCAATTCAGTATGGCTTCACAGTCCCCGCAGGGTCCTGGAAGGCCAGACCATGCTGGGGGCCAAGAACACCTTCTGCCCTCTGATTTTGGGACAGCGGGGACCACTTCAATCAGATGTGCGCCTCCCGGCAGCTACTCCAGCCTCAGAGCGTGCAAACTGGCCTGCTGCAATATGCTCTACCTGGGGCTACACCTGAGACCATATGGGCCTTCAGCTGCCTCACCATACAGGGGCCTGCCTGCAGCCAGGCGAGGGCCAGATGGAGCAGATGATACCTATGTGAGGCCGTCTGACTCGACGCTGCTGGGGACTTGGTGTGCGGAAAATGGCAGACTATAAACATTTAAATAATAATACCACAACACATGCTGATTCTTTTCCACAAGGAAGGCAAAGAAAAGAAAACATTTCTGGGAAAGATAAACCTGAAGAATACTATGGAGTAAAAATGAGCTTCATTTTTTAAAACAAAGCTAAAAGTTACACGATTAAAACCAAAGATGGATCTAAACGATAGTCCTAAGGGTGAGCATCAGGTGGGTGAGAGCCGGGACTCAACTTTAAATGTAGTAAATCGCTGTGTGACTTAGGCGAGCCCCACTCTCACGGGGCCTCTGTGTCCCCACTGATAATATAAAAGAGATGGCTGCTGCTATTCAAAATGCCAAGGTAAGGAGTCTGTGCCAGGATGTAAATCAACACATGGAGAATCCTTAAGAAAGTCTGGTCACAAAAATCATTTCAGCCGAACTAAGCAGGAGGCTTTGGAAGGTGGAATGTGTCTGACCGACATTCTGGGGCAACCTCCCTGTCTCACTGCACACAGGACACGCTCACTCGGACCCTGGCAACAGTTCATGAACGGGCACCAGGCAGTGGTCGTTCTGAGCAGCAGCGGACCAGGTCACCTCCTTAAACCTTCAGGACTTGCAGGCCTGCCCTGCTCAAGACTAAGCAGAGAATCACGAAATACTGTTTGAACCTTGATTCCTTTTCAATTGCTTTCACATCTAAAACAAAAAAAGTGAGATGTTGCTTAAAGAGTTTCATTTGCTCTAAGTTCTCAATCCCCCCCAAGTGTATAAAGAATATCAATTATTCAATTCTCCCTCCATCCCACCAACATTCATGAGCTGCTGGCAAGTTTAGTAGAAAAATTGTGGCCCTGGCGTAATGTGTCGACCATTGTAGTTTGTGGAGCTTCCTGGAAAACATGCTTCCTAGTGGAGACGTAAATGATGAAGTGAATGCTGCCGGCCCAAGACCTGGGTGCCGTGAGCAGGGAAGGAGGCGGGCCGCTGGGGGAAGCAGAGTCACATGACCAAGAATATCCCGTACGTGGAGATGCACAGGTGGGGCCCTGCTGCCGGAATGTGATGTTCGCGCGTGGAAGATGAGAAGGTGGCAACTCTCTGGGTCTTAGAAGACCTTGATTCCAGGAATTTAGCCATCTTCCACCGGAGATGGGCAGTAACTAAAGGGCTGCCCAGAAGTAGGGTGAGAAAATCAGGCCTGTATTCTAGATGAGCTACTCTGATGGCTACACGAAGGAGGGATTTGGGAAAGAAAAGTGTGGATGCAGAGGACCAAGTCCAGTCAGAAGGCAGCTACATAGCACGTCTTGGGATGGAGAGACAACCGAGTCCTGAAGTAGGTAAGAGGGAAAACGAAGCCGATTAAAGAAATAAGATCAAGGTCATAGGCTGGATTACTTACGGGATAGTCTTTGTTCCTTGAAGATTCTGGCTTCTGATCCACTCCTGACATCTCACGATAACTTTGGCTTAATTGTTGGTGATTTGGAGATGATTCTGCCCAAACCCTGGTAACCAGTTCCTTGACCTCCCGTCACCCAGTGACCTTGTCGTCCCCCACACCCCAGCCATCAGCTTCTTTAGCACCCTCCCCCCTCTTGTTGTGTTATCCTCCTTTGATAAAACTACACCCCGGGTAAATCTAACTCTCTAGCTACTCCATGCCCTGTGCTCACACATGGAAGCGTCTCTGGAGGAAAGTATGCAGCCATTTGAATACCATCAACATGAAACTCCTCCCAGGATCCTGGCTGCTGTCTGGCCCTCCTAATGGGTTTTCTGAGCGCATTCGCTCTTCTCCTTCCAGGTGGTTTCATACACTTTGCTCTCTCCTCATGCCTCCAACACCTTCATTTCCATCCTCACTGTCAACTAAGCCTCTGCTTGGAATTTGCGGACATAATTGCACCCATCAGAAGAGAATTTCCAAGCCTGCTGGCACCAATCTGTCATCAGCACAGAGCTGTTCTTTGCTCCCTGATCTCTCTCACGTTGCTGGGGATGAAACCTTCCAGGTCCTTAAGTGTAGCCAACCCCTCCTCCTCCTCATATTTCCTACCCTGCTGGATCATTTCCATGGATACAAACATACTGTTATTTTGTTGCCTTTTTAAACAAGAAGAGAAAAATCCTCTTGACCAGTCCTTCCCTTGCTCTGCTCCGTTATACAGAAATGCTTATTGGGCAAGTTTTCCCTACTTACCGTCATAACCTGCTGTTACCTATTCTTTGTGCTGCATTGACATCCATTTGTGGGTCCTTTACCACTCAAACAAAACCAACCTTTCTATTTCATTGCCCTACTTAGATGAGGCCCATGTCCCAACCAGGCCTGGCCGCCCAACTTCTGCTTTACCCTCCATGCATGTGGGATGACCACTACCAAGACCCTCAAGTCCCACCAGACTGGATCCTGGGACCACCCACTACCTCTATACTAACCAATTCCCCATGAGCTTGGCTAACCCCAGGGCCCACAGGTCACTATCTCTCCCCACCTTCTGTTCGAGCCCAGGTGTCACCCACCATACCTCCTGCAGACCCTGCAAAGCATGCTGTGGTTTCCTTTCCAGGACCTTCAAGAACACATTTTTTCCATTTTCCTTTGGCATCCTGGTCTCTTGCCTTCTGCACCAGACGGTGCCTCGGCAGACTGCGTGTACTCCCTTCAATGCTTAAGCTCCCATCCTCCTTGGGACCCATCAATCAGCCGTCAGCCTCACCACTCCACTGAAATGTCTCTAATAAGGGACACTAATGGCCCTGCTAAAGCCAAAGATGTGTTCTCAACTTTGGCCACACAAGAACATTGGACACAGGTGGTCACTGCCTCCTCTGCAGCAGAGTTTATTTAGTCCCCGGGACACCACACCGCAGCGGCTTCCCTCCCACCTACAGGTGTTCCTTCTCAGGTTGCTCCTTGTCTCCCGTCTCTTAATCACTGAATGGCCAGAGCTTAATTCTTAGATTTCCTCTCCCTGTGCCTTAGTGATATCAGCCAGTCTAAAGGCTATAAATACCAGTGCAAAGCTAGACTTCTCCCAGATGTAAACAAGCAGCCCACAGGCCTCACCTGAATTCCAGACTCGTCTAACCAACTATGTGTTCAGCATACCCGGCCTCTCTGACTTGACATTCCCAAGTCCAGATTCCTGCCCTTCCCCAGACCTGTCCCACCTGAGGTCATCCCCACCTTGGTTGCCGGCAACTCCGGTCTTCCAGTTGCTCAGGCCAAATACCTGGAAATTACTTTGACTCGTTCATTTCTTCCAGAAGACACACAAACGCATGCCGAGAGCCACCACAACCACTGAATGCTCTGGTCCATGGCTCCTTCGCCTCCTACTAGGTTGTCACAATGCCTCCCACCTGCTCACCTTAGTCTCCTGTGGCCCCCACGCAGTGGGTGGTCCTCCGAAAATTAAGCCTGATCTTGTCACTCCTCTGCTCACATCCACCCCGTGGTTTTCCGGCTCACTCAGAATGGAGCCAAGGCTTTGCTATCCATAATGCCTTTTATGATGCGGTCCCTAGATTCCCCTGGAAACTCACGTCCTGCTACCCTCCTCCTGGCTCTCTACCAGTTAGCCTCCCTGGGCTCCTTGCTCTTCCTCAGACACAGCAGTGCTTCAAATATTCTAGATGTGGTCCTTTGATAAATTATGTAGTACAAATATCTTTCCCCAGCTGTGGGTTGCCTTTTCCCTGTCTTACAGATGTCTTCAATTTTTTCTTTTAATGAATAGCTGAGGTTACAATAAAAATCTCTATTACCAGGACAGACGAAGTAGCCAAAGGCCAGAAAGGGAGGCTCAGACGCTCTGGTTCTGGAGCTCTGGAGCCTTTGCAGGCCCACAGATGGGGGCCGGGGTTTTCATGACCACACGCAATGCAAGACAGGGCCTCAGCCCAGAAGAGGTGGGGAATCTGAGGTGATATCCATGCATAAAACCAGAACTCCCAAAGGGCCACTAAGAAATGAAAACTCATAAAGTCTGTCCAACAGCCCAGGCAGAGAAAAGAGTAGAGTATTTTGACCTCAATGGAATCAATGTATTCCATTAGAAACTTCCACCAAAAACTAAGCCACACACTTCACAAGCACTTCATTTGGACTCCAAGGTTATTTTGTCCTCATTATGAAGGAAAACTCAAATTACGAATGAATGCTTGCAAATAAAAAATGTAGTCCAGGATGGTTATACCTTTAGCAGAAACAACTTGAAGACCATTTGATAACTCCTACCTCATGGGATTTCCAAGGGAGAGGGAAGGCAAGGCCTGAACCTACCAGAGATGAGTTCATAAATAAAATTACAAAAATGAGATAGTCCATCAAGATAGTCCAGCAAAGAGCAGACACAACAAAAAGGGGCATTTACATATCAAATACTTGAAATAATAGAACAAGATGCTGAAGAGGGTCATAAACTAAGTATTCTTAAAATGGTTAAAGGGCAAAAGTAGGTTTAAAAAACATCTGGAAAGCTTGAGACAATATGCAAATTCGATAAGTGAACTTGAAAAAAGAACAAGATAGAACATATGTTCATCAAAGGTATAATAATTAAATGGAAGACACAATATAAATAGCAGACTAAATACAACTTAAGAGAGTATCAGTAAACTGGAAGGTAAATTTGCGAAAATTACCCAGAAAGGAATAAAATGCAATGGAAAATACAACAGATTATAGGGGCTAAACTGACAGATCTTAATTTCTGGCTAATGGGAGTTCCTTCTATAAGTTATGAAGGTAGGGGAATTAAGTAGACAATGCTAAGAATTTTCCAGAATTTATGATAGATAGGATTTTTCAGTTTGTGAAAGAAAAATGAGTTCTCTAAGCAGAATAAGTAAGCTTACTTTCCTCTAGTTGATCTAATACAGTTGATCACTTATTGGCAGTTCAAGCTGTTTGCAATCATCTTATCATAAACAATGCTACAATAAATATTCTTATAACAGACATCATTTCACATAATTATTATCTGTAGATAAATTTGTAAAGATGGGATTGCTGAGCTGAAGAAGGGTCTAATTTAAAAATATTAAAATATTAAAATATTGATAGTTAATAAGTACCTTTTCATTTTATTGTATGAAAGGGCTGCATGCTGAAATTTTAAGACTTCTTTAGATATCAAGAGATTCAAGGGCTGAGCATTGCTGACTTTTTGCATAGCATCCAATACAAAATACCCAACTTGCCGTTTGCTCTGCACATGTCATGGAGTTTAATAATGATGAGAATACTCAGTCTAGGTATTTGCTGCTGTGTGACCCCCCCAGGTATACAATGTGATATCAGATACACCACCATCAACCCCCCTTCAAGATCTAGATCAAAAGTTATGCTCTCTGAAACCTGTTTCCCCGAACAAGAATTTGCCAACTTTCTCTCCATTTCTTCAGTTCTCCACAATTACCTAAGTCAACTACTGACTCTGTTCATGTATAATCTCTCTCTACCTCTGTGCTCTAAGCTTCCTTGAGGCTGGTAATGACCGTCTTACCCTTGTGCCTGGCTGAGTATCAGGTATGGCACAAACAAGCAAATAAGCTCTTACACATCAAATAGAAAACAGAACACAGGTATGTTGCAGTTCCAATGTTAGAGTATAGACTACTCCTAAACTAGCATAAAACAAGAAATTAATAAGCCAAAGTGAATTGAGGACAATAAACAAAATATGTTTGTTTCAATTTTTGAAGCTTCTAGTGTTCAAAATGAACACTCAAATTAAAAACATGGTTAGTTGAGGGAATAATGCTCTTATATATCATCATTTATTCTTCCCTCAGAAATTTCTGACATGGAAGAAAGAGAAGTCAGTCTGGAAGGTTTGCTAGCTCTGAAATTGTCAACATGCAGGGTCTCTAGGCTCAGCTGACCCCATATATCCTGACCTTAAGAAAGTGGGTATGCTCTAAAATGGCTTATCATGCAGACCTCCTAGGATGCAAACAGAAAGACCCACTGAGCCAGTCATCTGTCTGAGGCCACACTGAATTTCCTAGAACTTCTGGAGAATTTGCATTTGGTATCATGAAGCAAGGATGAAACGAAAGAAAAAATAAAAGTATGCTGCGAATTTTGTGGAACTTGCTGAAAATATTTCATATGCCAATACAGTCTGCTCAGCCTCTGGGGCCCCAACTTCATAGTCCCTGAGTGAATCCGTGCATCTGCCCAGCAAGGAAGCAGTTCTCAGTTAGGGACTATGTTTCCTGGGTTTGCAATTTCTCAATCCTGAGGCTCCATAGAGTGCCTGAAGCTAATGTGCTCTTGCTGTATACACAGCAACAATGGACCCTCACCTTCACTTGTGTTTCTGCAACAACATGTTCACAGATTAGCAAAATGACGTAAATTCACTCAGCTTCACCAGATTCTTCCCAATACTCAGTATTCCCATCTTCACCCCACTGAGACGCTCAGGAAGGTGCTAATGCATTTGTCTGTTTGGGGGGCTCATCCAATGGCATGAGTCCTACAAACCATGAAAGTCTCCTATGCCATTGTCAAAAGACAGGCTTGCCTAGGCTTTCTTTGATTCCGCTTAAATCAATAATTAATTAGAAGCAAAATTCAGGTCCATAAAAATATTGCTTAATCCCCAAGGAAATGTAATTTTCGAGGAAAATGACTTGGTTAGCAACAGTGAGAGAACTGGAAGCAGCATGGTCATTTACGTTGCATTAAAGCACATGACATGCACCTTTCCTCTAATGCATCGGGAGCAGCGTTGCAACACCTCAAATGCTTCGTTCCAGAAATAGACCCTCCGATCAGAATTTCATTTGTCGACCAGTGTTTTAGTTTCTCATGGAGCTAATGAATTTCTTCCGAAATCCTGACTCACCTTACCAAATGCAAACATGTTGCCACTTGAAGCAATTACTCCAAATGGTTGATTTATACAGCCTCACAAATCATAAATTTCCAGGCAAATAAATCATTTTGCATTTGGTTTCAACAAAGATAAAAATAAAAGCTGTTTTTAAAGGTGCTGACTAAGAACTCTGTGGAATTTGCTTGAATACTTCACACTTTAATTAAGGTATATATCGATGTGTTTCACTTCCCTGGGCGCAGGAGTACGGTAATAAGCTCTTAACAATTCAGATCTATGCCTTTTCATGGTTTGCTTTGCAATTCTATCCTCCTTTTTTCTTCTTTCTCTAATCAGCAATCAGCACTTTTTGAGGTTTATGTGTACAGTCTGTAATTTGATTTTCTTCCATGGTGGGTTGTTATATAGACTGAATACAGAGATTAAAGGTATGTATATTTAGAATCAAGGAAAGCGTAATCTATGTTTTTGCTGCTTCTCCATGATGAGCCCTATACAGTAATCAAGGCAGCAGGCTTCAAGTAGAGCGCTGTAGTTTCTCCAGCTCAAAGGAAATAACAGCAATTCTTTAATCAGGTCTCAATGCCAGTTGTGGAGCTGGGGAAAAGTCAGAAGCAAGTGATCTCTTGCCACAGACCACTTTAATCTTACTTTAAAAGGGTTCCACTTTGCTTCCCAGGCCCCAGAGCCCAGATAAAGTGTGACAGGTTCTGTACAGTTTATTCACAATGTTTCATCCTTGCATATATGTCGTTATCTGGGTGTATAAAGGAGTTGCCTTCTTTTCCTTTTTAATGCACCTGCAGCTTTAAATGCAGATTCTAGACTCTGTCTTAATAAAAACCACCTGTTGGGTTGATCCCCACCCTTGCTGGCTGGGCATTGTTGGTAAGCTCTCTGATTGAATTGCGGTGAAGTGCACCTGGGTTACTATGGCATTAGAACACATTGTGGTTCTACTGGAGGTTAGAGACCAAGTAGGTTTCCTGGAATTATGGAATTTTATGATAATGGAACTGGTTGAAACCCTATACTTATTTATCTCTGGTCTCCTTGTTTTTTAGATGAGGAAACTGAGGCCCAGGGAAGGAAAGAGAATAGTGCAAGTTTATCCAGTTGATTGGGTAACAAAGCAAAAACAAGAACAAAATTCTCTCGATCACTAAAACTGGGTCATTTCTCACATGGTACAGATCCAAGTGACATATATATATGCCTTTGGACATTAGGGACATTTTTCCAGCAAATTTCACTTCCTGGCTTTGAATTTGGGGAAACAGATTTGTGTCTTTCTCGAAGAGATACGTTCTTAAAAGAAAGTAAAGCATTTCAAATAATGATAACAGAGTTATTGTTCATGTGTCTCTCTGGATCTGGATGCTTAACTCTAAACAAGATATAATGTGATATGAACAATTCCAACAATTCATTAGGAAGAATTTCAGTGGCCTTATTTGGAAGAACAAATGCTGTCTTTCAATGTCTGGGAGGAATCTTGGCGTGGGACTCTCTGATCCCCAGAGCGGCTCACACTCAACATTTCCCTTCATCCTGCTGATGTTGGTTGCCATACATTGTTCTAAATGCTCACTGTTATTATTCCCACAGAATAGATAAACTACCACAGATTCTATCACCTTTCTCCCCTCCCATTCAAGTTTGGGTCTGATGGGGGCACAAGAATAACACTAAGTCTGGATCCATGTTAGCTATCATCAGAGAAAAAATAGAGGGAAATCCAGCCGTTTCAAGGAAGAGATCTTACAAGGATCATTTACCCTAACAATCCTACTTGCTCACAATGCTTCTCAATTAAGTTGGGTGGTGGGTTTCACTCAAAGGGCAAAGCATCTCCCTCATCAAAGGGGCCCAGATAACCATGATCAGCGGGCAGGTAGGGGCTGTCTGAGAAGAGTGGAGATCCTGCTACATGGGCCATTCATGGAGTCTGGGGAAAGGGGAGGACCCAGGGGGGTGAATTATTATTAAAAAATGAGCACCTTTTTCTTAGGGAAACAGTGGCTTTGGCCCTCAAGAGCTAATGACAATTCTTGGAGTTTAAAAGAAAAGTTGGAAGTTGGAAGCTAAATTCTCCCTGAGAGCACCCTTTAATAGAGCTATTTTTGAACCTGCCTTTCTTTTAGAATATTTCTCATGCCAAACGATAGAGACAGATCATTTTAACATCAGGAATTACTCAGCCTTTTTGTTCTGAAGCATTTCTAAGATGGACATCTGGTCCTATCAAAAGTCCCTCAAATTATCCTTGGTGAAATTGTCACTGATGGAATTGTACCATTTTATGACATGAGCAAGATTCGGGTTATAAAGACGCACCACTGGAAACATGCACCCAGCATGGCTAGGATGTAAGGTAAGATTTAGGACGTAAGGTGAGTGTTACCATCAGCTGGCCCAATGTGTCCTTCAGAACCTTGGGCTCATGGTAGCTGCCTGGCATGGGCCATTTCTCACCACAGACATGTCAACCTGCTTTCCTTAGCAGAGGCAATGTTGAAGAGTTCACCTATAAATCGACTCTCGGGAATGCGCACAGGGTGATGGGGAAATAGACGCCCTAAGCCAAAGTGTGATCGGTGAGGGACATCAGCCTAACAGCAGCCTGACAAGATCTGAAGCTTTTCAGACCTTGGGGTCGGGTTTTAATTGATTTATTGGAATTCTCCCTAGTGATTGTCCCCCTTTTAGACAGTGTTCTTGACAATACAGAGCAAGACAAAGTCGGGTCAGAGGAACACAATTTCAAGAGGTTTTAAGAAAACAATTCCAATAAGAACAAAGACTTCCATAAGTGAAATATAGTTTTCCTGGGACAAAATTAAGCTTAGAAGCATCAACAAAATCAGAGCAGAGACTCAACGTGTGACTCTTCTCAGCTGTGGTCCAGGAGCCTCCGGAGGGAAAAGATGCAACAGGCCTTGAAAACACTAAGAGAAGCTGCAGGTGTTGACTCCCCCAAATCAGGAAAGTGTTCCCTCTAATCAAGAAACCTGTTATGATGTCACTCAGCTTTACTGACTTACCGCAGTGAGGGAGAAACTACGTAGACAATTCATTGTTTTTTTTGTGTTTTTTTTTTTAATTTAGAGAAGTGAGTGCACAGCTTTGATGGCTGAGGGACTGGGGTCAGAACCCCTTGGGACAGGATGGCAGAAGAGGGGGAAACCTCTGGACTGGTTGGGATTTTGAGGTGGGGGCCGGTGTGAGGTTCTGAGAGAAGGACACGCTCTGCAGGAGGGTGTTCAGCAATCGTGGTTGTATGACGACGGGAGCGGTGGCTGCTCCCGTTTTCAGCGCTTAGAACAAATCTCCCCGCGTCCCCCAGTGCCCAGCCCTGAGGTTCCACACGGTGGTCCTGCAGCATAAGGACTGAAGCAAAGCTTTGGGTTTCACACATGCTCACATCCTTCACCAGTGCTGGGCACACCTGGCCCACGCTGACGTCTGGAGGGTCCTACTCCCCAGGCCCTCTTTGGAATTAGAGTCAGAACCTGCCCCTCACAACGCTGTTGATGGGGTCAGTCTTCGGGCTTGACTCCCAGGCCTGCTGCCGGGACTTCCTGCCCTCCCCAAGACCCTGCCTGGCTGCCGAGGACCCTGCTGCTTCTGTCCCGCCACGGCCACTTCCCTCGTGTGCAGGGGATGGGAAGCTCCCCAGCTGCCGCGGCACATGCCCCCTGTCTGTGTCAGACCCGATGCCCACCAGTCGCAGTGCAGTTTCCCCCAACAGCTCAGTGAATCCTCCCCACAGGATTGCTTCAGTAAAGTAATTATTGTATTTTACAAGCAGGTTGGCCATTTTTCAACACAGGTGCATTGAATGGATTAGAGCCACATGCTCTAAAAATGAACCAGACTGTCCCTTGGATCTGGAGTGAACAAGCCATGCTGCAAGATAAGGCCGATAAGGGTCTGCTCAACTAATTCCTAGCATGTCATGGCTTAATTCTGGAGTATGAGAAATATGGGCTGGTGGGAAGGAAGGCATTCAGAAAAGACTGTAAATAGGACCCAGTTGTAGCCATGACCACAAAGACTGTATTCAGTACACGGACCTCAAAGGGTTAGACACAGCAGTCACAGTACTCCAGGGAACTGCTGTCGTGAGCAGACCCGGCTAAGGGAGTCCGGGTGACAGGCGGACCCTGAACCACCTTTAGCATCTAGCCCAGAACCCACCAACGGCAGGCAGGCAGTAAATCCCGTGAACTAAGGAGAGGTAAGCAGACCCCAGCCCCATAGGGAACAGCTTGGCAAGTGCCAGGCGAGGCCTCAGCAGGCACCTGGGGCTCAGGGCAGGTGCTGGAGTGCGAGGTGCACACAGCAGAGGAGGCCCAGGATAAAGGCCGAGCAGGGCAGACAGGAGCAGGGTTGTGACTCAGTGAGCAGCTGGTGGGCGCCATCCCCTCGGGCACTCAGCTAATAGGCATTAACACTGAGGGCAACAGATGGTTGCCGGTGCTCCACCTGGCTGGCCGGGACTGGCTGAGAACAAGGTGTGACCAAGCCTCCAGGTAGAAGCATCATTGATCACAGATTGTGTGGGCTGAGAGCAGGAATGAACATTTCAGAGCCACCACCCTTCCGCAAGGCCGCCTGAGCAGAATGTCACAGAAATGCTACTGTTGCGGCCTAAGGGTCTTGCTGTATTTTGGTGTGGTCATCCCAAGCTCCCTTTCAAGATTCCCCACCAATAAATACCCCATTAAGGGTCCTCACCTCATCTTTGAACCCACAGCTGTCCTGGGGGGTGTGCAGGGAGGTGTTCTCGCGGGTCACTTCACGGGAACTGAGCAGAGGTGTGTGCCAACTGGTGCTACTTGGACTGGCCACAGGGGACGTGGTCCAGGGCAGCGGAGTCTCCCCGCAGGCCCCAGTGGAGGTCTGGACTGCAGCTCTGGGGCAGACCTGCAGGCGCTGACCCACACAAACTCTATGCTATCCAGAGGCCTCGTCTCTCACCGGCTCCTGCTCCCTCAGGCACAGGCTGGGAGTGCCAGCCCCTCCAGAGGGAGAGGACAACCACGTGCAGGGCAGCTCAGAGCCTCTATGGACACCACCTTCCCTTTTCTTCCCCACACACCCCTTGCCATTCCCAGGGAGTCCTTCTGGCTCGTGCCCCACATCCTGGTTATTTGACCTCTCGCCAGGCCTTCTCCCTGTGTCCCCATCACTCTCACAATAGACCTGATGACTCATTAAACCTAGAGTCCCAATAGTTCACCACCATGAACTCGTTCCTGCCTTTAAGACAAGGAATGGTGAATCTTCCAACAGTCCCCAGAGGTAAGAGATATTGTCATTTCATCTTCATATTGCAGCAAATGAAAAGAAGGAAATTCCACAAGGGACAAAAGTAGCCTGTCATTTTCCTAGGTAGCCCCTTCCTCACCGTATTTCATTGGCCTATTGCTTTACTAGTCGGGGCTCTTGCCTTTGAGGTTCTAAAGTAGCTGAGGAAGTGGCAACAGAAGATATTTGTAAGACTTTAGAATTAACAGTGCTACATCTGATGTACGGATGGTTGCTCTTCAACGACCTTGGGAGAAGGGGACATATTATGGGCATTCTCACGGAAGGGGTAGAATGGGAGCTAGGTTTTGAGCTTAGGAACATTTTGGTGAGTGTGGAGAAGATGAAGAAAATAAAATAACAAGAGAAGAAAGGAAGAATATGGCTTGTAAGACAAATAAAAGGGAGCTCTGCCCTTTGGAGGGGCACTGCAGTTTGGGGAACTTAGAAGTTGATTGAATATGTAAGGAGGAATTGCGTAGGACTTTGAAACCAGGGACAAAAGTTAAGACTTCATGTGAAGTAAATATGCAAGCAGTGAGGATGTTGAGCAGATCTTTCAGGCAGGACGGGAAGAGGGCAGCCAGGATTATTTCAGTAATCCTGGCAGAAGGGTTTGGACCTGGAAGGCACCTAGAGGGTCTTGAGTGCATGTATGCTCAATGTCACACAGTGTTGTGCATGCACTGATATTTCAGAGCACTATTTACCTGTATAGCAGTGGATTGTTTTTTAAAAAACAAAACAAACATTGTATTCAGAAGCTCACATTTTTGTTGAGAGAGTGCAGTGTCTTGAAGTGGGTGCAGTAGAGACAGGAGCCCACTGCCAGGTCCATTTCCTCCCTGGCTCCCTCCATGTGACCATGAGGTGTTTCCCTGACACACCCTTCAGGCTCTACACCCACCACGCCTGGAGGACAGTGTGCTGCTAAAACCTTCATTCATCTGATCAAATGAGGAAATAGTTAAAGAATGGCTGCTGATGGCCACTCAGGACCATGGTTACTGGGTGCATGTGGGGACCCCAGGGGTCTTGGAAAAGGTGAGTGTAAAAGAAAAGGGATAAGCAACTTCTTCAGGTAAGTTCTTAGAATATAAAGTTGGATAATTAGCATGGAAATTTCAGACCCAGAGAACAGCAAAACAAATGAGGGAAAGGTGTTGTAGGGAAAATGCAAGTTTTATGGCCAGGATTCTGACCTCCTTTGATTCTAATATTACCCACTGTGTACATACAAGCCTGACTACATACCCAGTGGCAGAAAACTGTTTGCTTGGTGCCAGACCACCCAAAGCAAGCTGTCACAGAAGTACCGGCTTAGGGGAGGGACAGAGAGGAGACACACAAGTGCCTGGACATAACTGGTCAGCTGTCTGCCAGTCACCATCAAGGCCAGCCCACAGAGTCCTGGTTCTAGGAGGCTGACAGAGGGAAGCCCCGGTGCTAGGAACGAAGTAGCAGAGCCCCTTGCTGGGGAACAGGAAGGAGCAGGAGATGGAGTCATCATGCTGGGGAGCAAGGCTGTCCCTGGGCCAGAGACAGAAACAGGCTTGCCACTCATACATAGCTGGGTGACCGCCATGAGAACAAAGCTTGGTCTGAGCCCCTTTTTACCCCCAACATTCTGTTGTCATTACTTGGTCTCATTGTATTCATAATGAACTTGCCCAGCACAGGGAACCCCCTCCTCTGAGAGCAACAGGTGTGAAAACAAGTAAACAAGGGAAGAACTGGAACAAAATTTTTGAATAAGGCTGAACAAACAACACTCAGCTGGGCCCCTCAAATGACATCCTGGGTGACCTTCCTGACCAGGATCCTCCTGCCTTCCTCCCATTTATTCCTTAAACTGCAGCACGGGGGAGAATGCACATAGAGTATATTATTTCAATGATTAAAACCCTTCAAATGTCTTCTTTGTTTTTCAAGATGAACTGCACAGCTTTCAAAGGGTTCTGTGGCCATGAGGACTCTGTGGCTGGACCAGCACCTGAGTAACCCACCTGGCTCTGCCCAAGCTCCATCTAGCCAAACCCTACTCCTCTTCTGGTCTCAGTTTCAGCACTCCATCCTCAGGGAGACCTCTGAGCCTCAGCTCTCACACCACCCCTTCTAAATGTGGTCAAATACGTAGGTGCCCATATCTCTTTTCTCACCACATCAAAGTGCCATCGGTGTCAGGACCAGTGTCTTGAGCGACATGTGGCACTTAGGGAGCATCAGTAATATTGGAAGGGCAAGGAGGGAGGCAGGGGGCAGGGGTGCAATATCCAGAACAGACCACACTCGCTGTTGGGCTATAATCACTCTGAGAAAGGGGAGCACCGCTGACCACTTCCCTTTAATGAAAAGGCATTTGTGGAGTGTGGTGATGAGCAGAAATCCACAGTAAAGTCAAGGTAACTTGGAAGCGTTAGTGACATATCCACTCGGATTACATGTGTTCACATGCACAGAAAATGTAAGAAAACAGTGACCTAAGCCAAGATTTCATTCTTTCATGACACAGCACACACCCTCCTACTGTATCAGGCAGAGCTTAGTAACCCGGAGCTGAGAGCAAGGTCAGGGACTGGTGTTTTCACTGGTACATATACTGAAAGGAGGAGTTCTGCTACTGAGGAGGGGGAAGACGGGGTTTCATGCTGCCCATCAGTGGCTTTCCACCACAGCCACTTCCTGTGCCCACCACTTCGGGATTTCTCTTTGCAAGGCTACAATAGACAGGATTCTAGAGACTTAAAATTGACATCACTCTCAACTGCCAAGCTGCAAGGAGCAAAACAAAGCAAAAACTAAAAACGAAAAGAGCATAATAAACAACAGAATGGTGAATAAAAACCTGACATACAGAATCCCACGAAAATAGGAAATGTTTTCCCTTAAATCCTACACTCACCCACAAACACACCTCCTTCAAACTTCTTAGCATTAAACAAAAATAAAGTCATGTTTTGCTGAGACTCTCGAGTTCTCGTGGAGCCTGCCAGCATTCCAGAGAGGAGCAGGGACTGAGGAGCAGCGTCCAGCATCAACGCAAGACATCGCAGCTGTGAACTCAAGCCATTGTTCTGCTGCCGAGGAGTGTGTCCTGAAGTCTTGGCTGGGAGGGAAGGACAGCAGGTCCCGGAGGAGGCCGAGTGTTCTTTGCTCCTGAGGCTTTGCGCCGAGACTGGGCTGGCAGCTGGACTGGCTGAACTCGGTCATATGTTACAGAACGGGTGACAGAGTGTCGGCAGCTCGGGTGTCATATGTGCGGCATCGCTGCGGCCATAGGTCTGGGAGATGGAGTGTGATGGGGCCATCTGTCACCCGAGGCAGAGATGTTCTCCAACCTACGGCTGTGCAAGGCGCCTAGGTCTCCACCTGATGTTAGCCTGTTTCTTTATTTCAAAGAAAAATAACTAGGGTTGGGTGCCAGGGAGGAGGTGCTGGCTGCCCACCATCCACAGCAGGAGAGATCATTAGCGGGATCTTCAAGCACTTGCAAGTGAGAACAAGGTGGTCCCAGAGAAAAGGACCAAGGCTCACCTCGTCCAGGATTCAGGCGCGCAGAGCAGCACCCTCTGGCCCCTCTAGAAACTGCTCCCTCTTGACTCCCTCAGGGCCTGCCCTTAGGACTTTGATGGCCCACGCTTTCCCTGAGCACTGGAGCAGGGGCACACTCCCCCTCTGAGCCTGAGGAATGGTTCTAGGCTGGTCATCTTACTGTTAAAACATCTCATGCTGTCTCAGCGATTTAATGTACGTATTCCAACTATATTATTCCAACTCAAGCTTCTTTATAGATCTTTGTGGCCCTCTTAGAAGATCATGTATTTGGCACGTGGTTGTTGTTTTCTTCAGAAAGTTGCATGGGAGGCTGAAAAAAACCATCACATTTTATACCTGCCATCTTCAATCCAAGTCTACAGGAAATCTTTAGAAGCTGAGCCCCCAGCAGGCCGGGTGGGACTGCTCACAGCAGCAGTGCGGCCAGCCACCAACGAGCCATGGCGCAGGGGTCCCACAGTCCCACTGGGGCGCCTCCCTCGGGCTCGAGACAGGCCAGTGTGGGGCCTGAGCAGGAACAAAGTGCTCCCAATACTAAGTCTGAGTTCATGTTCTCACATTCCTGGAGTGTCTTATACTCCAGAACCTGCCTGAATAAACGAACAAGCATGAATTAACTTCATCAGGAAAGTTTTAACGGTTTCTGAAACTCTTGTGACATGGTGGGACTCTCTTTCATGTGAAGCCCAGAGTGGCCTCATACTCATCAGCTGCATCCCAGCATCTAAATTCAACCCGAGTCTCCTTGCCTCCAGAGCTTATACTCTTGGTAAGAAACGAGGTCACGCTAGGCACATGATCAGCAGACCTGCTCCCATCATTGCCTTAGAAGGTCGCATCGCAAGGCTTTGGGATGAAATTTGGGGAAAACTAGCGGGGAGGAATCACTGCCGTCATAACGTACTGGGAAACCTTCCTGCGAGCGCAGAAGATTTAACAGCCAGGGAAGAGTTCGGTGGGAGGCTTCCGTGCTGTGGATTCATACCACAGGGCAGCCCGAGATTCTGTCTGAATGCAGATGGCCAGGTTGAAAAAACGTCAAACTGTTCTTTCTGTTCAGAGACATTGACTGCTATGTGTGCAGGGAGATTTGTGGTTTCCTCTGATGGGCCAACGTGTTTACACCTTTCCAGAGTAAGATTCTTCAGAGGCAGCCGGCAGAGAGTGCTTCAATGGCAGACGTGCAGGAAGCAGCCTCTGAGTGGCTGAGGTGCGTCGGCTTCAAGTTTGCTACGTCTCACTGCTCCAGGGGGCAGCGGCAGCGCACAGGGGCTTGGGGCAGCCTTGGGGTCTGCTACCTCGGGCCTGCCCGGCCGTCGGCCGAAGGAGTGCCCGCCGCAGAGTAAAAATGGAGGGAACTGGCTGACATCAAGCTGTGGCCGAGTTCAGGCTGCAAGTTCATCTGTTACTTTTTTTGTTTTCCAAACTTAATTTTCAGTTTCTACATACCGGTTAATTGGGCAGGGGGAGAAGAGGATTCTGTAAAGATGAAACGCTAAGTTCCCCAAATCATCTTTAACAACAGGGACATTTTGAGATACTAAAGGACCATCTTGTGGTGGAAAAGGATTGTTTTTCCCTAGAAGTCAGCACAAGGACTGATTTGAAGACATGATAAGGAAGGACTTTCCATAAAAAAATTAACAATAAAAAATTGAGCTTTCCAAATGTGAAGTTCCACTACACAGTGAGGCAGGATCCCAGTCATGCCTGGTGAAGGTAGTTGTCCTCACGGGCCCCATTGGAAGGATACCTGTTTTGAGTAAAGTGTTGAACTCAGAGCTCAATGCAGTCTCATGTCTTCTGTGGGTTTCAGATTGTGTGAACATGTGGAAGTGAACGGGCATTAGACCTCAGGGACACCGGGCCTGGTGCACGGGCCGGTGCTTGGAACACACGCCATTCAGGTCAGCATTATTGTTGACATGCTGATCACAAGAGATACATGAAAGAAACCGCCCGCATTTATGGAGCGGTCACTCTGGGTCACTCACTATGCTAAGCATTTGAAAAGTCTGGATAGAAGGTAGACGTGCCAGGATCACTCATATTTGTTTCCCAGGCTGTAATTCACAAAGGCTTGTGGCTATCAGCTCCTCACACTTCCCAGCCCCTCGGCAGGAGGCTGGACGACTGTCTCCTCCCTTTATGGCTAAGGTAACAGAGTGTCAGTGTGTTCCAGCGACTTGTTTAGTTAGTTAAAAACAAAGAGTTTATATCCTCAAGTCACAAAGCCTTTTCATATATTGTCACCCTAAATGCGAGGTAACCAATCACACATGATGCCAAAGGAACAAAAAAGCTGATTTTCCATTGCCTTCTTTTCTGTTGCACTGAGTTTCTTGAATGCCAAATTGCTCTGGTTGAGCGTGGCCTCAACTTGACCATGAAGATGGCTTCAGCCGAGGGGTTGTCCAGGGATGTTCCTGCTCCGGGTCACTGGGGTTCCTCTCTGTCCCCGCCTCTGTTGCTTGGCATGGCCATCAAGGCACTTCCAGCTCTCCACAGGCCACACAACCTGGCTGATACCTGGATTTCTCCCCTGCACCATCGCCTGCCTTACGAAAGGACAGTGAGCAGGTGGCACTGTCCTTACTGCTCAGGCTGCTGGATACTGACCCAGCACTAGGGTCACTTTAGAAAAATGCCACCTGGGACGGACCCTGCATTCTGATGCCATCACAAACTGTCCACAGTGGGGACCTGAAGCTGAAGGGGATCTCAATGGCTCGAGTCACCGGGTTATAATCCTACAAGGGTTCCTTTTAGGATTGCTTTGCTCCAGACGCAAGCCTGTTCCAACAAGGCTAGTCCCCGGACCCGGTAGTTTATTATACCCTGAGTTTGCTTTTCTGGAGTATAAAGTGGCTCTTGTAAGCTCAGCCCCCATAGGTGTCTGTAGGGATGAGTGTGAGGGTGTGAGATATGACAGGCTGCCATCAAGGTCCATTTGTGGAAAAGGCCAGGGGTTCACTGGTACCAAAGGAATTCTAAGACTCAGACCTCGGGCCTGCAAGGATCTCTTCCTTGGGAATCCAGGCAAAGGAATACTAGATTCACATCTGTAATGAGATTAAATGTGTCAGATTTAGATAAAAATAGTAGGTGCTTTATATTTGTTCAATCACTTAATTAGTACACTTAATGATTTTTGGAAAACTATCAAGGAGCTAGCAGAGAAGTCTCCTTTTACTGGAAGCAGCATGAAAGCGAGGTAGGGATGGAGCTGGGGTATGTGTAGAGGACCATCTCCATGTGGCATCTGTGAGCCCTTCACTCCGACCTTCCCCTTCCCATCACCGTCCACCCTGCCCTGGGCCGCCAAAACAAACACCATGTCCATCTGCACTGGTCCACTCAGGCCCACTGCACTGAGAAACCTCTCCTGCCTGGCCCGCCCCAAGGGTCCAGGCCTGCTACCCGGGCTCCAGAACCAGGCATAACCAGGTCCAGTCTCAGCTCCCAATGCCAGCTGGGGACACTGGCAAGTTTGAACTTCCCACCTCTGTTTTAATCTGTGAAATGGAGGAACTTATATCCCTCCCATAGGTTCTTCTAAGGAATAAAAGAAAACAGTAACCCTGATAGTAGGAGGAACTGCCCGGCCTCCCAGCTGTGCAGCAGGGTTCCACGCACTTGGCACCCACCGTTTCCTGCCACCCGCTCAGTAAACTCTGAGGCGACTCCTGGGACCACAGAGCATGTATCATGGAGGTGGGCTCACAGACACTCCTCTCAGTGGCAGATGTATATTGTGTTAGTTTTATAGTTTTATAAACCTCACATCGTAGTTAAAAGTGTTTTATATTGGATTTAGGATTCAGGCTTAAAGATTTTTTTTTTTAATCTTTCATCAATGAAAAAATAAATATATATATATTTGGACACACACACACACACACACACACAGGCCTTAACTACTGACTCACATCACACCTGGCATAGAGCAGTGTCTACATTTTGAGTTTCCTTTCGCCTTTTGCATTTGAGAAGATATTGAAACAAAAACAACTACAATAGCTTGATTCCATCTTATAAATAATTTGACACGTATTTTCTTGGCAGGAGTGCAATTTGTTTATAGACTGAGATGGTCTCATCCAGTCTAACCAGCTGTTGAGTACATTTTCAGGGCAAGACACTGGACTTACCATCTTGGCCTTAAGGATAAATAAAAAACGAAATTTTCAGCACTTCTCTACCTTTCTAAGCAACAAAGAAACAAGTGTAAGAGCTTACTTTACCCTCAGGCCTTTCCAGCAGCCCTCCCATCACAGAAGCACCAGTCAGAGGCCTGACGTTTACATTAGTCATCATTTCATCACTGAGCTTGCATTTCCCTCATATGAGCAGGTCGTTAGGAAAAACTTCAGCCAGAATCAGATCCAACAAACATTCTTTGTCCCAAAGACTTTAGTAGACAGCCATTGTGTACATAAACCCAATTTTTAAGGTTAAATGTTTACTTTTCTTAAAGCTACAGTTTCAAGCTTAGAATTAATAGCTCTGTAAATTGTGTTTTTCAGAAACCATTCACCACCTATTCTAGTGCAATGATGAGGTTCTCCCCGATATAATACAGAACTTTACAAGGAGTACATTTGGTTCTCAAATGGGAACACTTCGATTGCATTTCATACCACAGAACAAAGAGGCAAAAATTCTGAATTCAGACTGTGCCATTTTGTTACATTGAACTCTATGTTTAGATATTATTTATCAAAGATTAGCTTATTTTAAGATGAATTCACTCTTTGCTCAATATTTAAGCCTGAAATAATAAAATGTTAGTAAATAAAAATCAATTACAAATACTTCTTGAGAGTATCACAGCTATCTAATTGGGTTTTTTTCCCCAAAGCAGAAAAACAGCTTAATTTTGGGGGAAGGTTAAATTATTCTGGAAGCTATGAACCATCTACATATTTATTCTTTTTAAAGGTTCTGTGGTGTGTTAGCATCTGTATTGCCAGAAAACAAAATTTTCTTCAAAGTTATTCTTGGGCGGCCTGGGACTCAACCCATATGTCTCACAGTTAGTTGCAGCTCAAAGCTTAATTTATGTGACTTGTTCCAAACTTGCTCGCAATGTAATTTAGTTCGGTGAATGTGTGGCGACACCTATTGGTGGGTCCTCAGAAGTTCACGTTCCTTCATCAGAAGATCATTTATTTCATATATTTCATAAAAATTATGTTTTTTTGAAGACCTTCAAGATTTCAGAGCATAGGTTGAAAAAAAACCAAAATATTATTATTTTGATTAAATTTCTTTCTCCACAATAACTAGAAGGGCATTATTCTTCCACGTAGGTCCCTTAGCTGGGTGATTTAGTGGGAAAAGACAAAGGAAGTATTTTTTCATCCGCTCTAGGCTTCTCTTAAAATCCTCTCTCTTGGCTCTCGTTTCTGAGCCATCTCTCATAGAAATCAGATCCGCGTCTGCGAGCCAGCTTCCAAGAAATGAGGAACACCCGGTCAGCCGGAGAACAAATAACAGCCTTGCACAGAACAGTGAGGGTCATACTGTACTATTTTCTTCCACCATTATGTGGAGATACATCCAATGTAAAGACTAAAATTCCTTGTATGTAGAAGCCCAGAGACAACTTCTCAGTACATTATTGCCACGCAATAAACATCTTTCAGAAAACATTTTAAGCTGAGGACAGCCTTTGAACTTTGATCTTTCTCCCCAACCCACACGGGTCTTCCTGTATCCAAAGCATCTTACCCCCCATACAAAGGAGCAAGACGCCTCTGACTGCGGAGTGCCTGGAGCTTTGTCCCTTTCGTGAAAATGAAGGGCGATCTATAGAAGCAAAAAAAAAAAAAAAAAAAAAAAGCCATTCCCAATAGTATTAATACCCGGATTCATATCTCCCTTTGCATTTTTACAACAAAAATTGCGGCTTGGATGGGAAAGGGAAATGACTTTTAATATTCCTATTAATTCATCTTCCCAAATGATGGCCATTTCCTCCTTTTTTAATCTTCAGCATAACAAAGAGCAGTTGGGCAGCTCCTGATGGTGGAGCGCAGCAGTCAACTACCTTGTAAATTAGAAGCTGTGGTTGTAAAAACGGATTTGTGTATCACCAGGAGTGGAGAGTGTGTCTGCCTTGTAAATTTAATTAAACAGCAGGTGCAAAAATCAGGTCATATGGCTTTGATGTGCCCCGTGCGAGGATGACGACTAGACAATGATTCTAATATGAAGAAATTTGCATATATTTGCATTGGATAGCAGAGAGCACCGCAGCTCTCACCCACTTTCCTAGTTTATTTCTAGGAAGTTGAATAAGATTTGAATGAGTGGTTTCTATTTAGACATTGCAGAAAAGTCCAAGGAGGATTTTAGCACTGAAACAGACCATGTGGACCGAGGCTAAGGTTTTCTGACTGACGCACGCTTGGAAATGCCACTGCCCTTACAGGAAAACAGAGGGTGCCCAGAAATGGAAGGAAACAGAGAGTGAGGGGAATAAACAAATCTATACTCTACTTCTATTTTTAAAATTTTCTTGGTATAACACTGATTAGCTCTTCCCTCTTGGGGACCTGGGCAGCGGATGTCAGCGAGGCTCTTTTTGTTCCCACAGTTAGTGCCATAAATTCTGAAATGACAAAGAGTGGAAGGAAGACTTGTCACCTACGATTAGCATTTTACAAACATTGCTAAAATGATGTGTTTCCCTGCCTCGTTGGCTCAACCATAGCTTTGGTAACAGCAGATCGGAACGTTTAGCGTACACACCACCTTTCCCGTCCTGTGACTGCCTGCTCGGGTATTAGGACATAGTCAATGCACGGTCCCGGCCAGAAACAGCCGTATCTCTATGGGCCATGGGCAGTCTCGACAGGTACAGAGGTCCGGTGAATCCGATGAACTTGCCCTGAGCGAAGAGGTCCAGTGGAATCTGCCAGGGAGAGCCCGACACTCACCCCCTGTCCCGTATCGGCTTCCATCAAGCCTCCTTCCTAGGTTCCCCACCCCCAGGAGGACTTGCTCCACTTCTTTGCCCACAGCCGCTCCGCAGGGCGGGTTATCAAGCTTCTGTTTCTGGCACTGCTTAGGGCAACAGCCCATCTTAACATATGACATGCAGAAAATAATTTGTTTTATCTTGAAGTACATTTTTTCAGATACTTGCCATGCTGAATTCTAACAGCTTATGGAACTGACCTCCTCGCTGAGCCGCACACTCCACGCGGATGTGTGCTGCTTCATTTTGTCACCACTGTGTCCTTCGTGTTCACTCCCGGGTCTGGCAAGTGTAAGAGGTGATAAATATGGATGACTAAGCAAAAGAAGGAAAAAATAAATGATGAACCAAGTATAGCGTGCGGGTAGGTGGCATTTACTAGATGCCAAGACGAGGCCAAAAATCAGCGCACACAGCCTGGCTCACATGGAGTCCGTGGTCTGATAGGATGAAGCAGACACGTGCCCAGGCATGTGACTTTGGAGGCCCATGACTGTGGAGAGGGACGTCAGATGTCCTCGCGTGAGTAGGCGCTGATGAGTGGTGGCTGGAGTCAGGGCTGCAGTGGCGGTGATAGTGAAGAAACCTTCGTACAGGAGATGTCTACTGCAGTTGCTCCTGTTGATGTCCATCACTTTTCCAGGGTTGGAAGACAGGCCAGACAGATGTCCAAACTGTCACACCAGTTAAGTGAGGGCAGTAAGATTAATGGTTCCTCCCTTAGGCCACTTCCTTGACTGTCAGTCAGTGGAATTGTCAAGATAGATAGAACAAGGTCAGTGCAATCCTGTGGTCACCTGTCCTCAGCCTCTTCTAGGAAGCTGTGGGTCCCCTGATGGCACCCACTCTCTTCTCAGTGTGCACACAGAGCCCAGCACAGAGTGCACACACCGTTTTGTTGAACATACACCTAGAACTGAGTCGTGTCAGCAGCATCTGAAAACAGCCTCCCAGTGCCGGTGTTCCCGGGAGGCCAGCCTTTACCCTCGGGATCCAGTGACACGCCTGGGCCTCGCGGGTGGGCCTCCTCCAGAGAACACGTCCGTCCTGGGTCACTTTCTTCTGTGGTCCCGACTCTGCCACACGGACTACCACCGGGGACCACTGTCACCTGGGCCTTCCTGGTTCTGCCTCTCCTACTTAACTGCAGTCCTCCCGAAAACACAGTCTGGATGTGACGTGTCTTGGCGACCTCAGTGGCTCATATGAAACCCAGCCGCTGCTAGAGGCCCAATAAACCTCGGTGGAATTAGCAGAAGTTGAATATGAGTGGCTCAATAAGCAAATATTTCCTTTTGCTCTGTCTTCCACGTGGGGATCCTGAAGAAAGCCGGGGGCAGAACTTCTTGCCTAGCACACAGTGTGTTGGAAGGATTGTAGATGGGTCAAGTGACTGACCACTGAGGCTTTCAAGAGGCCTGATGGGGCCTGAGTCTCTGATTCTTGAATCCCAGCTGGTGGCCTCTGTTGGGAGCACCTCTCCCTTCCCCTGCAGAAGGCCAGACACATACTGCGTTCTGAGTCTGCTGGGACTTGTGGGTGAGGTCGAAGAGCCAGGAGGAATGTTCTCTCCAAGATGGCCCACTGTGAGAGCACTGACACCTCCTGGACACAGACTCCCTGGAGAGCAGCTTTCCCACTGCCCCATCTGCTCCAAAGGCCTCAGTCCATTCAAACTGCACCCTTCCTGGCCACACAAGGGCTCTCCAGTCAGGGAGCCGATGCCTAGAGAAGCAATGCACATCTTTACCTAAAGAAGAAGAAGAAGCAACCAAACAACCAAACAACCAAACCCTTCAAGACCTTGTCTAGAAACCTGCTATCTTAAGAACTAAACCTGATTTCTGACTGAAGGCGACACGGCGACTCACTGAATTGCTGTCACAATGAAATACTTGTGGGGAGCCTGTGTCATGTAAGTTTTACTCTTCTTGAAGGATGACTTTCCATACTATTGAAAACAAAGATCATAACACATGAGAAAACCCTGAGAGACACCCAGGAGGGCTTGATACCGCCTTCCCCCAGAACACCCAAGGGTGGTGGTGTGTCTAAAGCACAGTAGGGCCATGAATGATGATCCTCAACACGTCCCTGGCTCCTTTGCCCAGGTGGTAAATCCCCTTGACCTTCACCTTGGAGGGTGTAAGTGATTCCAGTCTGAGCTCTTCGTGACCACGTCCTCAGCACAGCCTCGAGGGCCCACGGACCCAAACACAGCAGCCACCTGATGCAACGCGGGGCTCTCGGGGAGCTGCAGCGACACGCGGAGAGTGCTCAGGTGTGTGCATGCAGACCCTCTCCACTGTGACCAAAGACATAGCATGTACTGAGAAAAACACACGGATAATGGCTGCAAAATTTCTCAGTGGGGGCTCAGACGGTTACGAGTCTTTAGTGGACCAGTGGAGGCAGGTCCTCATGAGCTGAAAAGTCAATGCATTTGTACAGTAAAGACATTTTGAAAAGAATCTGAGACCTTAAAGAATTCTGCTAGTCTTGCAACACTAATGCTTCTCTCAGGCTTCCTTGCCAAACTTGCTTTGACAGCTGCATTTTTCAAGGCAAGTCATAGCTTACTGCCACATCACATTTGACGTTTCTTATCCTCTGCTTTTAACCATCTTATGAGAAGCACACTCACTTTGCAGGCTCGTTTAATTCAAGGTGACTGTTATGCCTATTATTCTTCACAAAATCCTTTGATTTGCGGGAGATGATTTTTCTCCTCCTTCCACAGTGATTTTCAACAGGTCTTTCCCAGGTGACTGGGGAGACAACCGGGTCCATCCCCGTAACTCTGATGTACAGGCTCGCTCTCTCAAACTCCCCTCTTCCTTTGAGACCTTTAAAATGAAAATTATACTGGGTGGTCATTTTCTTACAATTTTATTCATAATTAAGATTTAAAAAGTGACATAGATATTTTTAAATCACCAGCTCACTTTCATCTGTGCTCTTACACTAGGTAGTGGGGAGGTAGGGAGAAGGAGTTGCAAAGAGGTCCCAGACTGGAGAGATGCACAAGCATGGGAGGAAGACAGGCGTCTGCTGCTCAGCCCGGGTGCCCGTCCCCGACCCGGGCACCTCCCGACTCTGCCTGCCCTGCCACACACCCAGGAACACTCGCTGCCTTCTCCCTGTCAGCTGCTGTCCCCATGCTTGGTGTATCCCTGTCTTACAGTGAAATTATCTGTTTATACAACAGCCAGCATTTCTAGACGCTGTCGCTGTGAAGGGCTCTGGCTGGCAAACATCACACTTCTGCTCGCACAGCAGCACCACCGCTGGGGAAGAGAAAATGTTCGAGGACCGAAAAAGAATTTCCATGCACGGCATTTGTCTCAGGTTGGGTTTTCCCAGATGTGGACTCAGACAGAAAAGTGAATGCGAGTAGTTTATTTAAAAGTTGATTTAAGAGAAATGCTAGTAAAAACATGAGGAAGTGAGACAGGGAAGGGAGGAAGCCAGGAGAGCGTAACCAGGGCAGGCAGGACCCCAATCCCACAGGGGACCCTGGGAGATGGAGGAGCTCACGCCACAGACGTACCCGAGGTGGGGTGGGCGACGGGCATTACCCACCAACTCTGCGGGCATCGGAGGGGGGCTGCTCCCAGGGCCCTAAAGCCCCCACCCTTCCAGCCTGCGGGACTCTCCGGGGACCGGGAGCCACCCTTGGACCCCAGTGGGTGTGCATGGGGGACGGAGAGGAGGGAGGGGAAAATACCCTAGCGACGGCTGCAGGACTGCTCCCTAGCTTGGGAAAAACCCAGCCCTGGAGGTAGCACCACAGATATCCTCCTTCTCAACTGAGTTAAAAAATGGAATAACCTTTAGTACAAATGACCTAACGGTGAAGCTAGGAATTGCGGGAGGTCATTCTGCCGTCCTTGCACACTGTTACAAGCGGCAGCACTCCACCCATCTCCAGCTGCTCGGGAACCCATGGGGGCGAACACCACAGATGTCCCCTGCCCCCAGTATATATATTTTTCCCTTTCTTCCTTCCTCCTTTCCTTCCGCTCTTCTTATGGATGTCAGAGGAAGGGACTAATACATTTTGAAAAGTTGCACTATATGAACCATATAGACTTGACTTTGTAAAACTGTCCAGTATTGAATTTTTTTCTGGGATTTTGCTTGAATGTGTTTTTGGTTCATTACATATATGCTCATCACCAATAACCTGAAATAATTTGACATTTTTAATTATGGTTACTATTGTTACATACATATTATAGACAGACAGTATTTTAAGCCCGTTCAGTGGATTAGTGGATTCTCCCAGTGCCCTGTGAGACAGAGACCACCACTGCTCCCATCCGGTAAGCAAGGAAGTTGGCGAGCACAGGCAGAGGTGAAGCCCAGCCCGGGCTCCAGGGCTCCTGCGTGGGGTGCGGGAGGCGGGAGCTCAGCTTGGAAAGCCTAGATCAGCAGTCTGTCCTCACCACGTCACTCTAGCTCCTCACTGATGACGGAGCACCTGTGACCATCAGCTACCCTGATGTGCTGGGCACACGAGGACTTCGAAGGATTTGCGACTTGTTTTCACGTATCAAGCGGCTTCAGACAATTACACCTACTCATGCCTGCACCTGCCTGTGGTGTCAGTTTTCTTTGTCCCTCTTTGTTCCCGCTGCCAGATACCCGTGGACATCCTCTTTTAAGAACTTACATTGAGAAAGCCCCATTCAGTAGAATTTAGTGTTAGATACATAATCACAGTTTCATTTCACATACAGTAACAAGCAGGGCATTTGTATCTACAGTTGAGGGATTCTTTGAAGGTATTTTTCTTCAGCTTTCACGTTCATATTTAGTCTTTGGTGTTAGAAGGCATGGCCACAGTCTGACATCTGAATACATTTTTGAATGACACAGAGCAATGAAGGGTCTGAAAATAATACTCATGAAAATTTCATAGGAGCCTAGACTCAATTTAATGGATGATATTAAGAAAACCCAGAAAATCGACATGCTATATGAAACCAGGCACTTTCTCCCTCTCGTCCGCAGCTGCACCCACAGTGCTTAGAGTAGGGCCTGTCCATCCATGCAAGAAATACTTATTAAATGTTCTACTTTGGCACAGCACTAGAGTGAGAGAAAATTGTGAAATTAGTACAAGGAGTTCCCATGCATGGCACTCCCAGGTTCCCCTATTATTAAGATCTTACATTAGCATGGCATATTTGTTACAATTAACGAGTTGTGTTGCCCAATACTGATCTATTGTGATTAACTAAAGTCCATGGTTTATTCGGACTTCCTTGTATTTTACCTGATGTCCCCTTTATCTTTCAGGATCCCAGGTAGGCAACGACATGACACTTTGCTGTAGGGTCTCCTTAGATTCTTCTTGGCTGTGACAGTGTCTTAAACTTTCCTTGTTTTCATGACGTGAACAGCTTTGAGGAGTCCTAGTCAGATACCACAGTATGTAGACTGTTCCTTAATTGAGGATTTTCTGATTTTTTTTCTTTTCTTGATGAGACTGGGTTTCTATGCTTTGGGGAGGAAGATTACAGAGGTAAATACCATGGTCATCACATGGTATAAAGAATAAATGCTATTAACATTTGATCACTTGGCTGAGGTATAGATTGTCAACTTTCTCCTGTGTAGAATTACTCTTTCCCCCTGTCCAAACTGTCCTCTTCACTGGGAAGTCACTGGGCAGTGCACATCTAAGGGGCGGAGGGGTGGGGGACTGTGATGACCTTCTTGAAGGTGAAATCACTACATGATTTATTTGGAATTCTTCAGCATGGGAGATTTGTCTCTCCTCCCCTGTTTATTTATTAATATATTAATTAATTTATTTGTATCAGTAAAGACTCATGGATAGTTATTGTGCACTTTGGTTTATAAAACAATACTAATCTACATATTGTGTTACTTGGATTTTTCCAGGCTTAGTCATTGGGAGCTTTTTCATTTAGCTTCTGTGTCTCTTTGATATACCCCGTCCCTCTCAAGATCTTTGTTTCACGTGGTATTGTTTTAGCCCTTTCTTATACATATTTTCTGGTACTATGGAACGCTCCAGGTTCACCTTGTATATTTTCTTCTGCAGCCCTAGAATCAGACAGTTAACATCGCAAAAGACTGCCTCAACTGACAGAGCAAGAAAAAGCATATGTACACTAGCCCATGTCCATTCTTGTATCTATAAATATTTCTATGTGTCACTATCTGCATCTTTAAGCAATATTTTTTGATGGTTATATGGAGAAGTATTAAAAATTAACCAATAGAGATATAGAGAGAGCAACACAACTTCTCAATGACAAGGGGAAGCAGAAAGCTGAAGAGTGAAGGGTGAGACCAGATAAAGTACTGATAATACTGCGACACACACAGAGCTGAGCGCAGTGAACTGAAGCAGGTCACACCCTGCGTGAGAGCAGGGCCCGTGGTTCTCGGGAAGAGCTCACGTGGGTTGGGCATTTCTGCAGAGCTAAGACATACCAGGGCCATGAGGTCACTGGTCTGCTTAACTCAATTTGGCAAAATCCTTACAAGTACATGAATAAGTTGTGGCCTTTACGTTTCAAAGGTAAACGTACAGAAAGTGGAAAAGTTCTCACAGGAGAGCAACTGCAGGACAAAGCAGACAAAACCTGAAGGAATGACCGCGTGCAAGACAATTCCTCACAGCCGAGACAAGAAGTGGTGTAGAAAACGGAGCAAAACCTCGCACAGGCCATGCAAGTCCGGGCCCAGGTGACCCCGCCCGGTGCGCTTACCCCCTTATGCTCTGGCCTCTCGCTTGGGGCAGAAGGCGCCCCTGGAACTGCAGTGGGCACAGACAGGCACAGCCCCACTTGGGAGGCTGCTGAGTAGAAGATGACGATCCTACCGAAGGCAGCACCAAGGACCACTGGCAGGGAAGCGGGTCCGGAAGCTCAGGAGGAAATGTAAGCCCAGACAGAGGCTGGAGGGATGGCGGAGTGACTTCTCGCCAGTAGGTTGCGCACTCTGGGCCCGTCTTGCAGGTGGGCCCAACCCAAGTGAACGGCGCTCAGGTCAACAGATAAACAGGTAAGATGAAAAGAAAGCAAAAAACCTGGCTTTTAAAAAGGCAGGAGTTGAAAAGAAAGCATTTTTTGTTTACAAAAGGGGTATTTGTAAATAGTTTAGTCTTCATAGAAAAAAATTCGGAGAAAGGGTTCCAGTGTTTGAAGGGACAGACACACCAGCTAATGGAGGGCAGCCTTCACGAAGCTGGTGTGTGCACAGCAAACACCCTCAAAGCCAAAATCCTGGCAAAGACCTCGATCTGCAATGCTTAGTGAGTGGGACCAACAGCCTCTCTTGGGAAACAGCTTCATTAAAGGCAGGTTGCAGCAGTAATGTCATCCCCGGCTCATAGTCTGTTAAACCTTGAAACTCTTAGATAACATAAGAGGCCCACAGGTGGGGACATAAAGGGGCAAATAAAATAGACACCTAATTTCTGGTATATATGGGGAAACAATGCATTTAGATAGGGACATCTCATTTTGCTTCTCCCGTATGCTATTAAAGTTCCCCATGAATTGCAAATTTCAGCATTCCTTACTCCAGAGTGTGTCTTGAAACCAGCATGGGGCACATTCTTTGATAAAGGCGTCCCTTTCAACATGATTTTTTAAAAATATAGAGTAATGATGAGCATTATCTGAACACCACCAAGCATTCTCAGAAGCCAACGGAACTGCTGGAGTTTGCAGTCATTCTCATCCAAATCAGCTACCAGGACACATGTGACTGACACGACAGTGGGAGTCTGGCTGGGTGTCTAATCACAGCAGAGAGCCTGGCACCAGCTCCGCGTGGAATCACAGCGCTCCATTCTGCACGGCCTCGCCCGGGGAGTCCTCTTCCACCGGCAGAAGGGGTGCCTAGGCTGGTCCAGGTTCCCGACGGAGGGGAGAGCTGCCCGGCTGGGGGTAAGGGAGACAGACTGGCTGGTCGCCAGCTGTGTTCCACTCCGTCCCTCATGCTTTTTATTTCCCTAATCTTGAATACAACCTTTCAAGGTAGCTATAAGCCCATTTTACACGGGAGGAAACTGAGACTTGGGGAAGTCTAAATGGCAGAGCAGAAATTCAGTCCCAAAGCAACCTGATCCCCCAAATTCATGCTCTTTGCTTGTCACTCTCCTAACTCCCAAGTGTTTTTCTTTCCTGCCCGCTTGCTTTTTAATGACTTTCTCTTAAGGAAAGGAAATCCCCAAAAAGTGGAAGCAGATGCAGTGTAAAGAGAACCGTTTGGGATAATCTTGCTTCTAGTTCAATCTCCGTCGTGACCTTCGGCAGGTTTCCACCTTCATTTCCTGATCTGTCCGACAATGAGGAAAAGAATAAACCTTCTCTTCCAGCTTCCGCATCCTAAATTCTCTGAAGAGTCATCCATCGCCTGCACACACAAACCCAAGTTAGCCTTCATCCCTGTAAAAGGACATGAACAAACCTTTCCCTGCAAACAAGAGACCAAGAAAAAAAAATGGTGCACTTGGGTTTCTGCTTAAATTTCTATGTAAAATGTTGCAGAATCCAAGTATGTGCCCATTCTTGTCTTGCTTTCAGTCTTGGAACAACACTATCTAAACCCAGGTTCACCTCCAGTCTTTTCTTGCTGGCTTAGGTGTTAGCACTCCTTTTAAATAGACCAACTTGAATTCTAAAAAATAAAAATGCTGAGTTGTGTCTTACGTGGAAGGGGCCTCCTTCCAGACAGCGATTGTCTCTTCAGTGTGGGACTTACTGATAAAGAAACTGGGACCGAGGCCCCTTGGTGGTGTAGGTAAACTGACTGCAAACCCCCAGTTTCAAAGCCTGAGAACAAAAGCCCTCAAGTCCTTGTATACTTGGGGTTCCCTAACTAGGCCCCACGTATTTGGGGGTCGCCAAGGGAAATCTCAGTGGCTGCACTGCCTGTCCCCTGCCGGGCGACTGTCCGGTCCTCTGACCTTTAAGTCCTCCCTGTGAGCTGGCTCTGTGCTCACCCCTCCCCTGATTCAGCACCTTCCCTTCCCAAGCACAATCTTGGTAAGTCCCTGTCATACCACTTATCAAAATATTTCTTCCCAACAAAACTGTTCTTCCTGGGAGGGATTCTGATAAATAAAATTATGTCTCAGAAAACTAATGGAAAAATAAATCTATCCTGTAGGAGACACAGAAGATGATAGAAATGGATCCCAGCAGCATTTCTAGGATTTCTATTATCACTGACCTAAGGGCTGCTGACATGGGCAGCCAGCAGGAGTGGATTCTAGGACCCAAAAAGCCTGCTGGAAAACTGCTGTGGCCCGCAGCAGGTGTCCTTGGCCAGCCCACTCAATCTGGGTGGCCTCAGGAGGGAGTGAACAAACATGTAGGAAACCTCTCCTCCCCTCACCTACCAGCACCTTCCCCCAGCAAGCCTGGGAAATCAGCCCCCAGATGCAGCTCCTGGGAACTGGCAAAGGGCAATGGCGATATCCCACATGATTGTGAAGGCCAATTTCTGCTTGGGGACCAATCCCTCATCTCTTGCTCCCCTATCTGATGCTGTCCATGCTTTTCTCTCTCTATGCTCAAAGTCCCCTATTCCATATTCAGTCAAAGCCCAGGCTCTGGAAATGGCCTTGTTGACAGTCGTTGAGACCCTGGCCAGTAGAAGCTGAGAGGGACACATTCAAGGTGAGCTGTATACAAAATACAGGATACTTTTGAAATACTTGCTGCTGCTGAGCTCAAAACTGAGTTCCAGTAGCAACCGTGTCACAAGCAAGTCTCAGCTTGCTTTCCTGCTGCTCGTCTGCCTTCGTTTTTGATATCCTAGGCTGAGCTGTCGGTCTCATTTTTGGAATGTCAATCACAAGGGACATTGATCGACACCCTTTTTTAAATGAGGGAAAGGACACCTATCATGCCAGCCCCACGATTCAACAATTATTTTCATTTTTTTCTAATGTTTTCTTTTCAGTGCCTTCCATTGATTTCCTCGATGCTTACAGAAGAAAACCAAACAATTTATAGCCATTCAAAGCCCAACATAATTCAGCTAAAAGATAGAGGTCTTTTTCCCATTACTCTCTTTCATGGTTTCCCTACACCTGCTAAATGGCTGACTCCATCTTTTCTGCACACGTCCCCATCTTATTCAATCCTTCCTCCTTTGCACCTAAATCATCTGCTGGCCATACCAAGCCTCTCATATTTCATAAAACTCTCCAAACCCACATCTCTCACCCACGCCGCCCCTTTCACTGCTCAGAATTCACTGTACTGGTGCTCGTTATCATGGTTTTAACTATTATCACCAATCTTAACACCTCACGGGCACTGAAAACATGCCAAATACAGGAACGGGGGACTCTGTATTCATTATGTCATTTAATGCCCGTAAAATAAGATGAGGTCAGTACTATAGGTATGAATGTTATTACAATTATTTTTTATGAATTAGGCAATATGCAAAGAATAAGTTAGTTTTCCTGGGCCATGCAGCTGGGAAGGGTGAGCCCCACGACTCACACCCAGATAAGTCTTACTTTTGACCCCTCCGATCTGCACTGTCCTGTCTGAAGCTGGGAACACCACCATCTCTCCATGCCTCAGCACCGGCTTTTCTCTCTGCTCGGGAGTCCCTCTTGCTCCATCTATCCTTGCTCTTCCTTAAAGACCTAATTTAGCCGCCGTCCCCCTGGGAACCTGCCACTCTTCTCCTGCCCACAGATTCACGTGGAAAGAAACAAAGAACTTTACTCATTTTATAGCCCTGGTCACTCTGTATTGTAAACCATGTGTGTTCGCTCCTCATGGGATCCATTTTCAACAGGAAACAAAATTTTCCTCTGCATTCAGTGACATTTCTCCCCACCGGTAGAATATACAGGTCCCAGGTAGAGAGTTTAGTGTTCCTACAAATACCTAATGAACCCCTTTCCAAATGTTTGCTTCGCATCTCCATGATTCTGGTCTGTACTGAATAGTTTTCACCCAAGGGAAGAATGTCCCCAGTGGGGACACAAGGACTATGTCACCAAGTTGAAATGCGAGGCAGCTGCCTGGCCTTTGGAGCCCCTCCGTCCCCGGAGGGCTAGGCTGACCCCGACTCAGTCCTGCCCTTGGCTGGGGCCCCTGATCCTATGAGGAAGGGAAAGGGCGGCAGCTGAGGAATGAAAAACTCAGCAATGACTGGGATGGGTTGGGGTCCGCAGCCCAGGGGACAGTAAGGTGCCTACTTGGTGACCGCACCATCCATCCCAGGACCCCGGGCAGGGGTGAGGAGGTAGGTCCTCAGCTCAGGTGCTGCCCACCTACAGGGGGAGCTGGAGGGAAGGAGCAGAAAACCACAAATGTGGGTACAGCCTCAGGAACACGAGCAGGACGGTGAACTGTGGCCTTGGCCTGGATTTCTTTGCTTTGTAAAAAGACTCTTAAAAATTCTACCTTACGCTCTTTTCTTACCTTGAATTTCTGTATTTTGGATATATTGGAACCAGGGAAAAGGTAAAATTAAAGTGTGGGAAGACCAGAGGAGGGTATGGACGCAGGAAGCGGGGTCAGAGGTGGAGAAAGGGGCTCACCCACCAGTCCCGCTGCCCGGCATGGAGGTGAGTGAGCACCCGTCAGAGGGCTTCACCTTGAAAACTTTAAAGGAAACGGAAGTGGCTGTTCCTGTTCTACACGTGTCCTAAACCACAAAGACAGTTCAGAGTCCTCTTTCCCTGAGTCAGTGTGGCCTGAAACCCTACGCACTTTTTGTCTGTTTTCCTGACCTGTGCTGAGAACTCACCATCGGGGGAACGCTCCATCTCTGAAAGGTCTCCAGGGAAAGAGAAGGAAAAGGAGATTATGCTGCCCAAGGTTAACCACACCAGAGCTACGGTAGCTCTTTTGATTTTTCTCCTTTAAGAATTTCAAGAAAAGTATTTAGAATTCTTCCCAGCATGTACAAAATAAACACAATTGAATATGAAATGCCCATCTCCTCATCCATAGGAATATGCCAGGCAAATACATTCATTTTGTACTCAGATTCTCACTTCACAGAGTCTTTAGACTGTAGGAATAAAAAGCATTCTGAGAAGAGGACTTGTTTCTTGTGACTCAAACAGATGCCACTGAGGCAGACTGGCAAGTTCATTTCTACATTTGGGAGCCCCAGTTCTTTACATTGAAAGGCACTGCAATTAATATAATTATTCCTAAACAGCCACGCCAACTACAGAGAATGAGGCCTTATATGCTATCATTTCAGAACTATGTGGCACTCGATTACGCCCACGTCATGAGGCTTTTAAGACTGTGCAGTGCATGGCCCACACACGTGGGGGAAGGCGCTGCCCTACTCTGCCACCACATGCAGCAAAAAAAAAAAAAAAAAGACCTTTACAATCCTCAGAGAGTTGCCAGATGGCACTGAGGTATAGGAAAAGGGAAAGGTGGCCAGAGCTGGCTCAAGACCTGGCAGTGTGCTCCTGAATAAATCAACTCAACTTTCAACTTTCTAGACATTCATCTTAACCTATAAAATGGGGGTGATCAAACCGAACGCAAAGAGAAACGGTGGGAATTCAACAGCTTTTATAATGTATGTTGCTCACCTATCACCATACATGCTAACAGTTCATGCGAGATATTCCCGATGGCCTGCGTTCAGCACATGTGGCCATCACTCAGTCTCATGACGTGGAGTTCCTCGCATTGCGTGGTGAACGGAATGGCTTCCGCCCCATCCTCTGTCTGATACACTTTGCTGTTGTGCAAAGGCCTGCAAGCTAGACTGTCCTTTCCGAGCCTGCACGCAGCCAGGACACCAGCTGAATCGGTGTCTGCCAGTCGGAAGCTGCTGAGCGCCGGTGGAGGAGGGCGGTTCCTGCAGCCGCTGCTGGCACGGTGGGCGCACAGCCGCGGAGACCCCGGGATCTTCCGCAGGGTGTTCCCAGTCACCGGGTAAGGGTGAGCTGGACATGGTGCCAAAAGGGGCTGCTGGGGTGAAGCCCAGATTGAAGCTGTGTTTGCTAACCAGACAGAAGCAGGTGTCCTTGGAGGGCGGTGGAGGGCCACAGCACAGACAGCTACCGCGGCGGCTGGTATGGAGGCAGTGCCGCAGCCTCCGGAGCAGGGGACTCAATGGTACGTACGTCCCAGGGGCAGAAGAAATGGGCCTGGAAACCCAGGGGTTGAAATGCGAGTCACACTTGCGGTAGTTCTAACAATGGTTCAGCCACTCCCAAAGCTTTACTGCCCTTCTCCATGACTTCACAGTCGGCTGGTTAGGGTTCTTACCACCTGATGCACATGTGAAACCTCCCACAAAGGCTGCACCACTGAACTGGAAGTAGGGGGCCTGTGGCTGGGGACCAGCAGCCCAAAGGGGAGGGTCACTGTGCTGACCTGAGTAACTGACACCGATTCGTAATGGGAAAGTGCATTGCGGCTACAGCCCGCCAACAGGCAGGGGAGTGTTCCAGAGATTCCCTGAGGGTCCTGTGGGAAAGCCATGTACAGCTTAGTAGAAAGTAAAAGTACAGTAAAAGTTAGTAGAAAATTCTAGAAGGTCATTACAGGCGGGACTCCCAAGGACTCAGCCTGTGGGGAAGCATGACACCCTGACCAGGTAGGGCCATAGAATGGATAGTGAAGGGAAGGAAGTCATAAGTACCAAGAAAGCCCTCTGCGTAGCTGCAGAAATGAAGGCTTAGGAGTCACTCGTAAGTTCTTTGTTCTGTTGTGTATAAGCTTATAATTATTAACCAGTTTTTTTCATCACTTTCTTTCCCCTGCGATTGTTTCATAAGGCACATTGTGATGGTTTTTTATAAGGACACTGTGATGGTTAAATTGCTTGACCTTCAGGTTGTGAGAGACGCAGGTAGGAACAAAATGCACCATGCCACAGGACAGATGCAATGACTGATGGAGATGTGGCTGTCCCCTTCTGGGGAGAACTGAGTTCATTTTAACTTGAGAAAGGGATAATTGCATTATGCTAGGTGGGGCATGCTGATATAATGATGGTGTGGCCATTTACATCTGAGCAGAAAAAGATATCTGATATGCCAGCACCGTCAAAGTATGGAACATTTGATTGACATTTGGTGTCCCTTCCAATCACTCCAATTAGGAAGATGAAAAACACATGCCCAGGACCTCCTGGTAGCCAGGGTGCTGGACACAACTAGTCTGGATGACTGGGATGAATCTGGGCAGGGTGTGGTTAGGAGGGCAGCATGGGAGGAAGTCATCTGGCTACGGCTTTGGTGTTGCCTCCGGCTGGAGAGGTCATCAAGAGATTCCAGGGTGCAGCTGCTCGCTTCACGGGTGCCCAGAGGAGGTGGGTGGGAGCACTTTTGTGACGGTTGGTTTGCAGCGGTAGCCATGCTTCCTGGACACCCAGGAGACTGGCAATGCCGAGTCCCCTGAATCCTTGATCGTGGGGTGAATTATCCTGAGAGTCCTTCACAGCCTGCAGCCTCTTTCTCTAGTTTTCCCCTCGAGTCTGAAAGAGCCCAGCTCCTTCTGCTGAGATCCTTTCTGTTTAAAATAGAGTGGTCTCTGTCCCCCACAGCTGGGTCCTGAGATTTACCAGTGCCCTGCCCATGAGGGAAGGCGGAGGGAACAGGCCACACGGAGGAGTATTTCATCAAGACATTATTAAAATGGTTGGTGCGCGGTGATAATAAAAAGCAAACTGACTTACAATTTGTTTTATTATTGTGTTTAATTCTCCACAAACAGTGCACCCTAGTGCCTGCGCCTGGAGCCACTCCCCTCCCCCATACCCCTGACTTACAAAATCCAAACATTTCAATGCTGGTCTGTCTCTCACAGAAGACCCCCAAATCATCAAAACAACTTAATTTTCACACAATATTTATAAATTTGATTTTCTGATTTCCCAGTTCTCAATAAATAAGCCACTTAGCAGGACTGACCGGGAGGAGACTCAGGGCAGGTATGACGGGGGCACCAGAAGAGCTGTGGGTACCTGTGCCCCTGCGTCAGGTAGTGCAGGTCATGACCTCCCATCCAGTTCTAAATGGCTCATATCTGAGGGTAAGTTCCATTCATTTATTCCACAGAATTACATCATGTGTGTGTTTAGACAGACCACTGAACTAAACACAGGTATTTCCTGACCATCTTTCCCCACAAAAAAGCACTTCCCTATTACTCAAGTCATTTAACTTTTTCTTTAGTGCATTTATAACTATCTAACATATTTATTTGTTTGTATATTACATAGGCTCCCCCACTAAAATATTAACTCCTTGAGGACAGAGACTTTATTTTGAACATTTCCAGTACCTGGGTAGTAAGAAGCACATAGCATATATGCCATACATATTTGTAGAATGTGAACCTAAGGATGAGTTAACCACTTTTCCCAAAGAGCTGACCATCTAGAAAGGAAAATTAGACTTGGGTGCTAATGATTTCAACGTAAGTCACTGTGGGCCCCCTGCCATCTGCATGCTATGAAAATAAGGCATTGGGAGATTGTAGTGACCAGCCATGGGATTATCTGTTTTACCAGAAATGAAGAAGTGGTGACTAAAACAAAAGAGAAAACGTTTGCCTTTCAGCTAATATGTAAAACCAATAGTTGTCCTAGGATCTCCCAAAAAGTGATCTAAAAATTCAGACTCCTTCAGTCTTGATGTGTCACCATACCACTTAAGGTATACAGGGAGGGCTTCATGGAGGAGGTGATATAAATTACAGACTCACCTGGAATTTTTTTTTAATTTGAATTAACTTGAGAATGTAAATTAATGGTGACATAAATAATATTTAATTAAATAGGCTTTCCTATTTAAGGTACTCCTTAAAGCTCACCAGCTAAAGAATCTACTATTGATTTACTACAAGGTGGGAAGTAAGAAAACTTGGGAAAAAACAGTGTCAATGAGATTGGGCCCAAGTAAAAAGAGATACATTTGAAAAATGTCAAGTTGAGTTCCTACAATAACCTAGATGAGCCAGGAGGTAAGACTCCAAGAGTTTTGGCCACAGAAATAAGAAGAATAAGGTTGTTCATATCCACGGGTAGCCAGCCAGCTTAGGAGTTCAGCCCATCTTTTGGGGGAACACAACTTAACCTACAACAGATGATGACAAGTAGGTGATTGAATATATAAATGTGGAGATTAGAAGACAAACCCAACTGGCAGATATTAATTTGGAGGTCATCCCCGTACAGGTAACAGGGAAAGCCGTGAGGTTACGTGAGACCATGAAGGATGGGAGGGTACAGGGGACAATGACAGGGCTGAGGACTGAGGCCTGAGCGGTGTGGCGTTTGGAGGACAGGACGATGGGAGGATCCGGCACAGGAGACCGAGGGGGCACCACCAGCAGAGACAGAAAGCCGTGAGCGACGGCGTCCCGGGAGCAGAGGGAAGAAGGTGGAGCCGGGGAGAGGGAGCAGCCGGAAACCGAGCGGGCGTCAGGAAGAGGATGGGGTAAGACGGCAGGCCAGCCAATAGCGCTCCTGCGGGCCCAGCGCTAAGGAAGTCCTCGGGAGCCAGTCGAGCGTTTGAATGAAGGAATGCCACTCCGAGGGAGTCTAGGACCGGTCCGTGGGGCAGGCACTCGCGAATGTCACGATGCACGACAGTCAAGTCGCTCCTGTTGCCGTTTCCATCCTGACAACCCCTCTTGCCTCTCCGGCCCTGCTCCTCCCCTGATAAGGACCTTTGTGATGCTATGGGGCCATGACACCAAGATGAACGAATATGCCTTCCACCCAACCCAAGAGGAGAGGAGGAAGAGAAGTCTGCTTTGTGCAACAGGCAGGGTCCAAGACAAGCCAACGATGCCAGAGAGGCGGGCAGCGGCCATGGCGGCCTGAGGCCCACATGTCCCAAGTGGAGTGAGGTCAAAATAATCTGAAAGCCATGCTGCAGCTTGAGAGAAGGCTGAAGATGGAGGCGGCGCTGAGGACCAGCCTGGGGACTGGTTTGAGGTTTGCAGTGACGAGTGAACAGGAGCTGGGCACGGTGACTTGGAGTCCAGGGATCACCATTTAAACCAGCAAGTCAGAAACAGCACGTTCATTTCTGTTTTATTGGTATGATTGATATATGGAATTGGAAGGTATTAAAGCATACAGTGCCCCTAAAGTTGGTCCCTTGTAGGACAGAACGGGGAGCCATGAGCCATGAGACCAGCGTAAAGATGTGCTAGGGCTCTTGGGCACCCACATGCTACAAAAATAATCCTTGTTTTGTATTAATCAAACTAATGATGTAGTACCTGTTTTAAACAATAAAGATAAGGTTAAACACTGTGCTGGTGAGCCGCTATTTGCCATGAAGTTTGTGAAAGTGAGCAGACAGGTATTCCTGGTAAATAGACCAGCATTCTGATGTCTGTGATAATGAAAACTATAGGTAAATATGCATCAAGAATTTGGTGATAAAGCTTAGGTTTCGGTAACGAAGGAATGTGTCCAGTGTTCTCATGAATTCAGGTTTCCTATGCTTCATTTCAGTGCAAAGAGGATTACAACTTCTTAAAAGTAATCAGAAGTGTGTTTGCTTGAGGAGTTCACTTTAGGGAGCAGGGAAGCCTGCCCCTCTGCTTAAATCTTTTAGTTAATTAAAACAGGGCTATGGGGGAATAAAAGCGTGTTCAATTGGGCCTCCATGCAAGAAGTGTCTCCTGAGCAAAGGGTACTGTCTTAAGTCACAGGCTTCACCTGCCAGGAGGCAGCTACAGACATTTCTGAAAACTGCTTTTGGATAAAAAATTGAGCTCTCTCTCTCTCTCTGTCTGCTCTGGGGTTTTGCCTCCCAAGCCATGCCTGTCCTTAGAAGGTAATTGTCTCTCCACCACCATGAGGGCCTCTGTCACCAAAGGCTGGGAAGGCGCCGGCTCAGGCTTCTACCAGAAAGCGCTGAGGCCTTCAGTGCTCCAAGTGAATGGAGAGAGGGTACAGGGTTTAGAGCCGGTGTAAGAGCTTCTTGACGCCTCAAATCACCTTGCAGGGGATGCCGGAAATCTGTCCTTCCCCCCGTCTCCCTTCAGTGCCTTCACCACCCCCTCTCCAGGGCCCCTGGTCAGGTGTGTTGTGCTCTGCCTGCTGGGCAAATCCCAAGTCCTGGTTTGTCCTGCATCCTCTCATCCTTCACATGGAGCTCACTGTCTGCAAGTCAGCTTTCTCTTGTTCTGAAGGAATGCTTCTCCCAGCACAGTATTACCACCCTGTTTAAAAGACAATGTCCCTCAAACCTATCACCAGTAAAGATGGGGAGGAAAACAAAATGAAATCAAGAACCCTATGCTGTAAGATAACCTTTCATACCTTCTCCTTAACAAAGGGCTTTCACAATTCTGGCCTTAAATTTCCCACCAATAAAATGAGAGGTTTCAGCTACAAGGGATCCCACGTGGCCCTGGCATCTCTGGTTCAGTGGGGGACCACCCTGAGTTTCTGCCCAGACCAACGCTGTTACTACGCCATTTGTGTTCCTGTCCCCCTGCTTCCTCCTGCCCTTTCCCTCTTCCACCATGTGGAACCGCCATAGCCTTCTGAAGCCTCGGCACAAAATGAAATAATCCACGGAGCAGGTGAGGGGTAGATAGGAGGCGCCCACTGTAGGAACACTTGCTTAACTACAGCACGAGAAACATCAAATACTAAAAGATGAATCCCAAAAGTTATAAGGGCAACAATACAAATGAAAACAAGACTAAAAATCTTTAGTTCTTCAAATTTAGTACACTCCGTATTTTCTAGAAGCAAATAATGCATCTGAGATAACCTTCCAATTCCTTCTGGAAAATGCTGAGACCCACAGTCATTGCCTTTAGGTTTCAGTCTCAGTATCTGTCTGCCAGACACTGTGTTCTCTGCCCTCCTCTATCATTCCCTACTTCCATTCCCAGAGATTTTTTAAAAGCAATATCAAACAATCATGGAATTTCACCCTGCATAGGTAACTTTTTTTTTTCATTATAAAGACCAGATTCAGGTAATGTGTTACAACTGAAAATGTCCCTCTTTTTTCCACTCACATATATAACTCCCAGGAAGGGCAGAGGGGGTAGAAAAAGGGTGTCTTTAACCAATCAATGAGACTCATTTGGGTGTTGCCCCCCACCTTATGCTGGCTGAGCATTGCTCAGCTCTGCTGTTGGACTTAGAGGCAGAGCTGCCATAGGTAACATCTCACCTGGAGAGGCCAGGACAGAAGCCCGCATCCCAGGAGCCCCTGCTCTGCGACTCTACTGCCTCCACCATGTTTCCCTTTCAGGCAGCACAAACATTTGTAAATACTTTATTAAAATTGAAAAAAAAAAAAAGCACATGAAGTGAAAGCTGCTCCCCTCTGATTGATTTTTCAAAAGCTCCCTAGACTGCTTCTGCTACAGATGTTTGCAAAATGATTGGATGCAAAGCGGGCTTAATTCATAAAAGCAATAAAATGTTGCTTATTGACTGAACAGATGAACTAGCTGAGGGGGGATAATTTGGAGTGTTCTTATTGGAAATGCTTTGAAGAAATGTAATGATAGTGGAGAGACAGACTCTTATTAGCTGTAGTATATTTTCCTACAGAATGCTTAGGAGATTTTTGAAATAACTCAAAAATAACTCTCAGATTTTCAGTTTTACTGGGTTTTTGATTAAACGTGTTAACTTTCAGCTTTATAAATCATATAATCCCTGATATGCAAAGCTTAAAGTCCATAGATAAATTTCTGGTGTTAAGGGGAAAAATCTAGGGCTGGGAGTCAGGACAGCTGGGATCTAGCTTATTTTCTACTGACCCTATCACAGGTTTCTTCTTGCTGGAGGGGAAAGATGGGTAAGCATAGTCTCTTCCCTCAAGGAGCACAGAGTCTACTGCAGCAAGTTGGGGTGTCAAAGAGCCCTAACTATTTCAGGGGAGTACATCAGACTGCTGAGGAAGGAATCAGGTGACCAGTGGCGCCCTGAGACCCCTCTCCTGGCTTCCACTAAGCAGCTTTGGTTTTTCCAGTCACGGAGGACTAAGAGTAAATCTTCACCCACTGCAAGAAGAATTTGCTGCTTTAAAAATGTTTGAGAAACAGTAGTTCCATGATAAGTAATGGCTATTCCACCCACCAAGCAAGTGTACCTTGAAAAGTAAGAAACCAGTGGCAAGTGTGCAATGTTTTGTATTAGCATGTAATTGTGAGAAGTGGATTTTTTTTATCACCATCCTTTCCCCCCAGGTCACTGATCTTCTTGGATTCATACTAATAATATGTATTGTATTAGCTCTTTATTTTTCTGTAAGGTAAATTTTATATAGACAGGTATGAGTAAGAATGAACATTGCAATAAAATACTCAGTGGGGAAATGTAAGGGAGGTTGGTGAAATGGACAGTCGACACAAGTGATGCCCACCCACCGCAGGGAGGTTCTGAGAGAACCCAGGGCAGGCCCCTGGCCTAGGACGGCTGTGTCCTGGCCTGATGACACACTTCTTCCACGGGTCCCAGAAAGTCCAGAATTGGGTCTAGAAAACCAACATCTATTTCATTTACAGTGTCAGATATGAGACACAGAGCAGCATGAACCAATGTTGGTGTCTTTACAGACCACATCGGTGCCCTTCCTGTGCTGTCCCTGGTTGTGGTCCCAGACACCTACAGTTTCCCACACCAGGGAAAGTCAGCAAAGAATCAACCCAAAAACCACCTCCAGAAGCGTGTTCTACAGCTGTTTTTTTCTTTGTGTTAGTGGTTGCAGTAAAGCTTTGGTATCCAATGGAGGTAATGAAAATATTTAAACAAATGTCTAATTACTTTAAGGGCCAATGACAAAAATGAATATGTCGCCATCATGGAGAATACCCTGTATTTTAGGGCGCATTTATATTAGCTCTGAGTTCCTAGTGTCTGATAAGTGTTAGGTATTTAGAACATCTGTAACAAATCACTTATTGTATATCCATAACGGAGTTTTTTAGCCCACATTCCACACTGATGGGCTGGCAGGAAAGTCACTTCTGGCCATTCTTGTGGATTTACTGCCCCCTGCCCTCCCTGGGATGTCCCATCACCCCTGGCCTCTTGGAAGGGGTGCCTCAGGTCACTGTAGTCTGTCCACACAAAGTACCACTGAGATGCCCATGGTCCCTGTCTGCACAACCCACAATGACCAGCAATTTAGGAATCTTTTGGAAGCTTGAGAACCTCTGTAGATCTGATTTCACTTGCTTATGACTTTACTTTCTGGGATCCACTCCTTCCTGGGGCACCACCAGGGAACGGCTCTGAACCCCACCACTGTGAGGGTGAGAGGCCCTGATTTTTCCTCCAACTGGAGGAATCAGCATCCAGCCATCTCTCTCTCTCTCTTCCTCTCTCTCTCATCTATTTCAGGGAAATCCTTCTCCCTTCATGTGCCCCAAGGCTCTTGGCTTATTTTCGCACCTTCAGTCTTCCTCCGTGACCTTGAGCAGTTAGAAAACTAAAGCAGATCTAGCAGGTTATTTCCATTTTCCCTTATGCAACACAAAACTGTGCTACTTCCAAACAGAGAACTGTAAAGTGCAAAATAAATGGAGAAAGACATTCTCCAATATCCAGCTATAATTCTATTGAAAAAAGAAATGAACCAACATTTTAACCCATTTAGAAACACTGATTGATGCAGGATCACTGACCTAGTGGTGGAGCTGAACTTCAAGTTCCGGTGTTGCTAGTCATTCAGGTTTGTTGTTCTGCTTCATTTTGCCACAGTGGTGGGCAGTATAACATGATGCTTATGAGCCAGTTTTGAAATGAAAATTTCAGCTGTGCCATCACAAGCAGTATGACTTCGGGAAAGTGAAAAAACATTCCTTGTGGCCTCATTGCCTCTTTTGTAAAGGGGTCAGATACCCTACCTATAAGAAGTTCAAATAAGATAAAAAGCTGTTACTGCATCGTGTCAGTCATATAGTAAGCTCTTAATAAATGTTAGCTGTAGTCATAACATTACAGTTTCCCAGTAACACAGAGCATTTTGCACCTGGTGCTGTGTTTTTACAAACACCTACTTGGAAAGTGACAAATCTGAGTTTAAAACGGAAGAGCATACGTTGATTAACTGTGCCTGAGGCTCGGGGCACTGGAAGCAGTGTGAAAGGCACCCGCCTTCCTCTGCCACCTTCAGAACGTGTCACACAGGCAAGACGTTTTAAACTCAGTCTATTCTCTAATGAGCTAAGGATGGATGTTGGCTTGGGCCACTGAGGGTCATTTGGTAAAGAAAGGAGAGGCTATGTATAGATGTGGAACATAACAGCGAGCTCCATCAGAAGAGAAAACAAAAGTGAAATAAGACCAAATACCAAGATGGATGGGTAGAAAAATGAAAGCAATCCAGATTGGGGAGAGGGAGGAGCCTTTTTCTTTGAATTAATGTACTGAAATTTCTGGGGTACTGACCCTGAAATAACTGTCATTAAACAGCAATGGACCTTGATGCATAAAGCACAGGCTATACCCTGGCTCTCCAGGAGGTAAACAGGCCCTAGATACTTGACCTTTCCTGAAACGTTACAGTGAACTCTTTATTAGATACAGAGGCAGACTACTGGGTGTAAGGGAATCTCAGGGCAGCTTATCTCATCACATGAAGGCCCATGTGTGTTTACATATTCATACTTTAAAAGACAACTTTCCTTATATGGTGTTTCATATTATTAGATCCAAGTTTTCTATGGTCCTGAGCACAGAATCAGGCCACTGAGCTGAATGGACAATGGAAATGGTATTGGATTGAGTTGGGATGATTTATTTCTAGTTCTATCTTATCAACCAGTGATGCGATGTGAGCAGAGCAGCGAATAACACAGACCCTCGCTTTCCTTGGACATGAAATGAAGGGGATAGACGGCAATGTTTTTGATTTGCCACCTCCTATCATTTCTTATGGCTAATTCAGCAATATGGATGATACCGGTTCATTCCAGAATTCACTGGCCTTCCAGACTATCCATGGCCATCATGGAACTGTTTTTGAAATGTCTGGCATTTACTTGTAAAGAGAGAGACAGAGAGTGCCGTGGTTCACATCTGAAGAGAGCCTTTTTACTTGCCTCCAAATTCCTTTGATGTTGAACAAATATACAAGGGGAGTCACAGCTTTGAAATTGGGCATTAGTCACAGCCCAGAGAGTAAATGACAGTTCCCTTGATTCTCTTCACCAATTTTAAATGAGTAAAATGAGCAAAGGTGGGTGTGCTCAAATCTCTTTTCAAAGTGTGGTGCTGCATCTCATACTGTGGAGAAGTTCCCCTCAGGTCAAGCATCCTTCTATTAAATTTCACATAGTTATGCTTTTTAAACTATGAATATTCATTGATTAATATTTCTAGAACCATGAGTGGAAAAAAAAGCTATTCAAACACAATAGCCTAGGAACATTATGAGATGGACATATTATTAGACCTGACCAGTCTACCAGCAGGATTCCTCTATTATCTGCTCTCATGTAAGAGGAAGGAAAGAAAGAAAAAAAATCAGAAAATCAGAGGTCAGCTTTTCAAAATGCAGTTACCAGCATTTCAAACACTGCAGCTAGCAGGAGAACAAAGCAGAAAGAATAATATACCTTCTTTGAATGAAGGTATATGGAAGGTGAATTTAAGAGAGAGAATAAATTATTTTCAAAAGTGTGCAATGAGACAACTTTCTCAGTTGTGACTATTGGGTAAGTAAATTTATATAACCTTTCTAAGTGCTGTTAGAAAACTAGATATACATGGAGAGGGAGGGGACAAAGGGACACATAGATAGGAGGAGAGATGGGGGAGAGAAGAGATGTTCAAAGACTTAAAGAAGCGCATATAATTCTCCTCTATCTAGAAACTCATTGTAAAACCCATGTTTTTATATGTGTACATAAATATGACATATATTAGGTGTATATAGGTATGTATATATAAATATGTATTGGAGTATACATGTATATATATGTGTGTTTATATAGAGATACACTCTATATAGAATTTAAAATATCATTGTATTTAATGTACATACATATACAATAAATGTGTGTGGTATTTCACAAGTTAATTATCTCATTGGGATAGGAAAAGTTAAACTCTAATTGAGAAATTGCTGGAATTTAAGTGTGGAGTAGCTTGAGAGGTAAAAAGTGCAGGAGACCAGTCTTGGAGGAAAGACCCATAGTCATGAATTTTGCCACCAGAATCCCAGAACTACCAGGGTGAATATGATCTGAGAAAATTCCCCTCGTGATTCTGTTTAAGGAGAGGAGAAAAATAACTATTTTGAACTATTCCCAGAGCATTTGTTTATCTTAACAAAGGATTTCCTTCCACTGAAAAGATTTTACCAGTGACTAACCACTTTGAGTTTTCCCAGAGCCTGACCACTCTGGAGGAAGGACAACAGCCAATGGTGGCCCCCCTGCAGCCTTCTTGTCTCACCTAGTTGGGAGAAGCTGAGAAGAGGAAAACCTGAGAAGCTCTTGTGACGGTCACAGTCCCAGATGCAGGCGCACTAACAGACTGAGACCTAATCATAAGATTACATATTGCTTCCCCTCTCCTCATACCTTACCTCCACATCATTAGGCACCTGCAGAATAACAATGGATTGCATCTAAAAGAGCCGGAGTGCTCAGATCCTATTTGAGAAAGAGTCTCCAGAGAGTTCCAGGCAATAATGGAGACAGAAACAAGGACACCAGAGAAAACGTTAGCCTTCAACACCTCAGCTCCAGTGAAGAGTAAATGCAGCCTGACTCTCAGCCAGGTAGCCAGGCAAACACAGAACCTCACACTAAGTACCACCAACCTCAGTTCCTTAGACTCAGTATAGCGCACCCAGTGTTCAGGAAAAAGCATAAGGAATACTAAAAGGCAAGAGGCATGGTTTCATGAGGCAAATCTAGCATCAGAACAGACTAGGTATGGCAAAGTTCTGAAATTATCAGAGTGAGAAATTAAAATAATGACTAATATGCAAAGGGCACCAATGGATAAAGGCAACAACATGCAAGACAGCGAAGCAGACAGATGGAAACATTAAGAAGGAATCAAAAGTAAGCACTAGAAATCAAAGATACTGCAACGGAAATGAAGAATACCTTTAATGGGCTCTCAGTAGATTGGGTGGGGTCTGGGAAAGAATATGCAAAGCTGGAAAATATGTCAATAAACCTCTCGAATTGAAAAGTAAAGATCAGAAAAGCATGAAAAAAATGGAACAGAATATCCAAGACAATTACAAAAGGTGTGACATATGTGTAATGGAAATACCAGAGGAAGAGAAAGAGAAAAAGGAAAAGAAGAAATATTTAAGGCAATAACAAAAGATAATTTCCCTAAATTAATGTCAGATGCCAAACCACAGGTCAAACTGAAGTTCAGAGAATACAGAGAAGAACAAATACCAAAGAAACCACACTCAGGCACATCATATGCAAACGGCAGAAAAGCAAAGATAAATCTTGAAAGAAACCAGAGGAGGAGATGCCTTTAGAGGAACACAGGTAATAATTGCATTGGACTTTTCTTCAGAAACCATGGAAGCAAGAAAAGAGTAGAGCGAAATATTTAAAGTCTTAAAAGAAGGGAACCACCAACCTAGAATTGTATACCCAGTGAAATTATCTTCTAAAACTGAATGAGAAGTGAAGACTTTTTCAAACAAACAAAACTTGAAGAAATTTTCTGCTTTGAAGGAAATGTTCAAAGAATTTCTTCAGAGAGAAAGGAAATGACATAGGTCAGATACTGGGCCCTACATAAAGAAACGAAGAGCACTTGAGATGGAGTAAATGAAGGCAAAATAAAATCTTTTGATTTTCTCATTTTTAATGGATATAACAGATAACAGCTTGTCCAGATTAATAAGGACAATGTGTTTGGTGATTATAGCTTATGGATAAGTGAGATGAATGACTGCAGTGCTAAAGGGATGGGAGGGAGGGATTGGGAACACCTTGCATAAGATATCTGCCCTACTGCTGAAGCAGTCCAGTGTTATTTGAAAGCAGACTTAGACTGGTTGTAAATGTATATTGTAAACTCTAGGGCAGCCAATACATTATTTTTAAAGAAGTGAGTATGAAGTCAGCTATTTCCTCTTTCTAGGTATTTGTGGAAGTTAGAAACTACACAAGGCAGACAGCTAAGAAGGTAAGCATAGAACCACTGAAATGCAGAATAGAGTACTCAGTAGTTTGCTCTGCTGAAAAGTAGACGATTGGATTTCAGGACCCAGACACAAAGAAGGGACCTTAGTAAACTCTAGTCTCATGATTGGGATTCCTGGACAGCTATATTCTAAAATGGAAAATTCAATACTGGAAATTAAGATGCCAGTTTACAAGGACTCCTTTCTTGACCAAACATTAGTCAGCCTTCCCTGAGCCCTCTTTTGACTAGGCCTTGGCCTTGGACTGCAGTCCTAGGATTTCCAGCCCAGTTTTAGAAGGAATTTTGCTAAACCAGTTTAATGACAATTGCCCCATCTTTGATGTCTAATCAATCCCTTTTAATAACATTCCATCCACTGACTATTTTGCCCACTGGCTATAAATCCACAGTTGCCCTCGCTGTATTTGGGTTGAGCTCATTCAACTGAAGTCTCTCTCCTCTACTGCATGAGCTCAAATAAAATCTGCTTTACCATTTTTAACAAGCGTGTTGCAATTTCCATTTAACACAAGAGATGGGTTTCTAGCACATTTGACACAGCAGAAAAGAGAATGAATAAACCGTTAGACTGATCAGTAGAAAATATCTAGGCTGAGACTTGAAGAATATAAACAATGGGAAATACAGGGCAAAAGCATAAAAGATATGCAACACATGGGGAAAAAAATGTTTAGTTTGTATGAATTGAAATTCCAGTGAGGTTATTGAAAGAGAATGGAACAGAGATATATGTGAAGACATAATGTTAAAGGATATCCCCAAACCTGTAAAAGACAGGTTCAAAAGTGCTATGACCCATGAACAGAAGAAATGCAAACAAATCCATCCACAGGCTTACCACAATGAAACTGATAAAAGAAAAAGGCAGAAGAGAAAGAAAGTTGAAAATAGCCAGAAAAACAAATCATCATCAAAGCAATAATTTCACTGATAACTTATGTTATAGCACAAATGGCCAAATCCAGAAAACAGATATCATCTTTCATGTGGTGAAAGAAAGAAGCTAACACAGAATTCTACAGAAATGATTACCCAGCAAAAGTACTTTGGAAGATGAACATTACAGAGATATTCCTAGCCAAACAAACACTCCAAGAAATTTGCCAGTTGGTATTCACTAAAGGAGTCATTTAAGATAATTTTTCAAGTTTTCTTTTAAAAGAAAAAATTCCCAGAAATAACATGGAAATGCCCAAAGAATGAAGCGTATAAAATAATAAAGATGTAATTAAATATAGATGTCTATGAACTATGCAAAGCATGAATATTAAAGCCTCATGGAGCCTAAAGTGTATGTAGAATTAAAATACATAGGAAAAGAACACAGACATCTTAAGGGTATAAGTGGAACTAAGTATGTAAATGGAGATGATGTCCTAGCATTAAGTGCAAAGTGCTATAAGTACTACTATATGGAAGTAATAAGTCAAAAGGAATAATAAAAGGAATAATCTAAACTACAATAACATATAACATAATTATAACATAACAATATAATATAAATATGTTAACAGACAAGTTAATAGAGATGAAAATGTAACAATGAAATATCTATTTCTACAAAAGCCAACAAAAGAAAAATATGTATTATAATGATATATAAATATAATTAATGTACAACTTAAGAGAGATGAAAAATATAATAATAAATTCCCATTAATTCAAATGAGGGCAAGAAAAGAGAGAAAATTGTAAATAGAAGAGCAGTAATCAGTGGAGATGATTAACAAAGGTAAATGCAGCTTCATGAAATCATAAAGTCTGAGCAGTGCCAACCCAGAGGCCAAAGAAGACACCGGGTACCAGGAAAGAAAGACAAGGCTATTACACAGAGCCTACAGAAATTTAAATAATAAAAAACAATAAAACGACTTAATGCTAAAAATACTGAGACTAGAAATAAAATGAAGAAATTCTTTGTAGGGTGTGGGACAACTTATTACAATGGCTTAAGAAATGAAAAATCTGAATACATTTATGAATATATTTAGGAAAATAATTCCAATTATAATTGAATCAAAAATGTGAAATGTGATGAATCAGCTTAACAAACAATATGCAAGCCCACTTTACTGAAAAATAAAAAGCATTACTGAGAGAATTTAAAGACCAACTAAATATTGAGATATATCATGTTCATACATTAGAAATCTCGATATTTTCAAGGTACTTGTTTTCCCAAATTGACTTAGAGATTTGAAATCCCAACAGAGTTTACTGTGAAAATTGACAAACAGATTCTAAAATGTATAGGAAAATACAAATGAATTAAAATAGACAAAAAGAACAGAGTTAGACGATGCACACTAAGTGATGTGAACACGTCAAAGAACAGTTATCAGTCTGTGGTTTCCATAAGCAGATTATTAGAACAGAGGAGAGAGCCGAAGTGGGCCCACATCTGTACATTCAGTTGATTTTTGTCTAAGGCCCCATGGCATCTCAACAGAGAAACTCTTTTTAAAAATGGTATTTCCATAAATGACCACTCATGGGGCAGTGGGTGGGGTCTGGGGGTGTGGAGGATGAAAATACTAACCCCACCTCACATTTTTCACAAAATTTAATTTGAAGTGGATCATAGGCCTAAACACAAAAACTTAGTCCACTGAAGTGTCTACAAGGAGTCACAGGAAGGTAACTGCCAGGCTTCAGGTAGATAAAACTTCCTTAGAGAGGACACACACACATCAAATCATAACCATAAAAGGAAAAAGTAAATGAGAATGCAGGATCATTTAAAACTTCCCCTCATCAAATGATACAACTAAGAGAATGAAAAGTGAGCCACAGACAGGGAGAAGCCATTATATATACATGACAGTGGAGCGGCAGAGCCGTTCTGTGCAGTGCCAGGGCTGTACATATATGGACCTATGCATTTGTCAAAGCCCACCGAACTGTAAGTGCCAAAAAGTGAACTTTATGTATGTTAGAATTGAAACAAATTAAACCAGGATGTCAAGGGATCTGAGGATGGAATGCCCCATGCATCCGAGTATCACAGATGTAAGTGGGTGAAGGGACTGACCTATGTTGTCATTGAAGGTTGGAGTCTATTGACTAGTTAGGTACCAATACTGGCTTCTCAGGTTTGACAAATGCACCGGGGTGATGGCAGAGGCTGACATGAGGGGAGTGTGATCTTAGTTGAGGTGCACAGGGGACCTCTCAGTGCCCCTTCTGTAAACCTGTGAGTCAGGAATCATTCAAATAGGAACTGTACTTTAAAAAAAATTCTTACTGTGCAGTGTTTAGCCCAGCCTAGGGATTCAATAAATACTGTTGAATGAAAGAATTATATATGTAAATGACTTAGCATGTCTGGAACACAGTAAGTAACCATTAATAAGATAGTTTAAGGTAACAATTAAAAAGCAATAATCATCCTTGATTAGGGGTCACACCAAGGTCTTTACAGTAAACACTTTCAACATAAAAACAATATGGATTGTAGTGAAGTTTTTGTCTTCATTGTGTGACTGATATGTAGGGTTTTTTTTTATAACTGTTCTCTTGGCTATTAAGATCAGCTCTAGCATCTGTAAGCAAGAATTACACAGCATAAAATTCAAGGGCCTTTTTACAAATAATATACTTTAGATTCCCAGGAACAAAGAAGAATCTCATCACATTTCTCTTTTCCTTTTGTGCTAAAATTAATTTTCGGTGAATGTTTATTTCCTAAGCTGTACTATTTTTGATATTGACATGGGCAATTCAGAAAAACATTAAACCTCACTGTTCCTAGTAGTCTATTACACATTGGGACAAATACAAGTTGAATTTTAGATTATTCATTAATTAAAGTTCTGCACGTTCTTACATGTTAAGTCAAAGGAACGCAAAGCTCGACTTAAATTCCAAGGTTACACAGTATCTGAAATCCAATGTACAAAAAAAAGTGTGCAGGGCTGACAGAATATTAAAATGCTTTTTTTTCTTTCTTTTCAACTTTGTGCTTCAGATGAAGCCTCTGTCAATATCCTGAAGGCTATCTTGTTTCTTAGCTGCAATACAATTTTCACAGAACATGGAAAAGAGACAGAAAAGAACTATTAAATCATCGTGTCCACTCCCTGCCAGCACAGGGTGGCTCCCTGCAGTACATTTTCCGTTGCTTTGTGGATTTTGAAATGACTCAAGCAAGGAGGCTTCCATCACTTCCCTCGGGAGACTTTTCAATGGCTTAATAGCCCTGACTGTTAAAATTGCTTTAATTTTCCTTTGCTCAATGTTCCTTTGCTTAATTTTATTCTGTCTTTCCCAGTTACACTCCCATGGCTGGGCTCTCCCATTCCCAATACGTAGAGGGAGTTATCAGCTGTTAGTCCTCTAAGCATGAATTTAGTTCTTCTAACCCCCACTTAGAAATCTAATACTCAGTCTCCCTCAGTTGTTCTCATTGACTTTCTTTGGAGACATTGGATTCATTGTCAGTTAACACCAGATCGATTTAAGCAAAATATAACTGAATGATCAGTACCCCACTGATTCCAGAAATCTATAATATGTGTTTAATATATTCTTGGGAGAACAGTCAGCTTTTCTGTAATCATTTCTAACACTTACTTAGCCCAACAATATGCTAAGCATGGTGCAAAGGAGAACTACACACTGCTTTCTGTGGATTTAACACCCAAAACCAAGTAGGTCCCCATTAGGGTAGAAGGGAATAGACTACTTCCAGAAAACAAATTGGCCTGAATGGAGGTGGACCAGTTTTTTAACCATGCATATGCTTCCATCTTGTTCTAGGAGATTTACAAAATTGTAGTAAGTTATGATTTGTTTTAAGTAAAGTGTATGCTGGCAACTGTTACAAATTTACAGATGTCTGTCAATAGCTTAGAAAGCTTATATTTTAATATGAGAAACTTTAAAGGACAACTTAATAGCCTGGGATATTGATATTGGTGGTGTGGGGATGAGCGTCCTCACTCTCAGCCCTGTGGGAAGCAGTGAGACATCTTAAAAATGGCCGCAGAGCATCCAGCTGGAAGCAGCTGGAGCCTGAGGGCCCTTCTGTTTCTTGCCTCCTAATATGATCTGAATCTTGGCATCCTTCCATGATTCATATGTGGAAGTCCAGCCCCTACATGGTGGTATTCGGACGTGGGGTCACTAATGATCTGAAGAAGACACACTGGGAACATTCCACCACTGATCTCCTGAAAGTCAAGCATGGTGCTTTTACACAGTAGGACTGAAAGCACACGTATCATTAATTTGATTACTAAATCCTATAAAGAGGCAAAGAGACTACACAGAAATGTCCAGAAAGCTTAGTAAATAAAAGCCTCGCTATTCCTAAGCCAAACAACTGCACTGACAGAGGCAATAGGAGTTAGAGCTGAAGGCTGTCTTGTTCCCGAGTGATTTCACAGAGCTTACAGTTCCTACCTGGCCCAGAGTCTCCAGGCCCTCAAGGTAGTTTCCACGTGAAGGGTATTGGCCCAGTCGTTCCAGACTCCCACCTGGCTGACAAATCATGCAGAATTACTGTCTGCCTCAAGCCTCACCAGAGGTTTCTTGAAATACCATCTGGGTTGATGTTACTTATCCAGCTGTATTTCTTAAATCTTTAATTAGCAACAGGTTTTTGCATGAGGACAGCATGCAACCCCTGGGCTACTTTTCCTGCCAGTGAACCTCACATGCTCCTGGGAAGGTATGGTTCCAAAGATGCTCTCTTAGTATGCTTGCTCCAAAATGCATTTTGTTGGAATCCAGCAAGGGTACAAATTATTTTGCTGCCTCCAAAGTGAAAATGAATGCCAGTTGATCTAGAAAACCCTCCTATCTGTATAATTTCTTCCACAAAATCAGATATTAGGAAGATGAATATATTTTTGCTGACTATATACTTACTTCTTTGATCAATGTTTGAGGAAGGGAAATTTAAATCTCTGACTAGAATTGTTGATTTAGTCTATTTCTCACAGTTCATTCAGCTTTTCTACATGTTTTTGAAGCTTTATTATTAGGTGAATTAACCTTCACAATTATTATGTCCCCTTGATTAATTCACTCCCTTATCATTCTGAAAAGTTCTTTCTCTCTGGTAATCCTTTTTTCCTTTCAAACATAATTGGACCAATAATATAGTCAATCCAACTGTCCTTTATAAATGTTTCCAGCCTTGTCATTTTAACATAGTAGCATCTTTATATTTAAAGTGCGCCGTAGTACTGCAAGCACAGCAGTATGTACTTGGGCCTTGTGTTTTAATCCAATATGACAATCTCTGTCCTTTAATTGGGCTGTTTAGACCATTTACACTTAATGGGAATTTTGCTATCATTAGGTATGTCTGCCATTTTACTATTTATTTTCTATTTGTTTCATCTGTTCTTCATTCCTCTTCTTCTGCCTTTTTTTGAACTAATTACATTTTTTTAATGATTTCACTCATTTTCCTTGGCCAGATTATTTGCTATAACAATTTTTAAGTTATTTAGTGGTTGTTTTAGAGCTTTGTACGTGTTTTACATGTCATGGTCTACCTTAAGGATTCATGGCACTTCAGGTAGAGCACACAAGCTCTGTAATAGTATATTTATACTTAATCCTCCCAACCTTGTTCTTGTACATTTCAGTCCCATATGTTATAGACCCTATGATACATTATTTTTCTTTTGAACAGTCAGAATATGTTAAATATATTCAATCAATCAAATAATAAGAAAAAAAAGATTCATATTTTTACCATGTAACCATTCCCAGTGCTCCTCATCCCTTTGGGTAGGTCCATATTTCACCCAATACCATTTTCCTTCTGCCTGAAGAAGGAAATACTCTCAGACTGCTGATGACGGATTCTGCCAACTTTTGTAATTCTAACGACTGAGTCAGCTGTAGGTCAGCTGTGATTTATTGATTTATCTTCTCATCATGAGTTATATTTTCCTGTTCATACCGGGTAATTATTTTTTATTTTGCTATTATTAATGTACAATTACAGGAGCAACATTATGGTTACTAGACTCCCCCTATTATCAAGGCCCCACACATACCCCATTATACTCACTGTCCATCAGGGTAGTAAGATGCTATAGAATCACTACTTGTCTTCTCTGTGTTGTACATCCCTCCCTGTACCCCCAACCCCCTACATTATATGTGCTAATCATAATGCCCCTTTATCCCCCTTGTCCTTCCCTTCCCACCCATCTTACCCAGTGCCTTTCCCTTTACTGTTAGTCCATTCTTGGGTTCTGTGAGTCTGCTGCTGCTTTGTTCCTTCAGTATTTTTCTTTGTTCTTATACCCCACAAATGAGTGAAATCATTTGATACTTGTCTTTCTCCACCTGGCTTATTTCACGGAGCATAATACCCTCTAGCTCCATCCATGTTGTTGCAAATGGAAGGATTTGTTTTCTTCTTATGGCTGAATAATATTCCATTGTGTATATGTACCACCTCTTCTTTATCCATTCATCTACTGATGGACACTTAGGTTGCTTCCATTTCTTGGCTATTGTAAATAGTGCTGTGATAAACATAGGGGTGCATATGTCTTTTTCAAACTGGGCTGCTGCATTCTTAGGGTAAATTCCTAGGAGTGGAATTCCTGGGTCAAATGGTATTTCTATTTTTAGTTTTTTCAAGAACCTCCATACTGCTTTCCACAATGGTTGAACTAATTTATATTCCCACCAGCAATGTAGGAGGGTTCCCCTTTCTCCACATCCTCACTAACATTTGTTGTTGTTTGTCTTTTGGATGGCGGCCATCCTAACTGGTGTGAGGTGATGTCTCATTCTGGTTTTAGGTTGCATTTCTCTGATTATTAGGGATGTGGAGCATCTTTTCATGTGTCTGTTGGCCATCTGAATTTGTTCTTTGGAGAAGTATCTGTTCAGCTCCTCTGCCCATTTTTTAATTGGCTCATTTACTTTTTGTTTGTTGAGGTGTGTCAGCTCTTTACATAATTTGGATGTCAACCCCTTATCGGATGCGTCATTTATGAATATATTTTCCCATACTGTAGGATGTCTTCTTGTTCTACTGATGGTGTCCTTTGCTGTACAGAAGCTTTTCAGCTTGATATAATCCCACTCTTTCATTTTCGCTTTTGTTTCCCTTGCCTGGGGAGATATTTTCATGAAGAAATTGCTCGCGTTTATGTCCAAGAGATTTTTGCCTATGTTTTTTTTCTAAGAGTTTTATGGTTTCATGACTTACATTCAGGTCTTTGATCCATTTTGAGTTTACTTTTGTGTATGGGCTCAGACAATCCAGTTTTGCCAACACAGCTGTTGAAGAGGCTCATTTTTCCATTGTATATCCATGGCTCCTTTATCGTATATTAATTGACCATATATGCTTTGGATTATATCTGGGCTCTCTAGCCTGTTCCATTGGTCTGTTATTGTGCCACTACCAAATTGTCTTGATTACTGTGACTTTGTAGTAGAGCTTGAAGTCAGGGAGCATAATGCCCCCCACTTTATTCTTCCTTCTCAGGAGTGCTTTGGCTATTCAAGGTCTTTTGTGGTTCCATATGAATTTTAGAACTATTTGCGGTAGTTCATTGAAGAATGCTGTTGGTATTTTGATAGGGATGGCATTGAATCTGTGGATTGCTTTAGGCAGGATGGCCATTTTGACAATATTAATTCTCCCTTGCCAAGAGCATGGGATGTGTTTCCATTTCTTGGTATCTTTTTAAATTTCTCTCATGAGTGTCTTGTAGTTTTCAGAGTATAAGTCTTTCACTTCCTTGGTTAGGTTTATTCCTAGGTATTTTATTTTTTGGATGCAATTGTGAATGGAATTGCTCTCCTGATTTCTCTTTCTGCTAGTTCACCATTAGTGTATAGATATGCAACAGATTTCTGTGTATTAATTTTGTATCTTGCAAGTTTACTGAATTCAGATATTAGATCTAGAAGTTTTGTAGTGGATTTTATAGGGTTTTTTATGTACAATATCATGTCATCTGCAAACAGAGACAGTTTGACTTCTTCCTTTCCAATCTGGATGCCTTTTCTTTGTGTTGTCTGATTTCTGTAGCTAGGACCTCTAGAACTATGTTGAATAAAAGTAGGGAGAGTGGGCATCCTTGTCTTGTTCCCGATCTTCAAGGAAAAGCTTTCAGCTTCTCACTGTAAAGTATAATGTTGGCTGTGGGTTTGTTATATATGGCCTTTATTATGTTGAGGTACTTGCCCTCTATACCCATTTTGTTGAGAGTTTTTATCATGAGTGGATGTTGAACTTTGTTGAATGCTTTTTCAGCATCTATGGAGATTATCAGGTGGTTTTTGTCCTTCTTTTTGTTGATGTGGTGGATGATGATGATGGATTTTCGAATGTTGTACCATCCTTGCATCCCTGGGATGAATCCCACTTGATCATGATGGATGATATTTTTGATGTATTTTTGAATTCGGTTTGCTAACATTTTGCTGAGTACTTTTGCATCTATGTTCATCAGGGATATTGGTCTGTAATTTTCTTTTTTTGTGGTCTCTTTACCTGGTTTCGGTGTTAGAGTGATGCTGGCCTCATAGAATGAATTTGGGAGTATTCCCTCCTCTTCTACTTTTTAGAAAACTTTAAGGAGGATAGGTATTAGGTCTTCACTAAGTGTTTGATAAAATTCAGCAGTGAAACCACCTGGTTAAGGAATTTTGTTCTTAGGTCGTTTTTTGATTACGAATTCTATATCTTTGCTGGTAATTGGTCTATTCAGATTTTCTGTTTCTTCCTGGGCCAGTCTTGGAAGGTTGCATTATTCTAGAAAGTTGGCCATTTTTTCTAGGTTATCCAGTTTGTTAGCATATAATTTTTCATAGTATTCTCTAATAATTCTTTGTAATTCTGCGGTGTCCGCAGTGATTTTTCCTTTCTCATTTCTGATTCTTTTTATGTGTGTAGACTCTCTTTTTTTCTTGGTAAGTCTGGCTAGAGGTTTATCTAGTGTGTTTATTTTCTCAAAGAACCAGCTTCTGCTTTCATTGATTCTTTCTTATTATGTCCCTCCTTCTACTGACTTAGGGCCTCATTTGTTCTTCCTTTTCTAATTTCATTAATTCTGAGTTTACACTGTTCCTTTGGGATTATTCTGCTTTCCTGAGGTAGGCCTGTATTGCAATATATTTCCCTATTAGCATGGCCTTTGCTGGGTCCCACAGATTTTGCGCTGTTGAATTATTGTTGTCATTTGTCTCCATATATTGGTTGATCTCTGTTTTTATTTGGTCATTGATCCATTGGGTTTTTTTTAATAATTTTTTGGTATCATTAATCTACAATTACATGTGCAAAGTTACTAAACTACCCCTTCATCAGGTCCCCTCCACCAACCCCATTACAGTCACTGTCCATCAGTGTAGTGAGATGCTATAGAATCACTGCTTGTCTTCTCTGAGTTGTACAGCCCTCCCCATGCCCCCCCAACATTACATCTGCTAATCGTAATGCCCCTTTTTCCCCCTTATCCCTCCCTTCCCACCCATCTTCCCCAGTACCTTTACCTTTGGTAACTATTAGTGTGTTCTTGGGTTCTGTGAGTCTGCTGCTGTTTTGTTCCTTCAGTTTTTTTCTTTGATCTTATACTCCACATATGAGTGACATCATTTGATACTTGTCTTTTTCGGCTTGGCTTATTTCACTGAGCATAATACCCTCTAGCTCCATCCATGTTGTTGCAAATGGTAGGATTTGTCTTCTTCTTATGGCTGAATGATATTCCATTGTGTATATGTACCACCTCTTCTTTATCCATTCATCTACTGATGGACACTTAGGTTGCTTCCATTTCTTAGCTATTGTAAATAGTGCTGCAATAAACATAGGGGTGCATATGTCTTTTTCAAACTGCGCTGCTGCATTCTTAGGGTAAATTCCTAGGAGTGGGATTCCTGGGTCAAATGGTATTTCTATTTTGAGGTTTTTGAGGAACCCCATTAATGCTTTCCACAATGGTTGAACTAATTTGCATTCCCACCAGCAGTGTAGGAGGGTTCCTTTTTCTCCACATCCTCGCCAACATTTGTTGTTGTTTGTGTTTTGGATGTTGGTCATCCTCACTGGTGTGAGGTGGTCTCATTGTGGTTTTAATCTGCATTTCTCTGATGATTAGCAATGTGGAACATCTTTTCATGTGCCTGTGGGCCATCTGAATTTCTTCTTTGGAGAAGTGTCTATTCATGTCCTCTGCCCATTTCTTAATTGGATTATTTGCTTTTTGTTTGTTAAGGTACGTGAGTTCTTTATATACTTTGGATGTCAACCCCTTATCAGATGCGTCATTTATGAATATATTTTCCCATACTGTAGGATGTCTTTTTGTTCTACTGATGGTGTCCTTTGCTGTACAGAAGCTTTTCAGCTTGATATAGTCCCACTTGTCCATTTTTCCTTTTGTATCTCTTGCCTGGGGAGATATGTTCATGAAGAAGTCACTCATGTTTATGTCCAAGAGATTTTTGCCTATGTTTTTTTCTAAGAGTTTTATGGTTTCATGACTTACATTCAGGTCTTTGATCCACCTTGAGTTTACCTTTGTGTATGGGGTTAGACAGTAGTCCAGTTGCATTCTCTTACATGTAGCTGTCCAGCACAAGCTGCTGAAGAGACTGTCATCTCCCCATTGTATATCCAAGGCTCCTTTATCAAATATTAATTGACCGTATATGTTTAGGTTAATGTTTGGATTTTCTATTCTATTCCACTGGTCTGTGGGTCTGTTTTTGTGCCAATACCAAATTGTGTTGATTATTGTGGCTTTGTAGTAGAGCTTGAAGACAGGGATCATAATTCTCCCTGTTTTATTCCTCCTTCTCAGGATTGCTTTGGCTATTCTGGGTCTTTTGTGCTTCCATATGAATTTGAGAATTATTTGTTTCAGTTCATTGAAGAAAGCTGTTGGTAGTTTGATAGGGATTGCATTGAATCTGTAGATTGCCTTGGGTAGTATAGCCATTTTGACAATATTTATCCTTCCTACCAAAGAGCATGGGATGAATCTCCATTTGTTAGTGTCTTCTTTAATTTCTCTTAGGAGTGTCTTATAGTTTTCAGAGTACAGGTCTTTCACTTCCTTCATTAGGTTTATTCCTAGGTATTTTATTCTTTTTGATGGAGTTGTGAATGGAATTGTTTTTCTGATTTCTCTTTCTGTTAGTTCATCGTTAGTGTATAGGAAAGCAACAGATTTCTGTGTGTTAATTTTGTATCCTGCAACTTTGCTGAATTCAGATATTAGTTCTACTAGTTTTGGAGTGGAGTCTTTAGAGATTTTTATGTATAGTATCATGTCATCTGCAAATAGTGACAATTTGACTTCTTCTTTATCAATCTGGATGGCTTGTATTTCTTTGTTTTGTCTGATTTCTGTGGCTAGTACCTCCAGTACTAAGTTGAGTAACAATGGAGAGAGTGGGCATCCCTGTCTTGTTCCCAATCTTAGATGAAAAGCATTCAGCTTCTACTGTTAAGTATGATGCTAGCTGTGGGTTTGTCATATATGGCCTTTATGATGTTGAGGTACTTGCCCTCTATACCCATTTTGTTGAGAGTTTTTATCATGAATGGATGCTGAATTTGTCAAATGCTTTTTCAGCACCTATGGAGATGATCAGGCGGTTTTTGTTCTTCTTTTTGTTGATGTGGTGGATGATGTTGATGGATTTTCGATTGTTGTACCATCCTTGCATCCCTGGGATGAATCCCACTTGATCATGGTGTATGATCCTCCTGATGTATTTTTGAATTCGGTTAGCTAATATTTTGTTGAGTATTTTTGCATCTACGTACATCAGGGATATTGGTCTCTAATTTTCTTTTTTGGTGAGGTCTTTGCCAGGTTTTGGTATTAGAGTGATGCTGGCTTCATAGAATGAGTTTGGAAGTATTCCCTCCTCTTCTATTTTTTGGAAAACTTTAAGGAGAATGGGTGTTATTTCTTCTCTATATGTCTGGTAGAATTCAGAGGTGAATCCATCAGGTCCGGGGGTTTTGTTCTTGGGTAGTTTTTTGATTACCAATTCAATTTCGTTGCTGGTGATTGGTCTGTTTAGTTTTTCTGTTTCTTGCTTGGTCAGTCTTGGAAAGTTGTATTTTTCTAAGAAGTTGTCCATTTCTTCTAGTTTTTCTAGCTTGTTAGCATACAGATTCTCATAGTATACTCTTATAACTCTTTGTATTTCTGTGGGGTCTGTCGTTATTTTTCCTTTCTCATTTCTGATTCTGTTTATGTGTGTAGATACTCTTTTTCTCTTAATGAGTCTGGCTAGGGGTTTATCTATTTTGTTTATTTTTTCAAAAATCAAGCTTTTAGTTTTATTGATTTTTTTCTATTGTTTTATTCTTCTCAATTTTATTTATTTCTTCTCTGATCTTTATTATGTCCCTCCTTATGGTGACTTTGGGCCTCATTTGTTCTTCTTTTTCCAATTTCAGTAATTGTGTCTTCAGACTATTCATTTGGGAATGTTCTTCCTTCTTTAAATAGGCCTGGATTGCAATATACTTTCCTCTTAGAACTGCCTTTGCTGCATCCCACAGAAGTTGTGGCTTTGTGTTGTTGTCATTAGTCTCCATATATTCTTTGATTTCTGTTTTGATTTGGTCATTAACCCATTGATTAACTAGGAGAATGTTGTTAAGTCTCCATGTATTTGTGAGCCTTTTTGTTTTCTTTGTAAAATTTATTTTTAGTTTTATACCTTTGTGATCTGAGAAATTGGTTGGTAGAATTTCAATATTTTTGACTTTACTGAGGTTCTTTTTGTGGCCTAGTATGTGGTCTATTCTGGAAAATGTTCCATGTGCACTTGAGAAGAATGTGTATCCTGCTGCTTTTGGGTGTAGAGTTCTGTAGATGTCTGTTAGGTCCATCTGTTCTAGTGTGTTGTTCAGTGCCTCTGTGTCTTTACTTATTTTCTGTCTGGTTGATCTGTCCTTTGGAGTGAGTGGTATGTTGAAGTCTCCTAAAATGAATGCATTGCTGTCTATTTCCTCCTTTAATTCTGTTAGTATTCGTTTCACATATGCCGGTGCTCCTGTGTTGGGTACATATATATTTATAATGGTTATATCCTCCTGTTGGATTGACCCCTTTATCATTATGTAATGTCCTTCTTTATCTCTTGCTACTTTCTTCGTTTTGGAGTCCATTTTGTATGATACAAGTACTGCAACACCTGCTTTTTTCTCCTTGTTGTTTGCATGAAATATCTTTTTCCATCCCTTCACTTTTAGTCTGTGTATGTCTTTGGGTTTAAAGTGAGTCTCTTGAAGGCAGCATATAGATGGGTCTTGATTTTTTATCAATTCATTAACTCTGTGTCTTTTGACTGGTGCATTCAGTCCATTTATATTTTGGGTGATTATGGATAGGTATGTACTTATTGGCATTGCAGGCTTCAGATTCGTGGTTACCAAAGGTTCAAGGTTAACTTCTCTACTATCTAAAAGTCTAAAAACTCACTTAATATGCTATTACAAACACAGTCTAAAGGTTCTTTTTTTGTTTGTTTGTTTCCTACCTCCTTTTTCTTCCTCCTCCACTCTTTATATATTAGGTATCATATTCTGTACTCTCTGTCTTTCCCTTGATTGACTTTGGGGATAGTTAATTTAATTTTGCATTTTCTTAGTAATTAGCTGTTCTACTTTCTTTACTGTGGTTTTATTACCTCTGGTGACAGCTATTAAACCTTAGGAGCACTTCCATCTATAGCAGTCCCTCCAAAATGCACTGTAGAGGTGGTTTGTGGAAGGCAAATTCTCTCAGCTTTTGCTTATCTGGGAATTGTTTAATCCCTCCTCCAAATTTAAATAATAATCTTGCTGGATAAAGTAATCTTGGTTCAAGGCCCTTCTGCTTCATTGCATTAAATACATCATGCCACTCCCTTCTGGCCTGTAAGGTTTCTGCTGAGAAGTATGATGATAGCCTGATGGGTTTTCCTTTGTATGTGATCTTATTTCTCTCTCTGGCTGCTTTTAATAGTCTGTCCTTATCCTTGATCTTTGCCATTTTAATTACTATGTGTCTTGTTGTTGTCTTCTTTGGGTCCCTTGTGTTGGGAGATCTGTGCACCTCTATGGCCTGAGAGACTATCTCCTCCCCCAGATTGGGGAAGTTTTCAGCAATCACCTCCTCAAAAACACTTTCTATCCCTTTTTCTCTCTCTTCTTCTTCTGTTACCCCTATAACATGAACATTGTTTCATTTGGATTGGTCACACAGTTCTCTCAATATTCTTTCATTCTTAGAGATCCTTTTTTCTCAGTGCCTCAGCTTCTTTGTACTCCTCTTCTCTAGTTTCTATTTCATTTATCATCTCCTTCACTGTATCCAATCTGCTTTTAATACCGTCCATTGTGTTCTTCAATGATTGGATCTCTGACCGGAATTCATTCCTGAGTTCTTGAATATCTTTGTGTACTTCCATGAGCATGATAATGATTTTTATTTTTAACTCCCTTTCAGGGAGAGTCATAAGGTCCATATCATTTAAATATTTCTCAGGAGTTTTATTCATAATTTTACTCTGGACCAGGTTCCTTTGGCATTTCATATTTGTGCATGGCGCCCTCTAGTGCCCAGAAGCTCTACTCTCTGGAGCTGCTCAGCCCCTGAAGCAATGTCGGGGATTGTAGGGGAGTGGTATTGGTGCCTCAGGGGAGGAAAGGGCTATTTCCTGGTTCCTGGCTGCTATGCCTGTCTCCACTGCCTGAACCAGTGGGCCGAGCTCACAGGTATAAGCCTCTGTGTTTTGCGTTTTTAGTTGCTGTAGACAGATCTTCCCTCTGGCTGGCCTAACACCAGGGAAGGGTTTCCCAGTTTGAAAGCCCAGTGGGGCTGGCCAGGAGAAAGGCGCACTAGTCTGCCTGTCACAGAAGGGGTTCTTGGAGCTGTGTAGGCATCCAGGGATCTGGCACACTCGAAGATCGTGAAAACTCCCAATCTTCTGGGCAGAGTGCACCCAGACAATTTTGTCTACCTGTCCCTTCTCCTGGGCAGTAAGCTCTGTGCAATCCTTGCCCCTTTAGCAGCCCTCTTGCTAAGGGCTTCTTTGTTAGGAAGTCTCTCAGACTGCCCGCCTTTCTTTTGTCCCAGAGCAGCTGGGTATGGATCCCTGCTTTCACAAGCAGCTGGAATCTTAGTCTCTCCAGGAATTCTGCATGTCTTAGCTTTCCAACCACCTAATTACAAGAGTATCATGCAAGCACCATGAAATGTAGGTTTGTGCTCCAAGAGCAGATCTCCAGAGTTAGGTATTCAGCAGTCCCAGTTCTCCACTCCCTCTTTTCTCCGTTCCTGTTCCTCCTGCTGGTGAGCTGGGGTGGGGGAAGGGCTTGGATCCCGCAGGACCACAGCTTTAGTATGTTACCCTTTTTTGTGAGGGCTGCTCTTGTCTCCAGATGTATGCAGTTTTTTTTTCTCATTGCTCTTTCAAGAGTAGTTGTAGTAACTTTATTTTCATATTATATGCGGTTTTAGGAGGAAGCCTCTGTCTCACCTCTCATGCCGCCATCTTTAATCTAAGTTGATCCATTGGTTATTTAGAAGCATGTTATTAAGCCTCCGGGTGTTTGTGGGATTTTTCATTTTCTTTGAGTAATTTATTTCTAGTTTCATACCTTTGTGATCTGAGAAGATGGTTGGTAGAATTTCAATCTTTTTTAATTTACTGAGGCTCTTTTTGTGGCCTAGTATATGATCTATTCTTGAAAATGTTCCAGATGCACTTGAGAAGAATATGTATCCTGTTGCTTTTGGAAGGAGTGCTCTGTAGATGTCCATTAGGTTCATCTGTTCTGATATGTTGTTCAGTGCCTCTGTCTCTTTATTTATTTTCTGTCTGGTTGATCTGTCCTTTGGAGTGAGTGGTATGTTGAAGTGTCCCAAAATGAATGCATTGCATTCTATTTTCCCCTTTAATTCTGTTAGTATTTGTTTCACATATATAGGTGATCCTGTGTTGGGTGCATAGATGTTTATAATAGTTATATCCTCTTGTTGGACTGACCCTTTTATCACTATGTAATGTCCTTCTTTTTCTCTTGTGACTTTGTTTTGAAGTCTATTTTGTCTGATACAAGTACTGCAACTCCTGATTTTTCTCCCTATTATTTTCATGAAATATATTTCTCCATCCCTTTACTTTCAGTCTGTGTATGACATTGGGTTTGAAGTGAGTCTCTTGCAGGCAGCATATAGATGGTTCTTGTTTTTTTATCCATTCAGTGACTGTATGTCTTTTGGTTGGTGCATTCAGACCATTTACATTTAGGGTGATTATCTATAGGTATGTACTTATTGCCATTGCAGGCTTTAGATTTGTGGTTACCAAAGGTTCAAGGGTAATTCCCTTACTATCTAACTAATTTAACTCACTTCATATGCTATTATAAACACAACCTAAAGATTCTTTTTTCTTTTTCCTCCTTTTTCTTCCTCCTCCATTCTTTGTATGTTATGAATCATATTCTGTACTCTTTGTTTATCCCTTGGGTGACATCTATTTGGTCTTAGAAATACTTCCATCTATAGGAGTCCCTCCAAAATGCACTGTAGAGGTGGTTTGTAGAAGGTAAATTCTCTCAGCTTTTGCTTATCTGAAAATTATTTAATCCCTCCTTCAAATTTAAATGATAACCTTGCTGGGTAGAATATTCTTGGTTCAAGACTGTTCTGCTTCATTGCATTAAATATACCATGCCTTCAAAGTCTGTCTTTATTCTTGATCTTTGCCATTTTAATTATTATATGTCTTGATGTTGTCTTCCTTAGGGCCCTTGTGTTGGAAGATCTGTGCATATCCATGGCTTGAGAGACTATCTCCTTCTCCAGATTGGGGAAGTTTTCAGCAATTACCTCCTCAATGACACTTTCTATCCCTTTTTCTCTCTTCTTATTCTGGTAATGCGCATATTGTTCTGTTTGGATTTGTGACACAGTTCTCTCAATATTCTTTCATACTTAGAGATCCTTTGTTCTCTCTGTGCCTCAGTTTCTTTTTATGCCTCTTCTCTAATTTCTATTCCATTTACCGTCTCTTCTACTACATCTAATCTGCTTTTAAATCCCTCCTTTGTATGTTTCATTTCAGATATGGAATTTCTTAATGATTGAATCTCCATCTTAAATTCATTCCTGAGTTCTTGAAGATTTTCCTGTACCTTCATAAGCATGTTTATAATTTTTATTTTGAACTCTCCTTCAGGAAGATTGGTGAGTTCAGTTTCATTTGGCCCTTTTTCTGGGGTTTGTGAGTTTTGGGTCTGTACCATGTTCTTTCGACATTTCATATTTCTGTGTGGTGCCCACTATTGTCCAGAAGCTCCAGTCTCTGGAGTTGCTCAGCCCCTATAGTGAGGTTGGAGGTCATAGGGGAGCAGAGCTGGTGCCTGGGGGGAGGAAAGATCTGTTTCCTGACTCTCGTCTGCCCTGCCTGTCCCAGTATCATAGCCAGTGGGCCAAGCACACAAGTGTAAGCCTCTCTGCTTGGCGTCTCTAGCTGTTGAAGGTGAGGCCTCTCTCTGGCTGGCCTCATGCCAGAGCAGTGACTGCAGGTTTGTGAGCTGGTACTGTCAGGTCAAGAGGAAGGCTCAGCAGGCTGAGTATCACAGTGGGGGCCCTCAGAGATGAAAAGACAGCCAGAGGGATGGAGCACCTGAAGCTCCCCAAAGTTCCCAATCTGCTAGGCAGAGCACACCCAGACAACCTTGTTCCCCTATCCCTTCTCCTGCACAGCAAGCTGTGTGCAAACCCTATGCCTTCAGCAGCCCTCTCACTCCTAGGAAGCCTCTCAGACCACCTGCCTTACCCTTGTCTCAAAGTGGCGGGTGTGGATCCCGTCCTCCACAAACAGCCAGAATCTGTCTCTCAAGCACTCTGCCTGTCCCAGCTCCCCATCCTCCAGAGCACCACACAATGTAGATTTCTGCTTGCAAAGCAGACCTCCAGGGCTTGGTGTCCAGCAGTCCCAGGCTTCTACCCCTACCCCGCTCTGTTTCTCTTCCTCCCACTGGTGAGCTGGGGTGGGGGAAGGGCTCGGGTCCCGTCAGATCAAGGCTTTCATATGTTACCCTGTTTTGTGAGGTCTGCTCTGTTCATGAGGTCTGTATGTAGTCTGGTGCAGCCTTCTTTACTGTTGTTGTTTTAGGGTTAGTTGTATTAACTATATTTTCACACTATCTGTGGTTTTTGGAGGAGTTCTGTCTCACATCTCACACCACCATCTTGAATCTCTCTCGTGTGTGCCTGGTAATTTTTTATTTGATGCCAGATAATTCAATTTTATGCTGTCAATCACTATGTATATTTTTATTCCTAAAAATATTCTTGAGGTTTTTGTCTGTGATGCAGCTAAATTACCTGTAAGTAGTATAATAGTTTTGAGTCTTGATTTCAATATTTATTAGGGTATATGGAAACAGTATTTAATTTAGAGCAATTGTTCCCCACTACTGAGGCATGGTTGTTCTGAGTACCATGCCCAATATCCCATGAATTATGAGAATTTCTAGTCTGGCAGGTGGGACAAGCTGGGAATTATTCCCAGCACTGTGTGATGTCAGGTGCTGCCCTCACTCTCAGGTGATTCTTTCCTCAGCTTCAGGTACTTTCTTCACTGAATATTCTGCTTCATATTCAAGAAGGACCCTGGAGTTTTCCTGCAGATTCCTGGAATTTTCTCTGTGTGTGGCTCTTTCCTCTTTTGTACTCTATTCTTCACAGTCTAGCTGCCTCATTGTCCCTGAACTCTCATCCCCAGTTTCTTAGCTCTGGGATTTTTCCAGCCTCTGCATTATGCACCATGGCCTAGAAATTCCCTCAAGGTATGAAGCTTGGGAAATCACAGGGCTCACTTAACTGGTTTCCAACTCTCAAGTGTCACTGCACTTTTTGTCTGATATCTAGGGTCTTAGAAACAGTTGTTTCATTTGTTTCCTGGGTTTTATGGTTGTTTCAAGTGTCAGGGTAAATCCAGTCTCATTTCATTTCATCTGGACCCAGATGTCTCTCTTTTAGCAAAACTTTGATGAAGTCTTACACATAGTGAAAGTGAAATACAACATAATAACATACAGCTACTACAAAATAAGATTTACACAGTCATTGCAAATGCATAACAGGCTGGACATCTATCCAGTTCACAATCTACTTCCCTGTACCCAGGGACCACTGTCCATGTATTCCCAGGTCATCCAGGACCACTGCAATTTCAAAGACCAAATGAGTCTGGGATTCAGAGAAAGAGGCTGGTCTTTAACGTCTATGTCTTTTATTTTTATCCTTGAGCATCCAGGGTTCTAGAATAAGTGATATCGGAAATACCCATTTCCTCTAAAGGAAGCTGAGCCCCACCCATGTGCATGCTCTTTCGGTCATGTCTCTCCTTACTTATTATATATGAAGTATCATTTAGGGTGGAAATACTCATGTTTCATTCTGTCAGTGCTGCCCTACTGAGTTCATCCAAGGCTAGTTCAAAAACAGTTCTTCAATATTATTACAAAAAAACAACTATTCCAGCAGGTCCTCTGGCACAACTACATATCTAGTTCACAGCTGTTAAGGAATAATGTGTTGTTTTCCTTGGGTTGCCAAAATAAATTGCCACAAACTCAGTGTCCTAAAACAAAGGAAATTTATTCTCTTATGACCTGGAAACCAAAAGCCTGATATAGAGGTGCACATCTCCTTTACAGGTGTTAGAAGCAAACATTTCCTTGACTCTCCTGGCTTCTGGTGTCCCTTGACAGGTGACAGCATAACTCCTCGGTGTTTTCTCTGAAAGATTTCCAAATGATTGGATAAGACCTACCTACATTATCCAGGGTAATTTCCTTCTCTTAAAGTTAACTGACTGTAGATGTTAACTGTACCTACAAAATATCTTCACAGAAAAACCTAGACTTGTGTTTGATTAAATAATAGGCCTAGCCAAGTTGACAGTGACAGATTAAATTAACCATCACAAAACCTCTTTAAACTTTTGCACTTTAATATGGCATCTGTGAAACTCAGGGATCTGCAAAAATATTCTTAGGAGTCCTCAAACTCTAATTGATTAAAAAATGTGATGTTTTAAATAAAAATGCTTTCTTGAAGGGATTCTAAAAGTTACAGTGATGAAAGTTCTCTTTTTCAGCATAATTGGATGTTGAGACATTTTTAAATATTAAAAACACCATCTCTGACTTGAATTTATATATATATGTATACATACACACATATATTTATATATGTATGTATACTCGTATATATGTATATATACACATATATATGTATAAATACACACATATATTTATATATGTATGTATACTTATACATATATATAAAATGAAGAGAGAGAGAAGAAAAAACAGTGAAGTCTAACCTCCTTTAAAGTATTCTCTTAGCTACTTATAAGGCTTCCCAGATATCCATTTCAAATATGACCTTAGTCTATTATATTCTGCCTTCCATGAGCACTGTGGCCAACAGACTTTAAGGTGGCCCCATGACACCCACACCTGGAATTCACCTTTGAGTAATCCCTACCCCTTGAGTGTGGGTAGAACCAGAGCCTTGCTTCCAATCAATGGAATGTGGCAAAAGTGATGCGTGTGATCATGTGTATATGATCACTTGAGAATGTGATGCCTGTTTTGTTAGAGTTTTTAACCTTCCACATCTAACTTTCAAGAAGATAATCGACATGAATACAACCACAAGGAAAAGAATTCTGCCAAGAGCCCAACAGAGCTGGGAGGTGACGTGAAGCCCTCTCTCATCAAACCTTCTGATAAGAACACTGCCCATCTGACACATTTGCAGCCTTGCAAAACTTCAATCAGATGGCCAGTTAAACTGAGTCCAGACTCCTGACCCTGAGAAACTATGACATAATAAATGTGCAGGGTTTTTCAATCCACAAAATTTGTGGCAAATTTTTACACAGCATAGAAAATCTAGTATAAATACTTATCCACCCAACCATCTCAAATTTAAATATTAGGATGTAAACGTGTGTGTGTGTGTGTGTGTGTGTGTGTGTGTGTGTTTAACATTGTCCCATACTGTCTTTATTTAGCTTTTTTTCCTTGAACTGGATGTAAGTTTCAAGCATCATGATGCTTCACCCCAAAATACCATAGTGAGCATCTCAGCAAAGTAATGGAAACCTCTCAAACCATAATATAATTATGATACCTAATCAAGTTAACAAAAATACCAAAATATCATATAAAACCAACAACATTCATGTATTCTTTGAGACCTACAGATTTTTAGAAAACTTTTCAAAGAGGTCCACACATACTCGTTTGTGAAAAACTATTTTATCAAAGCCCTGCTAAAAGATATGCATAGAGGTGGAGTTCTGGGAAGATGGCAGCTTGAGCAAGGCAGCAGAAATCTCCTCCCAAACCCATATATATCTGTGAAAATACAGCAAATACAACTATTCCTAGAAGAGAGACAAGCACAGCCTGCATCTGCACCTGAGAGGACTCGGCACCCCGCGAGGCGGGTAAGATACGGAGCGGCGTCCCGGTGGGACCCGAGTACACCCCACCCCAGCACACAGGCAGGAGGAGAGGATTCAGAGCTGGGAGGGAGTGGAAGTACAGGCCTGTGAAATAACCAGCCCTGGTGATCTGCGCTGGGAGCACTGACACATATCGTGCGGTGTATCAGATATTGGAGAGGCAGAAGGTGCAGGTTTTGAGCTGGGAATGCGCCTGGGTCCTTGCAGCAAACCCCCCTGGACAAAAGAAAAGTGCACGCTTTCTTTTGGCAGTCTTAAAGAGGCAAGGGCCCAGGATCGTCCCAGCACACTCGGCCCAGCAGGGTGGGAGTCCTGAGGAATTTCGGACCCCTTGGCTGGCGACTGGGAAAAAGTAGCCACACTGAAACTTCACATAGAGAACAATAGCCTCTCATTTGTTCCCGCCCCAGCCAGAGCTACAAAGGGCCCTGCGGAGCTGTGCAGCCACAGCTACAGAATAGTGGAGCAACAGCGCCACCTACAGCATCCTTACAGAATCTACTCCTGGTGGGCTTTTTTTTTTCCTTTCTTTTCTCTTACTTCTTTATTTTTTTTCTCGTTTCTTTCTCTTCCTTCTGTTTTTTTTTAAAGTCTTAAAGAGCCCAGCTGACATATGTGGCACCTACCAGCAACCACTTCCATCAGCATGAAAAGAGAGGAATATGGTACAGACAAGATCACTCAGACCCAGAAAACACCAGAGAGGGAGACTGAAGGGATGGAAATGCACAATCTTCCTGAAAAAGAATTCAGAATAAAAGTCACTACCATGCTGATGGATCTACAGAGAAATATGCAAGAGCTAAGGGAGGAAGTGTGGGAAGTCAGGAAAGACAATGCAGAAATGACACAAGCCATCGACGGGCTTAGCAGGAGACTGGATGAAATGCAAGAGGCTGGTAATGGAATAGAAATCAGAGAACAGGAATACAGAGAAGCTGAGGCAGAGAGAGATAAAAGGATCTCTAGGAATGAAAGAATATTAAGAGAACTGTGTGAACAATCCAAACGGAACAATATTTGCATTATAGGAGTACCAGAGGAAAGAGAGAGAGGAAAAAGGATAGAAAGTGTCTTTGAAGAAATAATTGCTGAAAACTTTCCCAAGCTGGGGAAGGAAATAGTCTCATGGTCCATGGAAGCCCACAGATCTCCCAACACAAGGGACCCAAGGAAGACAACACCAAGACACATAATAATTAAGATGGCAAAGATCAAAGATAAAGACAGAGTATTAAAGGCAGCTAGAGAGAGAAAAAAGATCACCTACAAAGGAAAACTCATCAGACTATCATCAGACTTCTCAACAGAAACCTTACAGGCCAGAAGAGAATGGCATGATATATTTAACGTAATGAAACAGAAGGGCCTCGAACAAAGAATATTGTATCCAGCACGATTATCATTTAAATATGACGGAGGGATTAAACAATTTTCAGACAAGCGAGAGCTGAGAAAATTTGCCTCCCATAAACCACCTCTACAGGACATCTTGAAAGAACTGCTCTAGAGGGAAGCACTCCTAAGGCTAAAAAGATATCACCAGAGAAAATAAAATCATAGCAAAGAAAGCAGACCATCCAAATACTAACTAAAGGCAAAGAATAAAACACCTAGTATATAGAGAATGGAGGAGGAAGAATAAGAAGGGAGAGAAATAAAGAAACATCAGACTGTGTTTACAATAACTAAACAAGAAAGTTAAGTTAGACTGTCAGATAGTAAAGAAGCAACCCTTGAACTTTGGTAAGCACGAATCTAAAGCCAGCAATGGCAATAAGTACATATCTATCGATAATCACCCTAAATGTAAATGGACTGAATGCACCAGTCAAAAGACACAGAGTTACTGAATTGATAAAAAATCAAGACCCATCTATATGCTGCCTTCAAGAGACTCACCTCAAACCCAAAGATATACACAGACTAAAAGTGAAGGGATGGAAAAAGATATTTCATGCAAACAACAAGGAGAAAAAAGCAGGTGTTGCAGTACTTGTAGCAGACAAAATAGACTTCAAAACGAAGAAAGTAGCAAGAGATAAAGAAGGACATTACATAATGATAAAGGGGTCAATCCAACAGGAGGATATAACCATTATAAATATATATGCACCCAACACAGGAGAGCCAGCATATGTGAAATGAATACTAACAGAATTAAAGGAGGAAACAGATAGCAATGCATTCATTTTAGGAGACTTCAACACACCACTCACTCCAAAGGACAGATCAACCACACAGAAAATAAGTAAAGACACAGAGGCACTGAACAACACACTAGAACAGATGGACCTAACAGACATCTACAGAACGCTACACCCAAAAGCAACAGGATACACATTCTTAAGTGCACATGGAACATTTTCCAGAATAGACCACATACTAGGCCACAAAAAGAACCTCAGTAAAGTCAAAAATATTGAAATTCTACCAACCAATTTCTCAGATCACAAAGGTATAAAACTAAAAATAAATTTTACAAAGAAAATAAAAAGGCTCACAAATACATGGAGACTTAACAACATTCTCCTAATTAATCAATGGGTTAACAATCAAAACAGAAATCAAAGAATATATGGAGACTAATGACAACAACAACACAAAGCCACAACTTCTGTGGGACATAGCAAAGGCAGTTCTAAGAGGAAAGTATATTGCAATCCAGGCCTACTTAAAGAAGGAAGAACATTCCCAAATGAATAGTCTGAAGACACAATTACTGAAATTGGAAAAAGAAGAACAAATGAGACCCAAAGTCACCAGAAGGAGGGACATAATAAAGATCAGAGAAGAAATAAATAAAATTGAGAAGAATAAAACAATAGAAAAAATTAATGAAACCAAGAGCTGGATTTTTGAAAAAATAAACAAAATAGATAAACCCCTAGCCAGACTCATTAAGAGAAAAAGAGAATCTACGCACATAAACAGAATCAGAAATGAGAAAGGAAAAATAATGACAGACCCCACAGAAATACAAAGAATTATAAGAGAATATTATGAGCATCTGTATGCTAACAAGCTGCAAAACCTAGAAGTAATGGACAACTTCTTAGAAAAATACAGCCTTCCAAGACTGACCAAAGGAGAAACAGAAAATCTAAACAGACCAATCACCAGCAACGAAATTGAAGCAGTAATCAAAAAACTACCCAAGAACAAAACCCCTGGACCAGATGGATTCACCACTGAATTCTACCAGACATATAGAGAAGAAATAACACCCATTCTCCTTAAAGTTTTCCAAAAAATAGAAGAGGAGGGAATATTTCCAAACCCATTCAATGAAACCAGCATCACTCTAATACCAAAACCGGGCAAAGTTCCCACCAAAAAAGAAAATTACAGATCAATATCCCTGATGAACGTAGATGCAAAAATACTCAACAAAATATTAGCAAACCGAATTCAAAAATACATCAAGAGGATCATACACCATGATCAAGTGGGATTCATCCCAGGGATGCAAAGATGGTACAACATTCGAAAATCCATCAACATCATCCACCACATCAACAAAAAAAAGAATAAAAACCACAGTACCGTCTCCATAAGTGCTGAAAAAGCATTTGACAAAATTCAGCATCAATTCATGATTAAAACTCTCAACAAAATGTGTATAGAGGGCAAGTACCTCAACATCATAAAGGCCATATATGACAAACCCACAGCTAACATCATACTTAACAGTGAGAAGCTGAAAGCTTTTCATCTAAGATGGGGAACAAGACAGTGATGCCCACTCTCTCCACTGTTACTCAACATAGTACTGGAGGTCCTAGCCACGGCAATCAGACAAAACAAAGAAATACAAGGCATCCAGATTGGTAAAGAAGAAGTCAAATTGTCACTATTTGCAGACGACATGATACTGTACATAAAAAACCCTAAAGACTCCCAAAACTACTAGAACTTATATCTGAATTCAGCAAAGTTGCAGGATACAAAATTAACACACAGAAATCTGTTACTTTCCTATACACTAACAATGAACTAACAGAAAGAGAAATCAGAAACAATTCCATTCACAATTGCATCCAAAAGAATAAAATAAAAATAAACCTAACAAAGGAAGTGAAAGACCTGTACTCTGAAAACTACAAGACACTCCTAAGAGAAATTAAAGAAGACACTAACAAATGGAAATTCATCCTATGCTCTTGGCTAGGAAGAATAAATATTGTCAAAATGGCTATACTGCCTAAAGCATTCTATAGATTCAATGCAATACCTATCAAAATGCCAACAGCTTTCTTCAATGAACTAGAGCAAATAATTATAAAATTCATTTGGAACCACAAAAGACCCAGAATAGCCAAAGCAATCCTGAGAAGGAGGAATAAAACAGGGGGGATTATGCTCCCTGACTTCAAGCTCTACTACAAAGCCACAGTAATCAAGACAATTTGGTATTGGCACAAAAACAGACCCACAGACCAGTGGAATAGAATAGAAAATCCAAACATTAACCTAAACATATACGGTCAATTAATATTTGATAAAGGAGCCTTGGATATACAATGGGGAGATGACAGCCTCTTCAGCAGCTGGTGTTGGCAAAACTGGACAGCTACATGTAAGAGAATGAAACTGGACTACTGTCTAGCCCCATACACAAAGGTTAACTCAAGGTGGATCAAAGACCTGAATGTAAGTCATGAAACCATAAAACTCTTAGAAAAAAACATAGGCAAAAATTTCTTGGACATAAACATGAGCGACTTCCTTATGAACATATCTCCCCGAGCAAGGAAAACAAAAGCAAAAATAAACAAGTGGAACTATATCAAGCTGAAAAGCTTCTGTACAGCAAAGGACACCATCAGTAGAACAAAAAGACATCCTACAGTATGGGAGAATATATTCATAAATGACGTATCCAATAAGGGGTTGACATGCAAAATATATAAAGAATTCACATACCTCAACAAACATAAAGTAAATATTCCAATTAAGAAATGAGCAGAGGACATGAATAGACACTTCTCTAAAGAAGAAATTCAGATGGTCAACAGGCACATGAAAAGATGCTCCACATCGCTAATCATCAGAGAAATGCAGACTAAAACCACAATGAGATATCACCTCACACCAGTGAGGATGGCCAACATCCAAAACACAAACAACAAATGTTGCCAAGGATGTGGGGAGAGGGGAACCCTCCTACACTGCTGGTGGGAATGCAAATTAGTTCAACCATTGTGGAAAGCAGTATGGAGGTTCCTCAAAAAACTCAAAATAAAAAGACCATTTGACCCAGGAATTCCACTCTTAGGAATTAACCCTAAGAATGCAGCAGCCCAGTTTGAAAAAGACATATGCACCCCTATGTTTATCACAGCACTATTTACAATAGCCAAGAAATGGAAGCAACCTAAGTGTCCATCAGTAGATGAATGGATAAAGAAGAGGTGGTACATATACACAATGGAATATTATACAGCCATAAGAAGAAAACAAATCCTTCCATTTGCAACAACATGGATGGAGCTAGAGGGTATTATGCTCAGTGAAATAAGCCAAGCCAAAAAAGACAAGTACCAAATGATTTCACTCATATGTGACGTATAAGAACAAAGAAAAAACCAAAGGAACAAAACAGCAGCAGACTCACAGAACTCAAGAATGGACTAACAGTTACCAAAGGGAAAGGGACTCGGGAGGATGGGTGGGAAGGGAAGGACAAGGGGGATAAAGGGGCATTACGATTAGCAGATATAGTGTGTGGGGGGGCGCAGGGAGGGCTGTAGAACTCAGAGAAGACAAGTAGTGATTCTATAGCATCTCACTATGCTGATGGACAGTGACTGTAATGGGGTCAGTGGGGGGGACCTGATGAAGGGGGTAGTTTAATCACCATAATATTGCACATGTAATTGTAGATTAATGATACTCAAATAAACTATAAAAAAAATAAAAGATATGTATAGACATGTAAGAGATAAAAAGATATATACATAGATATATAACTGGTTATTAAATTGAATACATAAATTCCTAAAAAATACAAATATATCCACAGCATTGTTAATGTCATTTGTTCATCCCAAGAGCAGTCGTCAGTTCTTGCTTATTTGCATATGTAAAGGCCACACAAGGTCCATCTATGCTGACTCCTCTGGAGCCTGGGCAGCCCTTCCTACGTAGCTCTCAGCCCAGAGCTAGCAGGGTCCACTCCAGACTCTTTAAATTGCAAACAATAGAAATCTACTTAAATACATTTAAATAAATTGGGCATTATCTCAATAATTTTTAAATGTTATAGCATTTTAGAAGGGAAAGCAAACTTAAGTATAAGTCAGGTTTAAGAGGCTGGAATCAGCAACTGGCAGGTGACAAGTCTAGTACACTTCGTCTCTTCTGTCTCCAAGGTGCTAAATATTCTGTCTCTGTGAATGTCTGCTTATTTTGTTCCTGCCTACTTATCTTGAATTTAGCACAGTGTAAAAATCACCAACTCTGGTGTAAATTATGACATTCTGACATTTCAATCCCCTCCTCCACCTGACTCAGACTCCCAATGTCTCCCCCGCCCAGATGTAAAACAATACACTCCATTCTCACTTATTCAAAGATAAGATTGGAAAGGTACATGACAGTTGCAAAAATGTAGCCTAGTAGTGAACCCCACAGATGCTGTCTTCTAACCACTGCTCAGAAATCCAACTGTCATTTCAACATGCAAACAAAAAGGGACAGGTGGTACCCAGCACTTGAGTGTCAACCAGATGGCATGTGTCCTGGGGCAACCGGATGCTGAGGGTTTGATTCTGACTCAGTACTTACTCTCAATCAGGTAAAGATGGACAAAAACTGCTTCCATCTAATCTATCCCACAGACCAGGTGATATAGAAATCCACCTTCTGAAAAATACCTTCCTTCTCCATCTATACGGGTGTAATTTGTCCATGGATCAATCAACCCTTGAAGCTTCCAAACATGCCAGAAAACTCACTCTGTAATCCAACTCTCCAGATTTTTTTCAACTATAGACCTTGTCAAATAGCCAGGAGAGTACAACGCCAAATCCAGGGATTGAGGCCAAACTTATCTGGTATCAATAGATGTCCAAAAAAAAAAAGGAAAATCTAGGCCACCAGCAGAATGGGTGTAAAATCCCCATTTAATAAAGACAATTGGGATGTACTGCTGGCTTTCCCCTTAATTGGAACAAAACTGAAATGTTGATGGATTAAGGGGAGGAAACCAACCTTTTGATTTTGATCATTTGTTTTTAATAGCCACATGTTTGGACCTGCAGACATCACCTAATGATTTTATTGCAACACTTGTCAAAAAAGAAAAAGCTAAATACCGCACAAGGTATATAAGATCTGGATGTGTTCATGAAGAGTCCTGTGCCTACAGGACAGACCTTTACCAGTCCTCCTGTAAAGCCTCACCCATTCTTCAAAACTCAATTTTGAGTTTCCAAAACTGTATCTTCAATTCTATGAATTCCTGCCTGGCATTAGCCTACAACTACCACCACCATCCTCATAGTCCCCTAAACACAGGTCTCGCATTGGATCCGGCATTTGGTTGTGTGATGGTTTGTGTACTTATCTCCCTACTCAGAATGTGAGTTCCCTAAGGACATCTTTTTTTTTCAGTTAGGACAGCCATGCTCAAAGATTAAGAAACGTGCTTAAGATTAGGCAAGTAGTAAACTGTAGAACCTCAATCTGAACCTGAGTCTACAGCTCATATGCTTTCCTATACCCACCACCTTCCTTCAGCTAATGTCAGAAGACCCTGTGCCAGTCCTTGCTCTGTGAGCTGTAGCCAAAACAGAATGCAAAGCAATGGTTGCCGCATTTAGACACTCCAGGGCTGAGTATTCTCCCTCTTTCTCAATGGTTTTTCATTCATTCCCGCATGATTGTGTAACATGGTCCACTTGATCTGCAGACTCAGGAAGAAATCAGTGACAGTCCTGTAGATATCCAGCCTGCCTTCCTCACTGCCCTTCAGGAAAGCTTTGTGGACTTATGCTCACAATTTTTTGTTAATTGGAGATTGGGATCTTAAAAGCTTTTTGATAAGGTGGAATGAACAAGGGCCCTTCCCTGGAGATCTATTTTCTAGTGTCTCCTAGGCCACAGACAGGTTTGGACCCGGGGTCATAGGTCTTTAGATAAAAAATGAGCTTCACTTACATGACCTCTCTGGTGTCAAGCAGTGCTTGAATAAAGGTGTGGTTCATCCAGCTGATCACAGCGCACATTTACTGAGGCCCTCCCAAGCCCAAGGGCTCAGGACCAAACACAGGCACCTGTTCACTGAAGGCGACTCCAGAGCTCTTATGCAAGGGCGTGGAGGTATTGCTGGTTGAATGCACTTTTCCCTTCTACACTTCCCTGCCTTTATTCCAGGTTAGTCATCCCAAAGCTCTGCAGCCAGCATCTTCCTGTTTATTACCAATGGCACCCTTGGTGGGTCCCTGTGGAGTGACTGCGGGGAAATGAAATGTTTTCATGCTGGGTGCAATCCTTCAGAGAGAGCTCTTGCCTGAGACAAATTTTCTCCATAGGTTGTAGTTAGTAATTTGCTTCCTGTTAATAATTCCACACACATTGATCTCACAGCAGCTGGTGATTGTTTGGCACGAAACTCTCTGGATGTATTTTAAATTTAGAAAAAATTTTGCTCCAGTACCTGCTTCCCACTTGGGCATTGCCTTGGGAGACCAGAATATTCTGAATAGCTTGATGAGAATGACCAGTGTTCTCAACAACAAAGCCCCAAACTTCCATCCAGCTGCCCACAGGAGCAAGATTTTCTTTTTCATCCAACTGAATTTCTTCAAGCAGTTTCAAGTATAAAGCCTTTTATAGCTTCATCTCTACTCACTCAGGCATAAAATTCTAAAAGAAGGCATTTCCTCTCCATGACTAGCTTCTCTTTTTTGCCCTCCACTCCCACTTCCTCCCCCTCCTCAAAAAAAAAAAAAGAATGGCTATTTGTCATGAAGTGCCTCATGTCTGTGTCGGGAGCACACTTCTCGCTGGCACGGACGCTCCATTAAGGAATTCTTATATTGTCACTGTGGACTCCTCAGCAGCTGGAACGATGCTGGGTATACAGTAGGTGCTCAGACAGAATTTGCAGTGACTTATCAAGAACGCCAAACCATATTTTCTACCGCTTATATATTATTATCTCATGTCAAATATCAAAGGTGGAATCAAGCTTTCTCTGGATATAATATGTTGGCCACTTTTCTAAATACAAGTTCACTACCAAAGCTCTCTGTCGGAGATGATCACACCTGAATGGGCTCAGGTCTCCGACCTGGTTAGTTCATCCTCAGGAACCTTCAACAATGCACCCCATTTGACATCGCTTCCAAGTCGGGACCTCTAAGGTACTATATTATCATTTTATTTTCTTGCTCTAATACCATTAATATTTTTCTTTCTTCAGGATCAGTTAAATCTCTAACAAGTGCTTAGAGCTTTCTGGAATTACCTCCACTCAGAAACTTCACGTCCCTTATGCAACATGTTTACTCTGTCCTCCCTTTATAGAAGAGCGTCTCACTTTCCCCCACTGATCACATTGTCTTCTATTCCTCCATGGGTACCGCAGTGTATTCTCCACGGAATCTGCCCTCACCAGTGCAGTAAAAGCAAGCGCCCTTTCCTCAGAAACTCCTACAGAAGTCATCTGCATCATTCATTTTGGTCAAAGACATCATGAGTGAGAGGAAATAGAAGAACATTTGGAGTGGAAAGGCTAAAATTAAATTCCTAATTACAACAATGGAACGATGACTGTGGTCCTTGAAAAAGCCTCTTAACCCATTTGTATGTCAGTTTCCTCATTTGTGAAGTGATGACAGTGTTATCTGATCCACACATCTTGTGAGAAGCAAACGGAGTAATGATTGTGACTTGAAAGTACCATACAGATGCCAGTTTTCTTTACCTCTCACACACTACCTATCCACATGTGGACCTATCAGCTTGTCAATTAAGTGAGTTTCTAGAATACAGGGGCTGGATTCTTGTCGTCTACAACACCGAATCCTACAGAAATTCTCTGATCTTAAATTGGATCAAATAAACAAGCATTTAAAGAAAAACCCAATATATCTGGTCTTCAGGCCCCTCCTCAATGTGCAGGACTCTCCCACCGTGTCAGGAAGACAGAGGAGGGAATGGATGAGGATACGATATAGCACGTCTGTGCTTTGAAGATGAATGTACAGAAGGGGAGGCGCCAAAGGCTTGTCAGAGAAGATTATCTTCCAATTCCATCCTCAAGGGAGATGATGGTCTTCAACCAGAGAAAGTAAAGAAGGAGCAAAGCTAGAAATAACATGTGCAAAGGCCAGAGTTGCACACTCAGGGTTTTACGGTAAGGGTGTGGTCAGATACTCGGTGTGGCCGGGAAGGGTCTAGACAAGGAGATGGGAAGGTCAAGTAACAGGGAGCCTGCACGGCGGACGAGGAAAGGAAGGTTTTATGTCATCCTTGTCCACCCGCCCCTGGTTAGCCTGGGCAGCCCTCCAGTCGGTCCAGTCCTTCTCTCCACCAGCGGTGGCTTGCTCTCCCACCCTTGCACTCACCATCACCTTCTGTTCTCTGCAGCTCGACCCCTGCCCCATCTGACCCTGTAATCATTGTAAATTACAGATCTATTGCTTCTCATTTGACCTTGGACATTCTTACAGGATTCAGCCCTCCTCAACCAGGGTGACAGGAAAGCAGCCCACTGCCCCTGGCCTTGCTGGGGGCCCTGAATTACACCTCTTATCAGGGAACTGTAGTCAAAAAGTACTGAAGACACTGAGGGCCAGTGCTTAATGATTAGGCTGCTGCATTTATTAAATCAACTAGGAGAAAACAAATTAGACATCAGCTCAGGGAGGCTGACCTTCCCTGTGTGGCCATGTATCATTTATGTGGTGGGAAAACATAGGTACTGTATGGATCATGTATGGACAAAGACATCAAGGTTCTGAATGCTGTCAACAAAATAAAATGGAGAAGAATTAGGCTTTAACCTTACAATTCATAGACCTAAGCTGTAACTACATGTTTCCTCTCTCTCTAGTTACCCAACCTGATGATGATGATGTCAAAATCACCTAACATGGGATTTTTCAGTAAGTTGAGCACATTCAATGTGATCTTTACTAGAAGGCGCAATGTGCCGTAGAGAGTCACGGGGTGCAGCGTCCCTGAAGTGATGGCTGAATGGATGATTTCACTGGTCAGTGATGCCACAACCCATCGCAAACTGGCATCTTGCTCTGTGAGACTCAAATGTGCCAGTTTGGGAAGTACAATGCTGGGGCCAGGATGGAACACGTATTTCTGAAATTATGAACACAAAACTGTGTTATATGCTGTGAAATGTTTGGACACAGTCCTCTGGATTTTGGGGGAAACTTCAGAACAGAAAAATGAAATCAAATCATCATTTATCCTAGATCACCTCCAGCCAGAGACCAGCAGCAGAGCTACACTCTGTCCAAAGTTAAGTCCAAGTGTTCCCTCATGAATCCAGTTTTTCACTATAGGAATATTTCCTATATATCTACTCTGTTTTATGTGAATGTGGAACTAGACACATGACAAGTGAAATGAGACATACTCCCATTGCAATCCAAGTCCCTTTTGCTGTTTTCTAAAAACTCCAATGAGATAAATGTACCTCCTTTGTGGTCCACACCCCTGGAAGTAATGTCTAGTGTGATGAATATGTTTCCCTGGAATGTGGCTAGGACCAATGACTTGCTTCTGACCAGCAGAATATGGCAAAACATGCTACTCTACACTGAGCATATGCCATATGACAGAGATGAAGGCTATCACTCCATGATCATATTACATCATGTGAGACCATGACTCAGCCAACTGAAGAGAGATTTTCTTGCTGGCCATGAAGAAGCCAACAGCTATGTTGTGAGGAGCCCATGAACACACCACATGTTGGACCTGAAGAGGTCTCTAAGACCTAAGGGCAGCCAGTAAGAAGCTGAGGGCACCGCACCACCATGAGGAAGTGAATTCTGCCAACAACCTGAATGAGCACAGAAATGAATTCTTCCCACTGCGCCTCAGAATGCAGCCCACCTGACACCTTCATCACAGCCTGGTGAGACCCTGAGCAGAAGACCCTGCTAAGCCATGCCTGAACTCCTGACCCACTGAAACCATAAGACAGTACATGTGGTAAGACACGATGTTAGTAATAATTTGTTATGCAGCAAAGAAAATTAATACAACCTTGGCCCTAAGATTCCATCTCATAAGATATAAAATCAACGTAGTAATAACTCTTATGGGAAACTAGGAATACCACATTGAATGTATGTTAAAGAAGAGGGATTTAACAACCTACAATTGATGTACCTATTACCTATGATTGATTATCTACAACTGATGTATTAACCTACCTACACTGATGTATCAGGTGCTTTGCTAGACACAGGAGATGGACCAATGTGGAGAAAATATGCAAGGTTTCTGATTTCAATGCACTCACAGCACAGAGGAGAGAGACATTAACAGTAACACAACAACACAGACTTCTATTGCCAGCCAAGAGGGCAGAAGCTGACTGTGGCCCATCTCTTCCACTGATTACAGCTGAAATCTTTGGACAGAATACAAAAAAAAAAAATAGTTAAGTCCTCTGAAAGCTAAGCAACAGTAGGTAGATTGGGAACAGAAATCAAAACATGAATAGCAGCCCACAGCCAGAGTGCATTTCATAGATGGTTTCCCTCCTCGGTCTTCCCAAGGGTGAACCAAACTGCAGAGCCCAGCGGCAGTCATCGACTGCCAGAACAACAGAGAAAAGAATCAATAATATCAAAAGCTCAGTCTTTGAAAAGTTCAAGAAAATGGATAAAATGCCACGCAGAATGCCTATGAAAAAAAGAGAAGATACAAACTGTGTAGTTGAAGGATGAACAAGGGAAGATGAACAGAGACACTGACATCGTATAACCGGATTCTACGAGCGAGTCCGTGCCATGAACTCAGCAATGCAGATGGAGCGGAACAGGCCTTTGAAAGTCACAAATTACCAAACTTCACTGAGGAAATAGGCAAAGATGATTCTTCTGACACCACGTAAATAATTGAATCTGTAGTTAAAAACGTTCCAACAAAGAAAACTCCAGGTCCACACGGTTTCATAGAAAATTCTACCAAACATTTAATAAAGAAGTTCTACCAATTCTACATATTCGTTTCCATGACGTACAGGAAGGAATTCTTCCAACTTATTTCACGAGACCAGTATTACCATAACAACAAGTCCAGAAGAAATTACAAGAATATTACTAACCAATATCTTTCATGAACATAAGATACAAAAATCTTTATGTAAATATTATCAAATTGAAGCCAGCAATATACAAAAACGATAATATATCATGACCAAGATGGTTTGGTCTGGAATGCAAGGCTGATTCAACATTCAAAAAAATCAGTCCATGTTATTCACCATACTAACAGAAAAAGGAAGTATCATACGCTTGTTTGAGTTGATGCAAAATTTAACATCTATTCATGAAGCAAAATAACCATCCAACTATGTATAAAAGGGAACTTCCCTAAATTGAAGAAAGGCTTCTATGAAAGACATAGAGCTAACTTGGTTGTGAAAGATTTTGTACTGTCCCCACCTCCAAGATTGGGCACAAGGCAAGGATGACAATTCCCACCCCTCCCACTCAGCACTTTGCTGGATAACCTGAGCAGAGCAAGAACACAGGGGAAAAAGCCTATAGGCTGAAAAGGAAGAAAGCCACTGTGTTTTTTAGAAGATGACATGATTGAAAAATACCACAAACCTACAACCTAGTCTTTGAACTAATGAGTGGGTTTAGAATAGTTGCAGAATACAAGATCAGATCACAAAAGTCAATTGTGTTTTGGTAGGAATAGACACCAGGAAATAAAAAAATATATTAATGTGATTTTCAATAGCACCAAAATACATGAAATAAATAAACCCAGCAATACAGGCACAGCTACTGTAGGTTGAAAACTACCTAAATAAATAAAAAAGATCTAATAAGTAAAAAAAAAAAAAAAAACTGTGTTGATGACTTGGAGAACTCAATATTTTTAAGATGTCAAATCTCCCCACATTGATATATAGATGCATTGCAGTCTCAGTAAAGACAGCAGGAGTATTTTGCAGATATTAACAATCTGATTATAAAACTTATGTAGAGAAACAAAAGAATTATAATAGTTCAAGTAAATTTGAAAAAGAATGATGTTGAAGTGATAACATTACCTGTTCTAAGACTTTCTATAGGGCCACAGTAATTGAAACAGTGTAGTACTGGTATAAATCAATGTAACCAAGCAGATCGTTATAAAAAAATGGGAAGGTAATTACATGAACAATTAACTGTCTTTTCAAGAAATGGTGTTGGGCCAAGAGGACTTCCCTATGCGAAACAGACAAACAAAAACAGAAAGCAAAAAACAAATCCCAATTCATTCTTTATCCAAAAATTAACTCAAGATGGATATTGATCTAAATGTAAAATTTACAGTTATAAAACTGTCAGAAGAAAACATCAGAGAAAATCTTTTACAGCCCTGGATCAGGCAAAGATTTCTTAACTAAGCATGCTCCATGAAAGAAAAAGGATAAATGGGACTTTATCTAAATTAAAAATTTCTGCCCTTCAAAAGACATTGCTAAGAGAATAAATGGATAAGCCATAGATTGGGAGAAAATATTTGCATAGCTGACAAAGTACTTTTTCCACAATATATATAATGGATTTAGAAAACTCAACATTTAAAAAACAAACATGCTAATCAAAAAATGGGCAAAAGGTCTCAACAGACATTTTACTAAAGAAGGTATATAGAAGGCAAGTAGGTATGTGAGAAGATGTTCAGCTCTAGTCATGAGAGAAATATATATTAAAACCACAAAGAAATGCCACTGTATACTATTAGAATGGCTGAAAAAACTAATAATAATAATTAACAATATTAATCCTTGGTGAGACTATGCTGCTACTAGCACTCTCATGCATTGCTGGGGAGAGGCAAAGTGAGAAACCACTTTGGAAAACTGATGGTAAGTTTCTTATAAATTTAAATGCACACTTACTCTATGACCAGGCAATCACACTCATAGGTATTTACCCAAAAGAAATGGACAAACTGAGTTCAGAAAAAAAATCTATGAAAAGTTTATAGAGGCTTTATTAATAATCACCCAAAATGGAAAAATGATAAATTACGCTAATGGTGAATGGACAAAGTAAGTACATCAATACTATTCAGCAATAGAAGTGAACAAATTATCAATACAGTTTCATGCGTGCAATAAAAAGGTTACATTCCAAATGCGTCATGATGAGTGCAAGAAACTAGACTCAGAGTTGTATGTAGTGTATTATTCCATTTAATTGACTTTCTGGAAAAGGCAAGACTATCAGTTTAGAGAACAGACCAGAGGCTTTCCGGGTGAGGTGTGGGGTGGGAAGGACGGGGTGGGTAAAATTATAACATTTCCAGAATATCTCGCCTGGCTTTAGTACATCTGCATATCAACAGGCGTTCAGAGGTGGAGAGAAAAAGTTTGGCTTTAATGCATTTGCATCACTCCTCAGGGGTGGAGAGAAGTTCATCTCCTTATCAGTGGGTAATTACCTGGCAACGGAGGGCTTGTCTGTACCTGAGAGGTCAGTGGGGGGCCGGTTTTGCTTCTGCTGGAGCAGGAAAAAGAAGTCCCCGTACTGCAGTTTGTAAGCAATAAACGGACTTTAAACTTTATTTCTCCCTTTGACTGATTTCGGTTTTTAGAAGTATTTTGCCCCGGGATTTCCTCTCCCCAGATTTACAGACAGCATTAGAGTATTTGCTTAGGGTGATGGAAGCCTTCTGCAAGTTTATTGCCCTTGTGGTTACATAGTCCTATGCATTTGTCAAAACCTTTAGAATTATACATCAAAAAGCTCATTTTACTGTATGTAAATTAAAAAATAAAAGCAACAAACTAAGAATTAAATCATGGATCAAACAAATAAATGTATAACTACATGTGTGGTAAGTCTACAAAAGAGGATATATCATGATAAAATTAGCCTGGTCAGAGGGGATTGATACAGACTGTTGGTGGAAGTGGGATTTGAAGGAACAGCAACCTTTTAAGGGAGGAGGGGGCGAGGAGGGAAGGATGTTCCAGACACAGGAAGAGCATCCGTACAAAGGTCCTGTGGCAGGAGGAAGGGTATATTTTGGTAAATGAATGAGGCCAAAGTGGCTGGAGCACAGGAAATAATAGTGATCTTAAGTGTGCTTTACAAAAAACACCAGGGGTTTGGTCTCTGATCAATGCAAATCCACTGATGATTTTCAGCAGGCACAGGACAAAAGTTTATTTCAGAGCGGACTCAGGGAAACAAAGCTTAATTAGGAGCCCACTGTGGTAGTTGAGGCAAGACCATCAGATTCCCCCTGTGATTCACAGAGCTGAAAAGATTTCTGGAATATTCATAAGGCAAATTGATAAAATTTTGTGATGGGTTGGTTGGATGTGGCCCATGAATGAAGAGCCAAGTGTCAAATTTCAGTCTAAATCAGGAGTCTGTACATTTGTTACATTTTAGGCTTTGAAAGCCATGCGTGAACTCTGTTGTACATTCTTCTTTTTGTTTCAGTACCCATTTTAAAAATGTTCAGACCATTCTTAGCTCATGGGCTACAGGCTGGCTCTGCCTCCATGTCGGAGATTCTGGCTTTTACAGGACAATTGACACCAGTGCCATCCTGTGGAGCTGTTGACATGGCTGGAAGTAAACACATCATGAAATCAAAGTTTTAAATGTTGAACTTGAGCTGCCTTTGAGATACCAGATGGATATCAAGTTGTCATTTGGATACATGGTGAGGATGCTCAGAGGAGAAATTTGAGCCTAACACCTCATTCAGCATTGTCTGTGATGGGTGGCGACAAAGCCGGAGAGAGAGGTGGAAGGGCTTGGGGGCAAGTTAAAGATTGGGAGGAGGAGGAGAGGGTTTGGGACTGAGTCTTGAGAATCTGCATCATTTAGTGTCTGGATTAAAGATGATACGACTGCAAAAACAGTGAGTATGGCAGAGTTACTGAAGGGAGAGTCGGACAGGCTGTGCTACTGTGAGTACAGGGGCTCTGGGAGCACGCTCGGTCCTTCCTCAGAGATGCCCGCAAAATGGGAGTTGAAGCCTGTGAAAGTTCTGTTCAAAGAGCCTTCCAAACCCGTAATGGTCCTAAGTTATTTCATAGATGATAAAGATAATGCAGTGCAGTTTTGTTGACCTGTGTGCATCCATACTACATATACGATATATAATAGAATTATATGATCTAAAACATATCATTTTGACTAGAAGAATAACAGGGTCTTGTTTGGGTTCACTATTTGAATTAAAAAATCATCTTTCTCAACGTCAAGTAATTCCTCTACAAATTCAAGGGTTGGACAGTCAAAAATTACCCACCTGTGTGATATCTCATGCAGAAAGCATAAGTGGTCTTGCCTAGCTTCAAAAATTACACGTGCTTTTTCAGTGTAATTTGACAATATTTATTGTTTCTTACCAGACTGTCTGCTGATGCCACATGGTTTGTGAGTTCGTAATTCCTTGTATGCAAATAACCTTTTCAACATTGCATCATAATGTCATTGCTTAAACAATACTTTATGAGACAAACAGGGACTCTATTGTTTCTTGTCTCTGCTCATGCTTGATCATGGTGCCTTGATTCCTTGTGAGTCTATGATTTAATCACTGTACGTTGCTATCTATTGGAGTTTGTCTGTGGGATTTCAGTAAGTGCCTATTTACAGATTTTAATTGAGTAGGTCTGGGGTGGGCCAGAGGATGTACATTTCTAGGATAAATTCCTTTGGAGAGGAAATGAATGTGCTTTTATCAGGTGCCTGGGACCTCCCCAGTCTACTTGCCATTTTTCATGGTACCCAGAGAGTGAGTGTGAGTACTAAACTTATGTGAGGTTCAGCTTGTGGTTTTGAATTTTGGGGAAAGATTTCTTCTATCCTCCACCTAGAACAAAGGTTTGAGACAGGTAATTTCCTTTGTCATTAACTGGTGTGTGTGTGTATTCTAGTGACTCTTAATGCTAAAGGTGAGGCCATTTGAGGTCACAGGTTACGTGGGGACATCTATTGGTCCCCCCACCTTGGGTGGAATTTGGGTTTGGGCTTTTTCCCTGTATTCGCTGTGGCCTTGAACTGAATCTCCAAACCACCTCTCAGGCAAATGCCCCGGAGGTCACAGCTTATTGAATTGCTCTGCTTACCTCTCTGAGCTCCGTCTTCAGACAGCATTTGGCCTCTGAGTAGTCTTTCTTAAAGAATTAGCCATGCAGTGGCAAAATGACTTCTATGTATCTCTAGAAAATAGCACTAAAAATGATAAAGGGATGGCATTTTCATTGCTTTCATCAATATGGTCAATCAGGGAACATGGTTCATGATACTGCTGGAAACGGACCCCTCCAGTAGCCACACTCAGCCACTCACCGACACATACGAGGCAGGGAAGGGGCGGAGCAGAGAGGAGGCTTCCCCTAGCATCCTTATGTATCCCAGGCGCTGGGTTAATATGATATTTTATTTTTAATCATTGAGCTTGTCAGGGTAAGACTATGGCCATGTACTTGCTGGCGGATGTTGTTCAGGAATAAGGCTGTACCTGGCTTTGATGTAGTTTTCAAGATTAAACAGTTCCTGACCCAAATGTGATATCCCAGGATGAACATGGGTGTCACTGACATAAACCCAGACTGGAAAGTCTTCAGCCTGAAGTCTGAGATGCTTTCTTTTGAGGCTTCAAAGTGGAGGTGCGACTAGGCTGTCGGTCTGGGCTCAGGGCAGACATGCAGGCTAGAAACATAAAAGTAGAACGATTTGGGGCAACAACAGGAAGGACAACTATTTCACAGTCAGCTAAGAGCGGCCACCGGGAGCCGCGGAGAGGGGACGGCAGAGATTCAGGCAGAAGGCTTCTTGGAGGCGAAGAGCTGTGGGGACACCGAGAACGTTTGCATGTGAGAAAACACGACGTGTGCTGCGCAGTAACGTTGCTCTAACGTGAGAATTCTCTCAGCAGGCCCACCTGAGAGAGGTGGGCAGGAGACAGAGGTGTCTGTTTACCTCATTATCTTCTTGTAAAAACAACCTCAAGATTCATTTTATTTTCAAAGTGGCATGATGTTGTGTGAGGTTATTTAATCTTCTTTAAACAAACCAACCAACCAAAAGGAACAGAAGGTGAGTACCATAATCGTAAGCTGAAGAAACTTCCAGACAGGTGCTGTGCGATGGCGACAGGTGTCAGCCCTCCCTTCCCCACCTTCTGGGTGCGGGCGTTGCCTCCCAGCACCTGCGGGATCCCAGCCCCAGGGCAAGACACTGCAGGCACCGGCTCCACCCCACACGTGTGGACTCTGGACCCAGTAGAGGAGGTGTTCGGCCTGACCCAGAGTCTGGTCTGTGTGGATGGAGTGCTGCCTGCCACGCTCCTGTCACCCCCTAGACGTCCATGTGGACCCTGCAGAGCTGGGACCCTATTCCACTGTCCTGTTTGCTCAGTCCTGACTACCTCCCTAGACACCAGTCACACACTTCCTTCTGCTCCAAACAGACAGAACTTCTCGGTACCTTTACTGCAAATGGAACCTCCTGCACCCTAGCTTTCAGGCTAGGTCGCCCTGGGTGATGACACTGGCGTGGATCAAACAAAAGTTTGTTCTCTACCACCAATCCCCCTTGCTACACCCGAATGACGTTTAATGCCTGGTACTTGGGGTCTGCAGTCAGCCCAGCAGCCTGGCCGACCTGCTTCCCACCCCCTTGCCTCGCACCTCAGCTCCCACCCCTGCTGTCCCTACATCTCTGCTGCTGAGCCCCAGCAGCTACGCTCCATGGAACTTGGAAGTTCTAGGAAACTCATTCATTCTTTTCTTCAACAAATACTTATTTCCTAACTACTATGCGCTGTACAGATTCCGCAACAACAAAAATAAAGGCCCTGCCCTTGTGAGCAGTGTTCTGGTACGGGCTGGAGTAGAAGGGTAGACAGTCAACGATCCAAATTATGGAACATGCTAGATTATTACTTGTTTCTTAGATCATCAAATATTATAAAGAAGAATAAAGCCAGGCAAGGGAGAGGGATTTCCAGGAGTGGTGAGGGAGAGATGTATTTTTAGAGTGTCAAAGGATGGGCCTCTGTGATGTGGTGGTACTTTAGCAGGGATGGAGGGAGGAAGGACAGAGGAAGGAAGGAAGGGGGGAAGGGAGCATGAGAATATCTGACGGCACAGCATCCCAAAGAAGGGCCTGCGGCGGGAAACCCTGGAGGGGGCACCTTCTCAGCACACCCCAGGACCAGGGGACACCAGTGATGCTGAAGGAGAGGTGTGGGAGAGACCCTGGAGGGGGCACCTTCTCGGCACGCCCCAGGACCAGGGGACACCAGTGATGATGAAGGAAAGGCGTGGGAGGGATGCCAGTGGAGTGAGGGAAAGCTGGCCAAAGAAGAGCCCTAGCTTTTATTTACGGTGAGATGGTGGCCATTAGAAGATGGGGAGCACAGGGCTGAGATGACGGCACTTCCACATAAAGGAATCACTCTGGTTCCCATAATTCCCCTCTTAGGAATTTTTTTTGCATTAAGGTATTATTGATATACACTCTTATGAAGGTTTCACATGGAAAAACAATGTGGTTACTACATTCACCCATATTATCAAGTCCCCACCCACACCCCAATGCAGTCACTGTCCATCAGTGTAGTAAGATGCCGCAGATTCACTATTTGACTTCTCTGTGCTACACTGTTTTCCCCGTGACTCCCCACACCATGTGTACTAAATATAATAACCCACAATCCCCTTCTCCCGCCCTCCCCCTTTGGTAACCACTAGTTCCTTCTTGGAGTCTCTGTCCACTCTTAGGAATTTACAAGAAAACAAATCCCTGATTCAAAAAGATATATGCACCCCTACGTTTATTGCCGCACTGTTTGCAATAGCCAAGATACAGAAGCGACCTAAGTGTTCATCAGTAGATGAATGGATAAAGTAGATGTGATACACATACACAATGGAATAGTATTCAGCCATAAAAAGGAAAGAAATCCTGCCATTTGCAACAACATGGATGGAGCTAGAGGGTATTATGCTCAGTGAAATAAACCATGCAGAGAAAGACAAATAACATGATTTCACTGATTTGTGGAATATAAAAACAAAGCAAAACAGAAGGAACAAGACAGCATTAGAATCATAAACACTGAGAAGTGACTAGTGGTTACCAAGGGGGAGGGGGACTATTGAACCACTGTGATGTACATTTGGTTAAAAAAGAAAGAATCGCTTATGTCATGAAGGCAAGAGAAGTTTGGACAAATTTGGAGCCATTAGAATAATCCAAGTGCAACATAATGGTGATTTGGGTCAGGAAGTAGAGGAGGAAATGGGGAGGGGTTCAGATTCTGGGTTTATTCTGAGGATGGATCCAGCAGGACTCTCCATATGAACTGTGAAGAAAGAGCACAGTCCTCCAAAAGCCTGACTTCCTGGTGCGTGGTCTGGGCAGCTGCAAGGACGGGCTGTCACTGAGTGAGACGGGAGGTGGTGCTGTCGGGCAGGGCCAGGTGGAGGGATGAGCAGCGTGGGGTAGGCCGTGTCAAGTGGTGTTCTAATTAAGGGTCCAGCAGGAGATGTCAGGTAGGTAGTAGTTACAGAAGGCAGGGGTTCAGAGGAGGGACTCAGATATAGATTTGGGAGTATATATGCTATTTAAAGTGATAAGACTAGAGAAAAACACCAAAGAGAGGTTGAGCTAGAGCTGCTGAAAGGTCTGAGGGTTAAGGGCAGAGCTGTGCTGACACTGAGAACTGTTGTGAGGGCCGCCTTGGCAGAGAAGTTTAAGCTGAAGGTTCTGGGTCTCTTGACTCCCAAACTTGTGTATTTTAACCAAATTAGCTCCACTTTTTGTGAAAAAGCCATCCAGTGTAGTGGTTCTACACATACCAGACTCAACCTGCTTGAGTTCAATTGCAGCTTCCACCACTGACAAGCTTTATGGCCTTGGACAAGTCAGTTAATCTCTTAGTGCCTCAGTTTTCCCATCTATAAAATGGAGATGACAGTACTACCTTCCCAGGCTTGTAGATCTTTCATGAGGATTAAGTGAGTTAAATACCTTAGGGGAAGACCAAACACAAAATGTGCACTATAAAAGTGTTGGACATTATTATATGTCTTATATAATTTCATTAGAACCAAGAGGCTTGCTGCCAAAAAGAAACTTTTTCATGAAATGGTGGGAGATCCCTATAACACCAAGTGTATACGCAAAGACAAATTAAGGACACACAACTACGCACTGACCTTTGGAAAAGAAACAGAGCTTTGTGATACTAATTATGATAACAGAATATGAAATAATGTCAGGGAACATAAAATGGAAAATTTCATGACCAGGATTCTCACCTGATTCTAACATCACCCATTGTATACACGCACCTGCTTACATATCTGTTGGCCATAAGCTGTTTACAGCCGATAGAGCTCTACCCAGAGAGAACTGTCAGTCACGGAAGTATGGGCCCAGGGGAGGGAGGGGTGTGGAGAGGAAATAAACAAGTGCCTTGGTATAATTGGTTGAAGACTCTGCCATTCATCACAGAGACCCACCCAGAGAGTTCGAGAAGGAAGCCTGGAGAAGAGGGAAGCAGGAGAGAGGAGAGCAGAGCCGTGAGCAAGGGCAGCACCTGGGGAGCAGAGCCCGGAGCCAGGGCCAGAGACTCAGACAGGCGGACGGGAGTCTAGTGCTCTACCTACCGCCGTGAGAATAAGCCTCGGTGTGGGCCCCCTTTTACCCCCGATGTTCTGTCGTCATCATTCATTCTGATCGGATTCTTAGTGAACTTGCCAGGAGTGGGAGCAACAGCGCCTCAACTGAAGAATTTTATTATTTGTTAAAAATGGGGAGAACTGAAAATTGTCTCTAAATGTTTGTAGTGCAAGACTGTCCCACTGGCAAACTCTCAGTTGAGGTTCCTTCTTCCAGTATAAACTCTTAAAAGCATGTTCAAATGAGTCCAGGTAGAATATGCTGTTTCTGGTGAATGGAAATTTTTGGACAGTAGTGTCTAGTTATTTCTTTGTTAGTTCCTTGAACAAGAGACTTTCTGATGTGAAGGGACCAAGGTCAGGCTGCCCCAGGATGTTCCATGTTCGATGTCACATGCAGATTATTTGGGGCAGAAAACAACCAAGGCCCAAAAGACTCAGAAAAAAACTTTGACCTCCCACCACCACCCCCAACTTCATAAAAAGAATTTATAATAGAGGAACTGCCCCAGAAGAACTCTCACCTTAGAGAGCTCTATTATAATGTGAACGAGGGGTGACAGGCAGGGAGGGATGTGTCTTCTAAAATTCCCCTTTGTGCCTCTTCATTGTTTCTGTGTGGCCCATCAAGTATTTTGTTTACCAAACATTTACTCTTTCATATTCCTGTGAATTACTTTCCCTTTCCTTTGACATCTCAGACCTCTGCCCACTTCTCTTTGGTTCAGGATGACATATATCACTCGTTTATCCTGACTGTCTTTGGCTTTCTCATGTCTATGGCTTCCCCGAACACAGGTAATTAAACTTTGTGTTTTTCTCTCCTATTAATCCGCCTCATGTACATTGGTTCTTAAACTAGCTAGAACTTACAGGGGGAGAGGAATTTTCTTCCTCCCCCAAAAATGAAAAGTTAGCCTTACACAGATCAGCTTCCTAAACGGCAGGTTCAGGTGGCAGGACGAGGGTCTCAAACAGGACTTGAAAAAACTTACTAGAGAGGATGCATGTCTTACCCAAGGTTCTAGAGCACATTGCAGGTAGACCTGAGGCAGATCCCAGACCCCAGCTGCAAGAATCAGGCCGATGGAGACCACTGGGATGAGACTTGCACACCAGGCCACTTGGAAGGGCTACTGCACACACCACTGGTGAACCCACCACTTTAATTATGCATACTCTTGTTTACAGTAGGTTCTTACAGGAAACATGAGAGCTCTTAAGTCTTTCTGAATATTTGTCATGGGTGAAAAGGTTGGAAAGGAGAATAGCATTGGTACCTGATTTGTTTTTGCTTCCCAACAAGATTTTGCACGAAAAGGTGTCTGCATTTTACCTATATGGCTTAAGGGCACACCCTCAGTTTGTATTTGTACTCAAATACAGGCTCATTTGATTTCAGAGTTGGCTTTTTCAACACATAATCCCTATTTCTGAAAATGATCTCGCTGCTGTGATTCTCACTGGGTTTAACCTTTTAGTTGTCCCCATAATCATATGGAAACACCAAAACAATCTTGCCATTTTCCTGATGATACTGCAATATAATAGATGCTGAAGATTAAAGCCAGTTGCAAAATTTCTAGGTAGTTGAACTAAAATTCAGAAAGAAATTTAAATTTGGATAAGCCTGTAGTCTCAAATCCATGAGATTTGTAACCTTTAAGATGAAAAAATTTTGCCAACTTAATTTGAAGAGGTAAATTTTTACCTGTATAAGACCCCATCAGTTGTACAGAGATCATTAAAAACTCCAAGCAATTTAACAAAAGTAGCACATTTTTACAAAACTGAAGAAGCTTGATTTAGTCAGTGAGAACTTCTTCACACAGATTTTTGTCATCTCTCTCAGTTCCAGGGGCCCCTTAATGACAAATTAGCAAGATGCTACTGTCTTGTAACTAGGAGACATTTTAGCACATTGATATTCAGCATTGTGACCTGCTTCTCGCTAGACCGCTAATGAATATTTGCACTAGTTACAGAATTAGTTTGTTTTTAAAATCATTTCACATTAAAAAAACAGCCTCCAAATGAAGCAGGTTTCTATCTTAAAAAGTTTGTCCAAAAGTTATTTCAACCTTTTTTATTAATAAAGAACTACTATTGATTAGGTATGATTTTGCTGAACCATGTGGTTATCTTGTAGGCCTTATATTACCTCAGCTGCACAAATGGGCAAGACAAATAATATTACTCCATTTGGTGCTTTAGGAGACTGTCTAAAAGTAGAAATAATTTGCTAAGAACATATAGTTGTTGAGGGCTGCAACTGAAGTTTGAATCCTCTTTGGTCAGAATCCAAAGATGGTAGATTGGATTAAAGATGGCGGCATGAGAGGTGAGACACAGGCTGCCTCCTAAAACTGCATGTAATTTGAAAATATAATTAGTACAACTAATCCTGAAAGATAAACAGGAAACAGAACTGCACCAGACTGCATACACCTGGAGAAAAGAGCAGACCTCACAGAACAGGGTAATGTACCAAGGCTGTGGCCTGGCAGGACCCAAGCCCTTCCCCCACCCCAGCTCACCTGTGGGAGGAAGAGAAACCAAGCACAGAGGGAGTGGAGGCCTGGGACTGCTGAATACCTAACTCCGGAGATCTGCTCTGGGAGCACAAACCTACATTTCATGGTGTTTGCGTGATACTCTCTTGATTACAGGGTTGGAAAGCTAAGACAGGCACAATTCCTGGAGAGACTGAGATTCCATCTGCTTGGGGAAAGCAGGGATCCATGTCCAGCTGCTCTGGGACAAAAGAAAGGCAGGCAGTCTGAGAGACTTCCTAACAAGGAAGCTCTTAGCAAGAAGGCTGCTAAAGAGGAAAGGATTGCACAGAGCTTACTGCTCAGGAGAGAGGACAGGTAGACAAAATTGTCCGGGTGCACTCTGCCCAGCAGGTAGGGAGCTTTGCCATATAGGCTCTCACATTTAAGGAGGAAAAAGAAATCTTCCTCCTTAGACGATCTTCAGGTACTCTAGCTCCCTGGCTGGCTACACAGCTCCAAGGGTCTCCTCTGTAATACGCAGCCTACTGTGCCTTTCTCCCAGCCAGCCCCAACTGGCTCGCAAACCGGCAAACCCTACCCTGGCATTAGGCCAGCCAGAGGGAAGCTCTGTCTACAGCAACTACAAATGCAAAGCATAGAGGCTTATACCTGTGTGCTCGGCCCACTGGTTCAGGCAGCGGAGACACGCATAGCAGCAGGGTAGCAGGAAACAGCTCTTTCCTCCCCCCAGGCACCAATACCACTCCCCTGCGACCAGCAACATTGCTTCAGGGGTTGAGCATCTCCAGGGAGTAGAGCTTCTAGGCACTAGAGGGCACCATATACAAATATGAAACACCAAAGGAACCTGGTTCAGAGTAAAATTATTAATACCACTCCTGAGAAAGATTTAAATGACATCAACCTCATGACTCTTCCTGAAAGGGAGTTCAAAATAAAAATCATTAACATCCTCATGGAGGTACAGAAAGATATTCAAGAACTCAGGAATGAATTCTGGTTGGAGATCCAATCATTGAAGAGCACAATGGAGGGTATTAAAAGCAGATTGGATATGGTGGAGGAGATGATAAATGAAATAGAAACTAGAGAAGAGAAATATAAAGAAGCAGAGAGAAAAACAAATTTCTAAGAATGAAAGAATATTGAGAGAACTGTTTGACCAATCCAAACAGAACAATATTCACATTATAGCAGTACCAGAAGAAGAAGAGAGAAAAAAAAGGGATAGAAAGTGTTTTTGAAGAGGTAATTGCTGAAAACTTCCCAATCTGGGAAGGAGATAGTCTCTCAGGCCATGGAGGTGCACAGATCTCCAAACACAAGGGAACCAAGGAAGACAACACCAACACATATAGTAATTAAAATGGCAAAGATCAAGGATAAGGACAAACTATTTAAAGCAGCCAGAGAGAGATATAAGATCACATACAAAAGAAAGCCCATCAGGCTATCATCAGATTTCTCAACAGAAACCTTACAGGCCAGAAGGGAGTGGCATGATGTATTTAATGCAATGAAGCAGAAGGGCCTTGAAACAAGAATACTTTATCCAACAAGATTATCATCTATATTTGAAGGAGGGATTAAACAATTTCAACATAACCAAAAGCTGAGAGAATTTACCTCCCACAAGCTCTACAGTGTATTTTGGAGGAACTGTTATAGATGGAAGTGTTCCTATGGTTCAGTGGCTGTCACCAGAGGTAATAAAACCACAGAAAAGAAAGTAGAACAGCTAATTACTAAGCAAATGCAAAAATTAAAATAACTATCTCCAAAGTCAATCAAGGGATAGACAAAGAGTACAGAATATAATACCTAATATATAAAGAATGGAGGAGTAAGAAAAAGGAGGAAGAAAGAAAAAGATTGTGTTTGTAATAGCATATTAAGTGAGTTAAGTTAGACTCTTAGATAGTAAGGAAGTTAACCTTGAACCTTTGGTCACCATGAATCTAAAACCTTCAATGCCAATAAGTAAATACCTATCAATAATCACCCTAAATGTAAATGGACTGAATGCACCAATCAAAAGACATAGAGTCACTGAATGGATAAAAAAACAAGACCCATCTATATGCTGCCTACAAGAGACTCACTTCAAACCCAAAGACATACAAAGACTAAAAGGGAAGGGATGGAAAAGAATATTTCATGCAACTAATAGGGAGAAAAAAGCAGGATTTGCAGTACATGAATCAGACAAAATAGACTTCAAAAGAAAGCAAGTCAAAAGAGACAAAGAAGGACATTACATAATGATAAAAGGGTCAATCCAACAAGAAAATATAACCATTATAAATACCTATGCTCCCAACACAAGAGCATCTACATATGTGAAACAAATACCAACAAAATTAAAAGGAGAAATAAAATGCAATGCATGCATTCTAGGAGACTTCAACACTCCACTCACTCTGAAGGACAGATCAACCAGACAGAAAATAAGTAAGGAGACAGAGGCACTGAACAACACAATAGAACAGTTGGACCAAAGAGATATCTACAGAACTCTACACCCAAAAGCAGGAGAATACACATTCTTCTCAAGTGCACATGGAACATTTTCAAAAATAGATCATATACAAGGCCACAAAAAGAGCTTCAGCAAATTAAAAAAAGATTGAAATTGTACCAACCAGTTTCTCAGACCACAAAGGTATGAAACTAGAAATAAATGATGCAAAGAAAATGAAAAATCCCACAAATATATGGAGGCTTCACAACATGCTCCTAAATAACCAATGGATCAATGACCAAATAAAAAACAGAGATCAAACAATATATGGAGACAAATGACAACAATAATTCAACACCACAAAATCTGTGGGACACAGCGAAGGCCATGTTAAGAGGAAAGTATACTGCAATACAGGCCTACCTCATGAAACAAGAACAATCCCATATGAGCAGTCTAAACTCACAATTAATGAAACTATAAAAAGAAGAACAAATGAGACCCAAAGTCAGTAGAGGGAGGGATATAATAAAGATTGAGCATAAATAAATAAAATAGAGAAGAATAAAACAATAGAAAGAATCAATGAAAGCAGGAGCTGGTTCTTCAAGAAAATAAACAAAATAAACCCCTAGCCAGACTTATCGAGAAAAAAAGAGAGTCTACTCACATAAACAGAATCAGAAATGAGAAAGGAAAAATCACTATGGACACCACAGAAATACAAAGAATTATTAGAGAATACTATGAAAAATTATATGCTAAAAAACTGGATAACCTAGAAGAAATGGACAACTTTATAGAAAAATACAACCTTCCAAGGCTGACCCAGCAAGAAACAGAAAATCTCAACAGACCAATTACCAGCAACGAAACTGAACTGGTAATCAAAAACCTACCTAAGAATAAAATGCCTGGACCAAATGACTTCACTGCTGAATTTTATCAAACATTTAGTGAAGACTTAATACCCATCCTCCTTAAAGTTTTCCAAAGAGTAGAAGATGGGGGAATACTTCCAAATTCATTCTATAAGGCCAGCATCACTCTAACACCAAAACCAGGCAAAGACACCACAAAAAAAGAAAATTACAGACCAATATCCCTGATGAACACAGATGTAAAAATGCTCAACAAAATATTAGCAAACCGAATTAAAAAATAAATCAAAGTGATCATCCATCATGATCAAGTAGGATTTATTGCAGGGATGCAAGGATGGTACAACGTTTGAAAATCCATCAACAAAAAGAAGGACAAAAACCACATCATCATCTCCATAGAAGCTGAAAAGCATTTGACAAAATTCAACACTCATTCATGATAAAAACTCTCAATAAAATGGGTACAGAGGGCAAGTACCTCAGCATAATAAAGGTTATATATGACAACCCCGCAGCCAACATTATACTTAACAGTGAGAAACTGAAAGCTTTTCCTTTAAAATCGGGAACAAAACAAGGATGCCCACTCTCCCCACTTCTATTCAACATAGTACTGGAGGTCCTAGCCACAGCAAGCAGACAACACAAAGAAATAAAAGGCATCCAGATAGGCAAGGAAGAAGTTAAACTGTCCCTGTTTGCAGATGACATATTGTACAGAAAAAACCCTAAAGAATCCACTACAAAACTAGTAGATCTCATATCTGAATTCAGCAAAGTTACAGGATACAAAATTAATACCCAGAAATCTGTGGCATTCCTATACACTAACAATGAACTAGCAGAGAGAGAAATCAGGAAAACAATTCCATTCACAATCGCATCCAAACGAATAAAATACCTAGGAATAAACCTAACCAAGGAAGTGAAAGACCTATACTCTGAAAACTACAAGATACTCATGAGAGAAATTAAAGAAGATACCAATAAATGGAAATATCCCGTGCTCGTGGATAGGATGAATTAATATTGTCAAAATGGCCATACTGCCTAAAACATTCTATAGATTCATTGCAATTCCTATCAAAATACCAACAGCATTCTTCAACGAACTAGAGAAAATTGTTCTAAAATTCATATGGAACCACAAAAGACCCCGAATAGCCAAAGAAATCATGAGAAGGAAGAATAAAGCTAGGGGGATTATGTTCTCCAACTTCAAGCTCTACTACAAAGCCACAGTTCTCAAGACAATTTGGTGCTGGCACGAGAACAGACCCATAGACCAATGGAACAGACTAGAGAGCCCTGACATAAGCCCAACCATATATGGTCAATTAATACATGATAAAGGAGCCATGGACATACAATGGGGAAATGACAGCCTCTTCAACAGCTGGTGTTGGCAAAACTGGACAGCTACATGTAAGAGAATGAAACTGGATTATTGTTTGACCCCATACACAAAAGTAAACTCGAAATGGATCAAGGACCTGAATATAAGTCATGAAACCATAAAACTCTTAGAAGACAACATAGGCAAAAAATCTCCTGAATATAAGCATGAGCAACTTCTTCCTGAATGCATCTCCTCGAGCAAGGGAAACAAAAGCAAAAGTGAACTCATGGGACTGCATCAAACTAAAAAATTTCTGTATGGCAAAGGACACCATCAACAGAACAAAAAGGCATCCAACAGTATGGGAGAATATATTTGTAAATGACATATCCAACAAGGTGTTAACATCCAAAATATATAAAGAACTTACACACCTTGACACCCAAAAAGCAAATAACGTGATTAAAAATGGGCAGAGGATATGAAGAGACAGTTCTCCAAAGAAGAAATTCAGATGGCCAACATACACATGAAAAGATGCTCCACATCACTAATCATCAGGAAAATGCAAATTAAAAACACAATGAGATACCACCTCACACCAGTAAGGATGGCCAGCATCCAAAAGACTAAGAACAACAAATGCTGGCGAGGATGCGGAGAAAGGGGAACCCTCCTACACTGCTGATGGGAATGTAAGCTAGTTCAACCATTGTGGAAAGCAATATGGAAGTTCCTCAAAAAACTAAAAATACAAATACCATTTGACCCAGGAATCCCACTCCTTGGAATTTACCCAAAGAATACAACTTCTCAGATTCAAAAAGATGTATTCACCCCTATGTTTATTGCAGCGCTTTTTACAATAGCCAAGATATGGAAGCAATCTAAGTGTCCACCAGTAGATGAATGGATAAAGAAGAGGTGGTACATATACACAATGGAATATTATTCATCCATAAGAAAGAAACAAATCCTACCATTTGCAACAACATGGATGGAGCTGGAGGATATTATGCTCAGTGAAATAAGCCAGGCGGAGAAAGACAAGTGCCAAATGATTTCCCTCATTTGTGGAGTATAACAATGAAGCAAAACCGAAGGAACAAAATAGCAGCAGACTCACAGACTCCAAGAAGGAACTAGTGGTTACCAAAGGGGAGGGGTGTGGGAGGGCAGGTGGGGAGGGAGGGAGAAGGGGATTGAGGGGTATTATGTTTAGTACACATGGTGGGGGGGATCAAGGGGAAAACAGTGTAGTACAGAGAAGGAAAACAGTGAATCTGTGGCATCTTACTACACTGATGGACAGTGACTGCATTGGGGTATGGGTGGGGACTTGATAATATGGGTGAATGTAGTAACCACAATGTTTTTTCATGTGAAACCTTCATAAGACTGCATATCAATAATACCTTAATTAGAAAAAAAAAAGAATCCAGAGATGCTCTTAGCTCAACCAAGTCATCATCATCCAGCTAAAGAAGGTCCACTAGAAAAAGGAGTAGAATTCAATCAAAATTCCAAGTTCCACATGCCTTACCAGGTCCCCTGCATTACTACAGATCTTCCTGCTACCAAAAAAAGACTGTTCTTCCAACTAAAAAGGTTTAGCTGGAAGTCAAGTGAGTACCCCTGAGCTCCCCTGATATCCAGTCAGCATGTGTATATGATCACAAGTACTCCATTTTTTTTTTTTTTTTTGACAACCAGCTTTCCTTCGGTTTATTCTCAGGGCTGAAGCAGCTCTTAAACATATTGACTCACACTCTAAAAGGACAGGAGCAGCATTCTCCAAGGTTTCTTCATGGAGACAGGACTGTTGACATAATAGCAAGAGATTAGAGTTGAAGACTTCTGAACATATTTTCTAGCCTGGCAACTATACCTCTGCTGAGGATTAACAAAAATAAAATCAAGTCTGGAGGGAAATGGCAAACATCAAGTTCCCTAGGTTTTCTCTCGGGAAGAGCAATTCTGTTTTGTGCTTTGTCTTTACTTGAAGCCCCAAAATTCTCATCAGTATTTCTTTTCTAAGCACAATTTTCCTCCCCCAATAATCTAGGTCAATACTCGAACAGATGGCAGTTGGCATTTCCAAACTATCCTGGAGAGAATTGCGAGAAAGGCTCAAAGAGTCCTAAACTTTACCTGACTTTATAAAGAAATCACTTTTAACACAAAGGTCAATCAAATAACTGTTGGTTTCTTCTAAGGAAAGGATATTCAAATTTAGGTTGATGTTTTAATAATTTTTATTTTAACATTACTTTTAGTATACAAATAATGAATGCTTATTTGGAAAAATAGAAAATACAGAGAAGGAAAAAATAAGAAAAGGAAAAAAATCATGCAAAATCTCCACAGATAAGGAGGTATTCATATCAATTTGCTTTGACTTATGTTGACTTAATCATGGGGTGGGGGTTGTCTTTTTCTCTCCTTATAACATGTTGGATCTTGTATTTTCCTTTCCCGTGGATTTATAATATACAAGCTTATATAACTGTAACTCTGGAGGGAAAATGTGTTCCCAGCCTGGGGCAAATAAACCTTTGAATCCAAAATCAAAGTGAAAAATAAAGTGGGAGAAACCCATTTATTGCTTACAAGAAGTCATCTACTCCCATTTGCCCACGTCTCTTGGACCCGGCTGCGAAGGCCTCCATAAAACCCATCTGGTCCAGGTGCCCGTTTACTCTCCACCCACCTTGTAATCACCTATTGATATGAAGATGCCCTAAGGCCAGGCGAGAGATACTGGAAATACTGCAATTGTACCCACAATAACACAATGAAACCGTGTGGTTTTACATGCCAGCTATAATACATTATCAGATTTTCAAATGAATAATTGCACTATTATGTTCATGATAAGTTCATTATAATGTTCTTATAATGTTCAGTAGTACTTCACAGGCTGCGCCATTCCATCACTTGGGGTGATATTATTATTTGCTCCACAGCCTGAAATTATTATGATTACAGTATTAAAGCTGATTAACTTTTATTGTTGTTTTTATTTTAAAAAACGCTTTGATGAGCATCTTTGTGTATCCATATTTTGGCATTTGACTAATTTCCTCAGTATAAATTCCTAGAAACAGGTCAAAGCAATGAATATATTTAAAGCTCTTCATGTAGCCTGTAGAGAGGTTACAACCAGTTATTTTCACATAAGGAATGTGCATGTATGCCATGCCTCCCTCACCGTCTTCAAAGCTGTATATTTTTATTCTATTTAATCCTTGTCAGTCTCAGCAGTACATGAACATGGTAGCTCATTTTTGTCCTAATCAGCCTACTCTGTTCAAGTTATTTTCAACACATGTACAGAGTCCAGCATAAAACTGTAAGATATTCCCACTTTACGCTAGACTTTTTTTCATACTCTTTGCATTTTTTTCTTCCCACATTTCTTCCCATTTTCTGCCTCCTTCTCCCTTCTGAATGCCCAGCGCCTACTTCAAAATGAGCCCAAAGAATACAGCTTGAGACCTGTGACTTTCCCGACTGCCTCTGCTCAGAAGCACAGAACGGCAGAGCCAAGAAGCAGGCTGTGTCCCAGAGCCACCACCTCCCTGACTCCCAGGACAAGGTACCCAGGCTTTTGGCCCCAAAGGCTCCCTGACTGAACCAGGCACCAGCAAGCTCAGTGCTGGCCCCCAGCAGCTCTCTGGCAGTCCTTGTATTTGGAATAGCTTGTTTTTATTTTCTGTGATTAGCCATTCGAATTTTATTTGGGGCAGTTTTGATAAAATTCACTCATTTTCCAGAAGACAAAGCAGAGAGGGCTGCAGGGGAGACAGGGCCCTTCACTTGGGCTGGATGAAGAGTTTCTCCTTAACAGGATGACTTTCTACAAGGATGCCTGCCCTGGGGGACACTGTGAGGTTCCTCAGCAGCCATGGGGGACATGAGCCCCAAGTCCCCTGTCAGTGAGGCTTACAGATAAGGTGGGCCTCTGTGACTTCATCTTTTCAAAGATCAGCAAACTGGATGGGTGTGGTGGCTGTGTGACAGAGGACTGGAAGGTGCTGAGTGCCTGGACCAGATGATACCCTGCGGCCCTCTCCTGACTCCGGGTGGTCTGTCATGCCGTGACTGCTTACACATTAAAGCCTGAGCTGCTTCTACCAAGGAAGGTGGTCTGAGTCCAGACATGAGAGGACATGGATCAGTTACCATTTCAGAACTGGGTCTAAAAGTCATTCTTCACACAAAAACACCAGTAAACCAAACTATACAGATTTTAAAGAACTCTTCCAATACTTAGGAAACAGAAAATACAGACTGTTTATAAAGAGACAGGTAGGGGCATTTGATGAAAGACACATGGACAGAAACCGAGCTAGAGATTCCCCAAATAGGAAGGGACTACCCATCCTGCCCTCCCCCCGACCTGCGCCAACCCCACTCTATCAAGTCGGAGTGGAGGGGGCAAAGCAGAGGGAACAGAGCCAGGCTTTGTAGAATGAGGTGTTTAGGGTTATATTTTAGCTGCTGAAATTAGAAATCAAGGACTTTGAAAATGATTAAAAGAGCACAAAGGAAGTTACATTTTAGCTCATATTGACATGGGACATGGGGCAGAAAGCATGGTACCTACAGAAGCTGACCAGCAGAGCTTGGCTAAGAGAATGCAATAAATTAGAGGAGACTTCCACAGAGGTGACTGTTTTCATCACACCTAGCCAAGGCAATTTATATTACAACTACTATATAGGCAGTACTGGAAGTTCTAGGAAGTACATCAATAGGCTTCAACGTGCAGTTGTTCCTCACTGCGTAGTGTCAGTTTGGCCCTTGTCAACTAATTCTCTTGTGATTTTCAGCTATTTTGAGCTAAAGGAGCCATGAGTATTGTTAGAAATAGGTATTTAAACTGCTAGAAATTGAATTTTGGAATATTGCAATCAAAATTCTGAAAAGAAGCAAAGGCAAACATATCAAGTAAGCAGACCCCATGTAGAAGGACAAGGTTTGGGCCGTGACTTCCCTGTTGGGTCATGTTCTCTGTGCGTCTCCACTGCATGTGTCCACATCCCTGCACACAGCTGGTATACCCGGGACATTGCACCTCATCCTAGGACAGGAGTATGAGGGTCACCCCAGAGCAAATCCGTCCTCTGGATGCACCAAACCAAACAGGGCTGGGCAGATTAGGCCGCTGCTTTTCTGAAGTGGAAGTGAAGCCGAAGGACCTCCACCCCCGTATTAACATAGGTCCTGCTCTCCCTAAACCAACCTCAGTTTGGGTACAGGAATCCGAGGGAAGGGGAAGGTAGACAGAGAAAAGGACAGAAAAACATGGCTCATTCAGAATGAACCATCCCTGAACCATATGGGGCATCTCCAGCTCTCGCTATCCTGTTTTTTTCATCTATCACCTGGGATGTTTCCTTTAAAATAGGGCCACTTGAACACTGGCCCCACTTCTGTCCACAGTGGGGCAGGTAAGCTTGGAGGATGGTGGGATCCGCCTGTCACCTCCCCTGGGCAGGGTGGGGTCTCTGCAGGGTTTCTCTCCAACCACAGTTCTCCTGAATCTTTCTGATGGGCACTTAGCAAAATTCATAAAGTTGTGTTCCAACCTGCTAATAGAGATGAGGCAGAGTAATTACAGAAACTCTACGCTGCCCTTAAGGAATTCTGTCCTTGATCCCCACCAAAGGCCTGAGTAAATTAATTTAAGATCTACTACTGATGTGACCTTCTTGCATATGGCTCGTCCTATTCCAGTTCAAGGAGATTAGCCTTCAACTGCACTGAAGAGCAGTGGTAACAGCAGAGTTTAGTGGGAAGTGGCCTCAGTGAGATCCAGGAGCCTGGGATCTGGACCTTCCTGGCCACAAAATGACCTGCATTATCCATGGAAGCAGTTTCCTTGACCTCTCTGGGCTTGTCTCAGATGAGGCAAATATCCGGACCACTGCTCAGAGTGTGGAATGGATTGGCACGCCCCGCTTCCCACTGATATCTGAGGGCCCTGCCAGCCATAAACTCTGTACTTGTGGAAGGAGGACCAAGTATTAATCCACCTTATCTGTTGGTAATAAAATGCCAGCTAACACACACCTGCTATATATACTTTTATATCGCTCTTCTCCCTTATTCTTACAGCAATATAGCATTATCAAGTAGATGGCATTATAAATCCTATTTCACAGATTTGGAAGTCGAGGCTTGGAGAGATGAGTTGACTCACTTCAGGTAACAGAGTTCACTAGCTACAGGTCAAGTATCCAAACCCAGTCTCTGGTTAGGGACGAGTCGGCACAGCACAGAGAATTTTAAGAGTAGGGAAGCTATTCTGTGTGGCTCTGTACAGGTGGGTGCGTGGCATTATGCGTTTGTCAGACCCACAGAATGTGGAGGACCCGCACGAGGAGTGAACTCTGATGTAAACTACGGGCTTCAGTCAACACTGGCTCAATACTGGTTCCATTCTGACAAATTCCCACACTCACAAAAGATGCTAATAATCACAGGGAGACAGTGGCAGAGGACAGAGGGGATAGATAGGAGCTCCGTGTACTGTCTGCCCAATTTTCTATAGAACTGAAACTGCTCTAAAATGTAAAGTCTATTAATTATTTTTAAAAAATGATAAATAATGGTATAACGTGATACCCAGAAACTTGGAGATAATAGAAGAATCCAGTACATGTACAGGGATGGGGCAAGGATGACCTTTTAAATGAGAACATATATAACATTAATAGAAATGGCTTAATCTAAAACGACACAGAATTTGAAGACAATTTTTAAAATGAAGTGTTTTAATACATGTGTTTAAAAAACAACAGCCCTCCCCCCACCCCCAGGCTGTGCGTTCAATCCCATGTAGTCCCGCAACAGCACCTCATCACCTAGGGCGTGTCATCCGTTGCCTCTGAGGCACCCCAGCACCCAGGGCTTCCAAGCTGACAAATATTCTGATTTCTCCTCCCCTGAAGCAAAAACAAACATGATGCCTCATCTCGCGGAGCCTGGTTGCCCTGTGAGGGGCTGCTCCGCCGAAGAGCCGGCGCAGGCCCCACCTGGCCAAGCCTTGCTCAATACCGGTTCCATTGCAGCAGCCTGGTTGGGACCAGGGGTCCTGGGCAGGAAGATTATGGCTCTCATTCTAGACTCATGGGGTCCCTCAGTCTCTCCCTGCTCTTCCTTTTCTTCTGTTTTCTCTGTTTAGAAGGCAAACAATCTCCTTACACCCTGCAGCAATAGGCTCGGCTGTCTGTCAGCGTTTCAAAGGCCCATTTACTCAAACAGGCCATTTTCTCGTGCACCTAAAGGCAGGTTAACTCTGACCTCTGATTTATACTTCATGATGTTTAGACTTTAAATGGATGGCCTCGCCTTCTAAGAACAAAGCACATTTTAGAGCAAGAGTCCTGAGTCATGCAACCATTAGCACTCCTGGGAGCAAGTGGCCTTGGCCCGGCCCCCTAGAGCCCCCCAGCCTAACAGCACGTCTGTACTGGAGTCACTGTGAGATCCCTGCACATGCAGAGACCCGGAAGAGACCAGGGCGCAGGCGCCGTGCCTTCTTGTACTCCACCACGTCAGGCTGATGGGCCAGAGGACTGTGGGCTGCAGCACAGCCGCCCTTCTAGCTGGGCATCCCTGGGCACCGCATGTCCCGGTAAACCGCGTGCGCTCCAGGGCACAGCTTCTCGCCCCCGTTGTCAGCAGGAATCCAGGACTTGTGCTCCAGAACCAGCCCGAGCTCAGCCAACACCCTGTGTTCCCGAGGTTTGTGGTCCAAGGCCTGGGCGTCTGGTCCCTGCTTCTGTCCCTCCTGGGTGAGCATAGCAGGCCCAGCCTCAGGGAGGTCACTGCTGCTGCCGATTTGGGTGGGATTAGTAGCATTTATCTGAGGGCCAGTCCTACAGTCTCACTACCAAAAGGATGGGTGCTCGAAGCCGGCGGCCCAGGCTTTAAAGACACACCAATAATTGATAACCTATTATTAGGTTTCACGTCCTTTCACAGTTTCTTCTGCCAAGTCGGTGTCTTGCACTGGGCCGTTTCTCCTTTGGGTAAAAATATCCGGGGGCCGCCCGTTCCTGGCAGGGTTTTCTGCTGCAACAGTGACATCTGCCGTTGAAAACAAAGCTAGTGATTCTCAAAGACGGTTCTCTGTGGGGACATAGCTGCTTCCAGCTTTTTGACATCTGGCAGGGTAAGTGGGTGCATTTTGCAGGGAACCAGGGCTGCTGCGCTGGCCAAGAAAACCCCATGAGAGGCCAGGAAAGGGGAGAGAAAAACAAAGAGGAAAGAACACTTCTCCTGAGCTGAAAAGCAAAGAAGTCAAAGACCCCTCTGGCGTGACGCAAAGCAGCCTACAGGGCCAGGAACCTGCTGGGCCAGAGGCAGCTGAGTAAGGGGAGGCCCTTGGCCGCAGGAGTTCCGAGCCGCTGGAGGCCGTCCATGGCACCCGTTCCCAGATGCGGAGGCTGAGTGTGGATAAAATGAGAGTTCCTCTGGTCAGGATTCTCACCTGGCCCTGGTTGACTAGCTCACTGCACACCTGTGGGCAATACATGGCTGTTGACTCTGTATAAAGAGCTCCACCCAGTGCTCTGGGCAAGACACAGTGGCAGGGCTGCAAGGCTGCAGGAGAACAGAGCAGAGCAGAGGCTGGAGTGGTGGCAGCACCAAGGACAGAGGCCCAGAGGACAGCTGTGTGGGACAACTGTGCAGACAGAGAGGCCCAGAGGACGGCTGTGCAGACAGAGGAGCCCAGAGGCAGAGACTGGCTTGCTGCCTGCAGACTCGCTCTGAGTGAACGGGATTTTAGTGACTGACCTGCCACCATGGAATAAAGTTGGGTATAACCCTTTCACCCCAAGAACGTTTTGCTGTCAATTTCCTTGGTCACATTGAATCCATGGTGAACTTGCCCGGGGCTGAAACCCATTGGCAAGACACTGAGTCTGTGGCTCGAGGCCATGCCCAGCCTTCCTTCCCGCAGCCGCAGATCCACCAAGAAGCTGGCGCTGCGGTGGGCTTTCCTGAAGGAAGAGCCCGAGGTCGGCTTCCCACCTGCCCTGACATAGCAGCTAGGAGGAATGTCTTATTCTTCTGCCTCCCCTGCACTGAAAAAATAAGTGTTTTCTGAGGCAGGCGTGGCAGACCTGACTCCACAATGCCCGCGGGTTCAGAGACACAGTCTCCCACTTTCTTAAAACCCTGGAATTATGACAGGAAACACTTAAGGGCCCAGTTTCCATTTGACTTTAATCTTCAGGAATAATTAATTCTATTATTACTGATTTTAATTACCTTAACTTCTATTTTTATTCCCTTAACTTTTAGGTGAGATTGGAATGTCTATGACACAACAAATTATTACCTTATCTATATTTTTTTAAAGACACATTTTTAAATGATCTGTTCTCCAGACAGTTACGTAAATACTTTTGAAGTGATTGTTTCTGAGCTCCACAAATATATTCTCACCTATGTGGCTATAAAGCCCAGCTTTTATTTTGATGCTCATGGGGAATACATCAATTCAGTGTTGCTAAGATCTGAAGGGAAGAGTTTTAATTTGGTAGCAGGGGTGCTGATCTCAGAGTTAGCAGAACTGGGCAGCCCAGGGTGAGTGCGCTGGGTGTCCTCCGGTGGATGTCTTTACCTGTCTGCGTCCCAGTCTTCTGTGTATCAAATCAGGGCGTCAGAGCATAATTGAAGAGTTTTTGAACTTCTAAAGAAATTTGCATAACCTTTTTTGCATATCCAAAAAAATCTGCATGGCAGCCCAGTCATAAAGTTGGGGAATGTGGGGGTCCTCGCTTTCCTCCTCATCGGCCTTGAAAGGACTCCTTGGCAGCCCCGAGACCGCTGAGGCAGGCTGCTTTCAAGCCCAGGGCAGCTGCCTGGACCTGGTCCCCAGCCCGGAACCCGGGGCCCACGGGCTACCGCTACTCAGGCTCCACGTCTCCAGAGTCACACCCCGTCCATGGGGCGATGTCAACAGCTGCCTTCAAGAATCAAAGGTGACGACCTACCGTTTAACTCATGCAAACAGCTGAACAATGACTCTTGTAAAGTAAAAAGGAAAACACTAATTGTACTTCCTTAGGCCTCCCTTTCCCCAGCTATGAAACCAGAGGGTCAGATGAGGTGACCATCAATACCACCTGGTGTCCTTGGCATGCTGTATTAGAGACGGCCTCTCATTTGCTCTCTTTATCAGCTCCCGGTGCAATCCTTAGCTTCATTTTCTGGCTGAAGAATGAAGCTCCGGGAGATTTTGGAAGTCCGCCCGGAGCACATCGGGGGTGGCTCTGGCCCTGCCCTTCCCTCACTCCCCGAACACCCCAACCATGCTTCATAGCCTCAGCTCTGATTTTATGATTCTGCAAACAACTGTCCTCACATTCCTCTAACGGAGAGTTGCAGCTTTGCACAGGGACGTGCAACCAGCCCTGTGCAGGTTTCGCGTGCAGTGTCTCGCCGCAGCACTCCCGGCCGGGCTGGCGCCCAGGCTCCGGAGCCCTGATGCACAGCGGCCGGGCCCCGCACAGGCTGCGTCTTCCAGCGGGCTCCTCCGCGTGCGGCTGGCACGTCTTCTGGAGCCGCCCCGACGCCTCCACCTGGACACGGGGCTTCGGCAGCGCCCGGGACTCTCTGCGCAGCCGCCTTGCTCTCATCACACGTGGGCTGGATGTTCCAGCAAGACTTCTTTTGTGGTTTCCTGTCTCCCATTTTCCTCTCTTGTTCATTTTAATGTCACTGATGTCCTCCTTACCACTTAATACATTTTCCTCATTATGGACATCTGGCTGAAGGCTGCGATGCAAACACTGAAAGACCAAATCAAGATTAAAGAAAAAAAAAAGAGCGAAATATTCCCATTTCAGATGGAGAAGCAGATGGGACTCTTGGCACTTCAGGGGATTTAAATTGACCCTCTGCACCCCGCTGCCGGGAGACAGCCTGTCGCTGCTGACAGGGAGGCACGGGGCGCACATGGCAGCATCTGGGAGCCCTTTCCTCTCCACGGTGTGTGTCCAGGAGAAACCGAGGGACTAATTCCGACTCTGGGGACCTGAAAAGGCAGCTGTGAGTCCCACGACAACCTGGGTACAGACGTCATCCCCCCTCCACCTTTGGGATCCGGACCCAGCAGCCTGCGCGCCTCGGTGTTGGCATCAGAAGGTGGTGAGGGCCACCTGCCTCCCATCCCGACCGTGGGAAGTGAGGGGCCGGGAGGGGAGCGCCGAGGACCGTGCCCGCGTACAAGACGTGTTCCCCACGTTGACTTCTTCCCCCTTGTTTCATACATGGTGGTCTGGAACCCTTCTCCTCACGGCTTCCTCTCCTCACAGCTGGTAAAGACGAGGACCAGGTGGGCAGCGCTGACCGTCCCTTGGATGACATCCGCAAAGCAAGCACTGTCTATCCATAGGCCAAGTGTGATCGGCATGGAGACAAGAGTTCCTTATTTTAAACAGGTTCTGAGCTTGCCTGCTAATCTTTACAATATGGGAATCTTGGACAACCTTTAGTCACAGATCTTGAAGCTGCCCTCCTGCTCAGTTATCAAAATGCACTCCAAATCTCTGTGTCTATCCAGTTTCAGCTATTCTAAGCACTGACTTCTTCCAATTGGTGTGAACTGTTCATTTTAATAATGAAAAAATCTCCCTCAAGCACATAAAACTCTTTGTGCTTGTAAAAAAGTAAAATAAAAAAATTTTTTAATGCATAAGACTACATTAGCTATGGGATTCTTGGTGATAAAATACTTCAAACCCAAAGAAAGGGAATCCATTGGGTAGATTTATAGATGAAAGTGTTTCTTTTCACAAAAACAGTGAAGAGGGGAAAGGCACACAAAGAGAAAAAGCACGGGAATAAAAGAGAGCTGGTGAGCATGTCCTCCTCAAATTTTCTGCTAGACATCTTCTCTGCTTCCAGCCCTTTGTCTCATGCACCCCACCACCCAGAAAATGAATTCAGCTTCTGGGTTCCAGCATACCGGGGCTCTTCTAATTCGTTTTCCCTGACCTCTCTCGCCTCCACATTTAATGATGCCCTGCAGGTCCCCTCCATCGATAACCCACCTCACCAAGCCATTCACATTTCCAGATTATGTCCCACATGGTAACTGGCACATCACCTGTGCTCAACGCCTGGTGTTTATACAAACAAAAAAAATGAAAAATCATTGTATTTAAAAATCACTAGCATATAAAGGACACAGACCACAGAAAATCCCAGAAAGCGAAGGCCACACTTAACTCCTACAAGCAGGAATAGGCTGAGGGGCTTGAAGTGGAAGAACAGAGGAGACTCACGCAGAGCTTGCCCTGAGCAGTGGGGCAGCCCCACCCCTCTGTCTGCGGGTTTACTTGGTGGAGAAAGGGAGCCCGAGTCTCTAGACTTAGAATGAAAAAGAGAGAGAACGCAAAGTCAGGCTGAAGATGGAGGGAATAGAAGTCACAACGAAAAGGACAGCCTGCAGCCTTCTCCCTTCCTCAGCTCAGCATACACCCCGGGCAAGAGGTGGGAGAACGGAGGAGCCCGGGAGCAAAGACACAGGTGTGTGGACACAGCCACATCCACCACAGGCCCCCTTCGCTCTCAGAGAAGCTTGCCGATTACTGAGCTGCCTGTGCACCCACCCCCACCCCCACCCCCACTGCTTCCCACCAGCCTTCTCGTAGTTGACTCTTGAGTAAGTGGGAAACCAAGAACACTGATTTGAGGAAAGCCTTCAACAGCAAAGACAAATCACAACTGAAGAACGAGAACAAAAAGGAAACTGAGTCAGTGAATTGGGAAGACTGCTTTAGAAACATAATGTGCTCAAAGAGATAAGGTATTACATCAATGAAACAAGAACAGAATGTTGTTAAATTTGGACAGAGAATGGAGCTCTTAGACATTAAAGATAAAATTAGAAACACAGGAAGTGGGCTGGAAGCTAAGTTTGAGAAAATCTCTTGGAAATTGGAATAAAAATGAGAGGAAATGGGAAATAGGACAAGGCAAGTGATTAAGAGGACTCGTCTGGGAAACCAAAGGTCTTAGTAACAAGAGTTCCAGGAAGCACAGAGTAGATGTAAGGAAATAATTAAATTATTAAAGAAAGAAATGAAAGAAACTGTCCCAGAACCCAAGGACTTCAGTTCCTACTGAGTGGCGGCGGTGGCTGGAGAACAGCCCGGCAAAGATAGCCATGGAGCCTTTAAATGATAAATGGCTTACAAAAGGAAAGGTCTTTAAAATGTGATTAGTCAAGGACCTTTAGGTAGGGAGGTCATTCTGGGTTATCCCAATGGGCTCTAAAGTCAATCACTTGTGTATTGATACCAGAAAGGCAGAGGAGGTTTGCATGCACACAAGAGGAGGCACTGTGACTGGAGTGGTGCAACCACAAGCCCATGGACACGAGCCGTCTCCAGAAGCTGGAAGGGGCAGGAATGGGGGCCCCCCTAGAGCCACTGGAGACAGACGGGCCCTGCCAACACCTTGATTTCAGTCCAGGGAAACTGGCTACAGACTACAGGACTTCAGAACTGGAGAGGATACATTTCTTTTTAGACCACCAAGTTCATGGTAATTGTGGCAGCCATGGGAAATCAATAAACTGACCTATCAAATAAATGAAAAAAAAAATACCCACAGCAAGAAACATTTATAGTAAAATTTCAGAATACCAAGCATAAAACAAGATTTAAGGCTTCCTGTAGGGCAAGGGGGAAGGGGGTGGGAGGACATCTTTAGAAGAAAGGGACTTAGATGGGAATCTTAACAGTGGTCACTACGACCCAATGCCGCTCCAGCTGCAGACTCTAACATGCTGCAATAAGCCTGATTTCTGATCTAGAATATTCTATATATAACCAAAACAAACTGCTAGCCCCACATAATTATGTCTGACATGCAGTGTCTCACTGGGTGAATCTATTGTGCACATTTCCCCAGGAGGAGACTGGAGGATGTGCCCCCACAGATGAAGGGGGACATTCCAAATGAAAGAGCACGTCATGGAATTTCAAAAGAAGGTTAACCTAAGTAGGTGTGATCAAACATGAGTTTCCAGAAAAGGGCCGACAGCAAATTCCAAGATGACTATTTGTGTCCAGGCCCCAACGCAGGATGGTTTTGTTAGAGCATGAGGTTGCAGGTCTCAGAGGGATGTCCTGACAGTGAAACACACCTGAATCAATACTATTTTCTGTGCACTGCACAAGGTTTAGTAGGAGCTACATGTCTTTTCAAAAAGAATTATTGACAGGTGAATATAAAAACATCGATTTTTTTCATAAAAGGCATGTATAAGGACATGTGGTGTGACACCCAAATCCTCATCTTCCACAGTAGAAGTTAACCACAAATGTCTTTCTTTTCTTAAAAGATGCAATGAACATTTGTTAGAAATCTGAAGCTTTAAACCAGAAGAAATAACAGAGTTTGTAGTAGTTCACTCCAGGGCGTAGGGAGGAGCATGGACGGGCTAGAGTTCTTTACCAAGCTTTTGTTACTCTGAGGTTTTTTTAACCATGCACACTTGTCACCATGATATTTAAAAAATAAAAAATAAATTCATGGAATTCTGCTCTACAACTGTCTGTATCTGAGCCCTAATCCAGCTTTTTTTCTGGCAGTAATTGCATGGGGTATTTTCGGATGTGTGTCCTAATTCCTTTGCACACTACCAAAATCTAGTGCACAAATGCCAATTAAAGACGAAGAAAGCAAAGCTCAGAGGAATCAGGTGACCATCCATGGTGGTGGAATAAGGAAGCCCCTGAGCCAGGACCTTTCTAATACGCGGCATTTTACCCTAGCAGTCCAGGTCTCCTCACCGTTGGCTCCATTGGGCCACGATGCACCCTGCTCTCCAGATTCCTGTTAGCATCTCGCTTTCATTAGCGCCCACCTTCCCCACTGCACTGCATTGGGATGAAGCTTGGCGAATAAAAATCTCATCAGGATGGCCAGCACCCTAAAGGACCCTTTGCAAGCAACAGACTCAGCTCTCCCCTCTGATCTGTCCGGACTGGTCCTGAGCTGGCCAGGCCCTGGGACAGAAGAGGGGGTTGCCCAAGGCACCCAGACCTCAGCAGGAGCTTGACGGAGGCTGATTCCTGCCCACCCGTTTATTCAGACACGGAAGAAACACGTGCTGTTGTCTATCCTGCCAAGCATATGAAGTATGAAGGAGGAATACAGAATGTCACATGCCATCTTTGCCTTCAGATGTCTAGGGACAGAAATTACCTACCCATTAAGAACCAGTAAAAACAAATTTTAGAAACTAAAATATTGTAGTCCAGAAGAAGGAAAAATCGCCTTGGGCAGAAACATCAGGAAAGGCTTTGTGGAGAGAGTAGCACTTATTTGGGGCTCAAACGAATTGGCGGTTTCAGTCATAGCCTGCCTTCCTGTTGTGTGAACGCCTCAGTCCTCTCTGGACAGCCCTCCCCAGTAGCAGGCCCTCTACAAACCCATGCCCTAATACCCATAATCCTGTTGCACCAGCTCCGCTTCCCTCCCTGGGCTCTGAGAAGCTCCAGGACTGGGATTGGTCCTAACCAAAGACAAAAGAGTGCTGGACAGTTTGTTTTGATTGGATATAGAACATTCTAGATCAGAAATTAGGCTTATCTCAGCATGTTAGAGTTTGGGTTCGGGGCCAGGGCTAGGGTTAGGTTTAGGTTTTCAGTGTTTTTGAAAAATACCTACTGAGGGAAAGAAAAAATGCAAGCATGTGTGTCTCTTTAGCTCAGCTCCTATCAGGACCTCTGTGCTGCTTAACTGAGGTACTGGGATTTCAGAGAGAGTAGAGCCCATTTTAACAAAGGGGCATTTCAGCAAGATTCCGGAGGGCCTGCTGAGTGCTGGGCTCAAGGACAGGAGCTGAGTTGAAGACCCACAGTCCACTTTCAATCCCTTGGGTTACCAAGCTTGTCCCATAAAACAGAATTTTCTAAGGCCTGATGAAACAGCTATTTGTAATATGTCATTTCAAAGAATGCTTTTGAAATGAAAATCCAGTGCAAAGGGAACTTGAGGTGTTTTTCCTCTTAATTCTAAACTATCCCTTTCTCCTGGGACTCCTAAATCCCTGGGAGTCTGGAGACTTGAATGCCAAACAACCTTGATATATCACTGGGGTTTCACTCTGCTCCCAAATGAGAAGACAGATTTCAGAAGTGAAAACCCCATTCCAGGGACCCACACCCGGGGGGGGGGGGGGGTGTGTGTGTGTGTGTGTGTGTGTGTGTGTGTCTGTCTGTCTTTAGGAGCATTTTTCCCTGATGTTGGGGAAGAAAAGGGTTTATTTTTCCACTTCCATTCACACCAGCTGCCGGGGAGCAGCAGTGGAGGCCTCCAGGCGCAGTGCTGTGGCCATAGATCATGGCCAGCCCCAGCTGCTGGCGGACCCAGCAGCTGGCCGGGGAGGGGCTGCGCTGCAGCTGACCCCCCCCCCAACCCAACACAGGCTGGAGACGTGGAGCAGCTCACGGACTGCCCTGCCTCCTTCCCCCGATTGACGGAGCAGGAAGCAGCCAGCCAAAGCAGCTGAAAGGAAAGGCGTACTGCTCTCCTTTTTTTCCTTAAAGCTGACACACATCTAGCCATGTTCCTTAGCCACTAAACTAGTGCCAGTATCTGTCACCCGCAACTGTTAGGAAACAGGCACACTGGACACAGACGACAACACCCTGTGCAGACATGGTCAGGAACACTCAGTCCTCGGAGTTTTCCGTCATCGGCTTCTACGTAAGGTTGGAAGACAGTAGTGACATTTCCTGTGTGCCTCTCCGAGCCGGGCTCCTGGCATAGATTTCCATATTGAATCACCAAGTGATATTTGGGAGATACAAGGTTAAGGGGCATGCGTATCATGCCCAGACTGACATGGTCAAGAGACACCCATCACTGTGGCAGACGGCTGTTTTTGAAAGAAAGCTCTGCAATGATCTAGAACTCTAGAACTTTATTACAAGCCTTCTGCGATAAACCATGTCATTGGTGGTGTTTCAACTGCCTTTCACTGAGGCTTAGACGGATTTTTTTATGTTTTATGGTCTTGCATTATATCTGGCGCAGAGCTCAAAAACTCAAACCAGGGCTGGGACCAAAATGAAACCTCTTCCCTGTGAGGAAAGCAAGGCCTTGGGACCCTGAACAGCTTGCCCAAGCTCTCCTGAGAACCTCAGGGGAGAGCACAGAGCAGATGCTGACCACCCAGTAAGTATCCTTATTCTCTATGCGAATTTTTAACTCGAAGGGAACCCCCACAAAAACAGGATAATGTGTCCCGTGCGCAGCACAGGTTCCCAGGATCCCTCGGGTGGCCCTTCAGGCAGGAGTCATGATTTAAAGACCCGCTTGGGTTTCTGTTTATTGGACAAAATGCCAAAGGGACAGAGACAAATTGACTGGGGCGAATAGACAGACTTCAGTTTTTTAAGTGCAAAGGAGCTATGCAGAACCTGAGGTTTGAAAATTGTTGCACAAATATCTGGATTTGGGGAGGTAGAAATGGAATGTCAGGAGGGAACAAGGATTATTGGCATGCAGTGGCCCCCTCACCAGTGGCATCAGTTACCCGAGGTCAGTGGAGGTCTGAAAGCCACGATCCTCCTTCTGACTTGCCGTCAGGTCAGTGAGAGCCTAGTGCTGACTCGCGCCTCCCACACCATCTCACATCGTCACGAGAAGGGTGAGTGCAGCACAGTGAGGTATTTTGAGAGAGGAAAACCACACATAGCTTTTACTAGAGTATATTGTTATAAGTGACCTATTTTACTATTAGTTATTCTTGCCAATCTTTTACTGTGCTTCATTTATAAATTAAACTTTGTCCTATGAATGGCCGTATAGGAAAAATCAGTGTCTAGAGTTTGGTACCATCCATGGTTTCAGACATCCACGGGGTTCTTGGGATGTATCTTCTGGAGGCAAGGGGGGGAAGACTGTACTTCAGTGGGAGAAAACACTCCCCGGCAGCCAGTATGTCCGCGACCCAGGGCTGAAGTCTAACTGGACGAGGGAAGGGCCCCACCCCACACACCAGGAGGGCAGCCTTTGGGCAGTCTGCACCCCAGTTCTCCTTGTCTGACTCACTCCCCAGTGCCTGGCACAAGACCTCGTCTCTTCAAATAAGGAGGCGACTGGATGGAGCATGGTCGCCGAACCTGTACTGTTGGCAATGGAAGGGGAGGTCTTTACACCCAAAGCAGGACCATGACAAAGGCTGAGAGCCAAGAAGAGAAAAATAACTAATAAATGGATATTTTCTTATCAGTGAAGAACATTTATAGCAATACCTAGCACCCAGAGGTGTGGACTTTAATATGAACGCAAAAGAGCGTAATATTGGGCCAGGTGCATGAATTTTCAAATAGAAAGGTTGTGAAATGTTAAAATCCAAGTACAGAGGTGTTTACCTAACGTTCAGGTAGAAAGAGCAGAGCCATTAAACAGGTGGCCAGAGTCACTGCCTGAATCAGACATCACTGAGGCTGGGGTTTTCCGTACATCTGATAGGGTTGGGATGAACACAGTTCTCCCTTAGGCCAGTGCTGTGGAATGGGTTTTCCTTCATTCACACTGGATCGGCGTCATCAGTTTACTGGTTTCTCCCGCTCACTAGACCATGACTTCTTAGGTAGAGGGTGGCTCTGTCATCCTGGTGCCCAGCACAGTGCCTACCACTAAGTAGCCCTCAACCAATAGTTACTAAGTGGAACTGAACATTTTTGAGTACTCTGTGTCTTTCAAGGTCGAAGAATTTTTTACTGCTGGCTATTGAAGATCCAAAAAACACTGCATAGCCAAACTAAGCTATTGAAAAAAATAATAACTTGGCTGTTTCACAATGGAGTAAAACTGGTTTCTCTACTAGGACACACCTGTTGTTTTCTTTAAGCCCTGGAGCACTGGTTCTCCAAAGTGGCTGCACACGGATGTCATCAGGAGCTGGAGACATGATAATGCTGTTTATATTTCAGTCCCACGGACTCTAATTTAATTCTCTGGGTGTGGCTTCAGTGTTGGTGTGCATTAAAGCTCCCTGGGTTCTAATGTGTGATCAAGACTGGAGGAGAGGGTTGTGGGGGTCTTTGTTTGAATGACAGCCCACCATATTCTCTCCATCTGCTTCTGGATGCACTGAAGGAAGCAAACTGAACTTTCTGTGTCTGATGAGTGCTGGATGAAAAGAATTCAGTCATGAAAGTCATGCAGACATAAACTGAATTTTTGGTGAGGGGATCAAAAATACTTTTTAAAATTGTCAAAAGGAGGGATCACACCCCAGTCATCACTGTATTCCTCAAGGCAGTCTACCCATAATAGGAACTCATTAAACACTTGAAGAATTGAAATGAAACAAGTTTAAGAATCATGACTTCTTAAATTTCTGTCTCAGATTTCTTGTAAAACCTCTGACGTTATCAACATGACGAAGCCAAAAAGGTGCTATCCGAGGCAAGAGAGGCGGCATTCCCAGGACACCACCACAGGCACTGCCCGGCTCCACGAAACCAAGATCCTGGTCTGGGGCCCCAGAGGGTGGTGGGTGGTGGCTGCAGGTCTGCTGCAAGGCTCCTCCTAACGCTGCCCAGCAAAGCCAGGGCTCGCAACTCACGCGTGTAGCTCTCAAAGTTCACTTTTCTCAGCACCCAAGAGCAGGCAGTCGATTGTATTCTCATAGGGAAGATCAGAGCGAGAGCAGACCACACCAGACCCACCCAGCGTGAGTGTGCTTTCTGTGTCCAAATGGAACATTCCACAAGGCTGGACACAACCCTCCTCCAAGGAAATGGCAATATTGATCTTGGGGCAACAGGACTCATGTTTAGATAGTGCACACCAGGGGGTCTCACCTGACCGCTCTGCCACCCTGGGGCTTCCGCGGGCGCCCACGCTTCACGCACAGACTCGGTTCCTCGCCCGTTAGTCCCAGACATGGCTCTGAGAGGAGGGAGGAGCATCTGCTTTGAATGGCGAACGACTTTGTGATCATTAACGGGAATCTCATACAGTGAAACCTTCAAAGGGGCTGCAGAGAAACGGATGTTTCCGGGGCTTAATGAAAGGGAATTATGCATGACCATACAGCGGAACCCAACCCTGCAAAGTCATATGCTTTATCCCACAGCCCGACATCCTTGCTGGGTGTTTGGATAAGCTCAGGTAAGCTTCCTGTGCTCACAAATACACACCTGCTCCAGCGTGTGCACACGCACAGCCACCCAGCGCCAGAGGCTGCCTGCCTGCAACAGCTGAGTGAACACACTGCTACAAATGACCTTCAAAAAGGAACCGACCCATTGCTGACCTGCCAGCCCGGATACATTTAGTAAACGGAGGCCCAGTCATACAGAGAAAAGGAGAACCAACTCTAAAGCCAGTCACACCTAGGTTCCACTTCTCACGAGCTGCGTAAACCCAGGCACATTATTATCTCAAGGTTCCATTCCCTCATCTCGGGATTTGATGATCAAATACCTATAAAATCAATTTGTAGATTGCTGTGTTATAAAAATGTAATTTTGTAAAAGTCAGGTGAGCCCTAGGAAAGATTTTAAATTACCAAGGATCCTAAGAGTGGAGATGAAGGCTCCTTTACCCATCAGTACTCACTCATCTGACCTCATTGCACCCCGGACCCCTCATGAGCCAGCACCGGCTTCCCTGGTGGGTTAGCCAGAGACCCTTCCCCCAACCTGCAGGGCTGCTCCCTCACCACCTGGACCACGGCCAGGACTGTTCCTCCCCCTGCGCAGAGCGACGTGGACAGCTGAGTTGCCCCCTGTCGAGCAAGGTTCCCTGGCAGTTTGCCCCCCAGACATGCATGGGAAGACACCAACTCCAGTGATTCGTGGCTCCTTTCCCCAAAAGGTTTGCGCAGCCCCCTAGCCTCTGTCCAGGTTGGTCATGAGGTAGTGACCACTTGCAGTGTTCGGACTCCTGATAAAAGCCTGGTTCAGCAGCACACATCTGAGCCCAGAAACATCTGCATGTAGGCTCTCCCCACTGCCACCGTGGGCCTTCACATCTTTCAGCTCACCTGGCCTCCCACCCCATTGGACACCCTATTCCCTCCAACTGCTGACAGCCTGTGGCAGTCCTCCTGGCCGTCGGTGGTGGCTTCTCTGAAATATGCTGCCTTAGGTGCTTTCCTCTGACGAGGCTCAGGGGAGGAGAGAATGGTCACGACCCTGGACCGCTTTTCCAGGTGAGGCGCCTCTGCCCCAGCACAGCAGCCAGATAAGCCTCTGCCTTGCAGCCGAGACAGCTTCTGGTGCACAAACCGCTCCATGCCATACCCAGCATTACAGCCTCTGTGGGGTGTGTGTGCGTGCACCTGTGCTCGTGTGTCTGGACACCTGCTCTCTCTCATTACTCCTCCAAATTCTCATGTTCAGCACCACAGACACTACACACCAGTCCTTGTCTCCCGTAATGGAACATCTGAGAGAAAATGGTAACATTCCCAAAGCACCCCAAATATGCAGGCACACAGTCACCTCCTTTTACAGCCCTGCCTTCTGGAGGCTAGAGATGATGGTTTTCCTTTTAATAACAACAACATTCGCTGGGTGTTCATTCTGTGCTCCTGTGGTATACGGGAGGGCACGGGCAGAGGACCACTCTGTCCCGTGTCTTCCAGCCTCAGAGACTCTTCAATGCATGTTTCCCTGGGAAGCAGCAGGCTTGTCAGAAGCTGCAGATTCCTTCTGCAGGAAAAGCCTCCCGTGCGCGGCTCCGCTCTTCCAGAAACCTGGGCAGAACCCATCTTCTTGGCCTCGCCTATGAGACAATAAACCTGAGAACCTGAACTAGATCATTGCATCTATAGTGCATGTTTTGATCTTGTATGTAGCACTGGAAACTTGAGATTCAATACTCTGACGGGCAGAGTGACACATCTCAGCCCCGCACACCTACCCTATCTAGGAACAGCACAGGATCAGCGCAGCTCCAAAATTTCCAGCCAACACAGTCACTTTCCTGCATGAAGGACAGCGGATCTGGGACTAGACTTGGGTACCGGGGCCCCAGTCCTGTACGCTCTGTTACTATTAACCCCCTGCCCCCACCCCCACCAGGCCAGGACTTTCTGGGACAAATAAAGAAAAGTTGAGATTTCATAGCCTCTGAAGTGGCTTCTATCACCCTAGAGTCTTTGCAGAACCTGCACAAAATGATCTCACTTGAATCTCAGGGCAACTCTGGGAGGGAACTTCAGAAGCAGTGGGACCCTCCTCCGTCAGGTGAGATGCTCAGAGGGTGAGTTACTCCGGACCCGCAGCAGAGCTAGAAGAGCTCCCTGGCCCTCAGCTTCCGGTTCCACGCTTTCCACACTAAATGCTCGCAAGCCACCGTGATTCCCGACGCGTGCTGGCAGTGACGCCCACAGAGTGCTAACAGCAGGAGGACCAGCTGCGTGGAAGGCCTGCTGTGAGCAGCTGTAGCGGCCCGTGGGGCTGGAGCAGGGGCCGCAAGCGCAGCCTGAGAGCCCGCAGCACTAAGGGGCAACGGCCGCTGACGCCCTGTGCAAGGCAGGAACAGAGTCACACCGCAGCACTGACAAAAGTGACTCCCAGAGAACCGAGAAGCCGCAAGAAAGGAGTGTGGCCCCTCGCGCCTTCATTATTAAAGCTCATTGTCAGAACAGTGTTCACAGCAATGAAAAGCTCAGCTGTTCGCTGGCATCAGCTATGGGCCTGGCACATCGCAGGCATTATTTCTAAACTGCATCGTGATTCCACCACGTACCGATCATTATCCCACTTTCCAGACAGGGACAGCTCAGTGACAAAGTAACCAGACCAAAGCCTAGCTCGTAATGGGTGATACGGCCAGGATTTGAATTTAAGCCAGAATGTACCTGAGGCTGGTGCTGCACATACCTTGGCACAGCATTTATGAAGTGAGAAGGACAGATGGCACAGGGACAAACAGAGGCGCACCAGTGGTAGGGTTGTAGTTCATGTCCCTTATTTCGTGAGAGAGAAAAGCAGACACAATCCTGAATAACATGATGAATGAGGTGAACATAATTGACATGTCTAATCACATGTCATGGAAAAGGAGCTGGGCAGACTTAATGTCCATGTAGCAATCCTTAAAAATTGACTTTACAATGCCACAGGAAAACTTCACTGAATACCAAGAATAGAAATGCTACACATACAATGAGAAAAACTCAGAAATTAAAAAAACAATTAGAACATAAAACCAATTATAAAAACCTTCTACAAGGAAAGTGAAGGAACAAATATTCAACACTTTGACCAAAGAGTAAACCAAAACCTCAGTACTGAAAGTGCAAAATATCTAGACATGATGAAAGGCCAGAATCCACAGAATTTGATTATAGAAGCATTCAGAGGGAATTTTTCTCCCATAAGTATGTAAATTAATTAGCAAGTAAAAATGGCAACATATTACTTATTCAACTCAATAACTTACAAAAAAAGAGAAAAATAAAATTAAGGAGAGAACAAAAGATCAATCAAGATAAAGGCAGAAATCATTGCATAGGAACAGAAAGTAGGACTCAAGGACCTAAAAGTTGGCTTTAATTAAAGAGCAACAGTGACAATAAAAAGGATGAACTATTAACAATAAGAACTAATAATGAAGAAGTAGCTGCAGATATAAAGGAAAAAATTTTTTTAGAATGATAAGGGACGACTTTGCTGAACTTTATGGTAATCAGTGCAAAACCCTGGAAGAGAACATGTATTACCCAACTCATTCCAGTAGAAAGAAAACTTTCTATACGGACCAATTAACATGGAACAAATGAAGTCTTCAGAGAGTGAGCTGTCTTCCTGTAAAAGAGCGGCAAACCCAGTCATTTGAACAGATTTCTAACAGATCATTGAGAGAGAGATTAGTGGGCTAATAACCAATCATTTCTGATCAGGAGGAGGAAGAGGGGAGCAGGGGGGGAAATGAGGGGAGAGTTTCCCAAATCACTCTGTGAAGCATAAGCCAGACCCGAGCAAGTGGCAAGAAGAAAACTGTGGGCCAACGTCACTTACAGACAATTACGCTTGATTTCTTAGTATTCAGCAGCCAATGACCCAGATGCCACTCAGAGACGAGCACCACGAACAGGTGGAGTTTACTCGAGAGACACAAGGTTAGTTCTTCAGTAGAAAACTTCAGGAAAATTCTCCATTTGCATGGACTGAAAGAAAAGAATCTGTGTATCATCTTTTCCATAAGTATGGGAAAGCTATTTAATAAAATTAAAATTCCATTCTTGATTTAAAACTCTTACTGAAATAGGAATAGGCAAAGATATAATTTTTTTTTCTACTTTCAAACTTTTAAGATCTTCCTTAGGCCAGATGAAGACTGTTCCAGAAGACGATCCCATCCACCCAGGGCAACGCAGGTTTATGTTCAGTGTGGTGCTTAGATATGAAGTGTTTTACAAATATGTAAACTTCACTGTATCTCACAAATGCATTGTAGTGAAAGTTTTAAAAAGCAATAACACAAAGTTAGTTATAATTATGATAGAGGGGAAAAAAGGTGACTTGGAATTCTAAGAAATGTGGCAGAATTTTGCATGCAGATAGGATGGCTCTTGAAATGAGGAATCGGTCACAAAGAATATGCGTGTAAATGCGTATGTACAAAATGCCTATTCAGTGGACAATAACTGAAAAGTTTACAGCCCTGACATGTAGGTCCCGGCCTGCCGTGTTCCTGGAAGAGAACTAGGGCTGTTCCCAGAGCACAAAGACCACAGGTGGGCTCACAGGCTCAGTGACCTTTCATATCATACAACCTGGAGATCTCAAGTGGGGAGGAAGCCACCCACTCTGTTAGGTAAGGAGACCCTCACAGCAGTACTCACAGAGGAAACAGATTTTCAAAGTAAATAAAAATTATTATTTGGAGAGATGAAGCCCAGAGGGATCTAGTCCACCAACACACTCTTTTAAAGCTTTAAAATGAAATCACACTGCTGTTTGGTAGAAATACCTCTAGGAAATTGAACCTTAATCCCTTCCTGGTCACTTTTTAAAAAAATAAATGGACCTCAGCTTTGTCAAGTCAGGTGCTATACATGCAGCCTGAGAGAGGAAGCCATGCCTTGTGCATTTCTGGGGCTCTGTCCCACTCTGCTTCCTGCCAGGTGCCTGGTACCCTACCAGGACACAGGGCTTCTGCAGCCTGCTGAGAATTGAGGACCCACCCTTAGCAGGCTGTACAGCGGCCTCTGCAGTGTAAGCCATGCCTCACACCCCGCGTGTCCACTGGACCTTCATGACAGCCTCGTGAGGTACTCTAGGAACGCGCAGTCCTGAGTCAAAGAGAGGAGATGGAGCCCAGGGTGAGAACCGAGTCACCCGGGGACTCGCAGCTGGTCAGTGGTTTAGAAGCAGATGTAAAACCTGCCGCCCTCTGACTTTCTCCTTCTAACGTCCCACCGGCAGCACTCTGCCTCCCAACCAGAGGTCAGGCCGAGCCACCCAGAGAGACTGAGGAAGATCTGGAAGCACCCTTCCCGCTGTGCAAGGACTTTTTTTTCAACTTGAGATAAGACTTTGCTTTGCACCCCAAACACCTCACACCCAACTGATGAGGAAATGTTTCCGATGGCGTATTCCGGGTGGAATCTGGTGGCTGGTTAATGAAAAACGTTAGATCCCTTTGTTAAAGCTTCAAACAGGTCTTTCCACCCACACATGGATTAGTAATCAGGCGCGATCCCAAGACGGGCACCAATCGCCACGATCACTAGGCTTGACTTGAACCTGCAGTCTGAGGAGAGGAACGGGCCTGGGTCTCGGAGGCATTAAGGGGAGGGAAGGTGGGAGTGCAGCGCCCAGCTCAGCCCTTCACAGGGTTACAAACGACTGCACTCACTTTCCAGGGCCATGGCTACACTTGCTCCATTTTTCTCTTATTCTCAGCACACTGACGGATGGGCACGGTGAGGACAGCGTGTGCTAGGTGAGGCCGCTGCGGCTGGGTAAGGTGGAGTGGCATATGCAAAAGGCTGCACCGGGTGACTGAGGGGGCGGCCTGGAGCCCCCACTTAGGGGTGTGCCTCTGGGGTGCTTGTCTTTTTATGACCAAAGAAAGGAGACTCTGGGGAGAAATCATTGCCTGTGAGACCAAATGTCCCATCTTTAAGGACAAACTCAGAATATCACAGGACTGCTCAGGTGGAGGCTGATTTTTTATGCGGCCTTGGATGGGGCCCCCCCAGCCAGGCGGGGCCCGGGGAAGCGGGCAGGCACAGGGCAGGTGTCCCTGACCATCCAGAGTCTCAGGAGCCAAGGCTCACACCCACTTGAGGTCTTTCCTACCCAGGTGGTGACCTGGGCCCGGGGCGGAGCAGGGGCCACAGAGGACTGGCCTTGGGCATAGAGGGACCAAGCAGGGCCCCTGCGTTGCACAGAACACCCAAGCTGAGCCCTGCTTTCTCTTTCTTTGCTGCCCTTTTCGATTTTGGTTAATTCAGGAGGAAATAAGAAAGTCTTCTGAAAGAAGTCGAAAGGAAGCAGGTGGGTACAGAGTGGAAGGGCAGGAGGCAGACACAAAAATCCACCACTAACACGCAAAACAAACGCCAAAAAAAAAAACCCCACAGTAACAAAAGACCGCAC